>CM076571.1:72158681-72748207 GCA_034641835.2 Pinus albicaulis | reverse complement strand
ATGATATGAATGGCTCAGATGTGTATAATCTAGATGTTTATTGTTGATTTAATTGATATAATACTTGTTATATTAGAAGTTACGCGGGTGCTTTGACTGATTGCAGATCTCAGATTTGGAGCCAGCGAGGAAGGACTCTTGCTGTACACGTAACGCTCTCCAGGGATGAGGTTGTCAAAGATAATTCTGTTATGTTCTTTCAGGTTAACAAAACTGTCCTGGTTTCATTTCAATACCATCTTTGTTGATGAACATTAACTTCATTGTCATTGTGGTGCCTGGTGAAAATACAAAGGGGATATAATAATACACAATGATTTGCTAAACGTTCTGAGAGGCAGCTCTCTGGAACCTGCTACAGAAAACACATGTATCTCGGTCCAAGAAAGCCTTACACATTTTCCCAACAACAACAAACAATGCCAGGGCTAGCTGTTTCTCAACCTATTTACCCAAATGTTTCCCAACATACTTTCTATCCTTTTGCATAGCCCGATGCTCCAGCCCCTCCGGCATCAATGCCCCAGCCTCCCATGCCTTCTCAGGGTTAGGTGTATGTGTAGTAGAGCCACTGCCTCCTCAGGGTTAGTTGTATGTGTAATAGAGCCACAACCACCACCTCCTCAAGGTTAGGTGTATGTGTAGTAGAGCGTGACTAATCCTCCTAACTCAAAGAAAAATAATAAGGGGAAAGGCAACCAGAACCAACCAACGCAGGGTAACCAAGGGCGCCAAGGTAATAAACTGAATGCACCCCAAGGGAACCATCCTAACACCGCAAAAAAACAATAGGGCAACCAACCCAAGTAGATCAAGCCTCTTCGTATGAACAAGCCTTTCTCATGTGTTGGTGTCCATGACCATTATACTCATGATTGTCCCCTTTTACCCTAGATGCGATAGTTTTGGGAAGCACAAGAAGCATCTATAGGACAACAAGCCACAACTTTGATTCCTCCAAACACTACGCCAACTCAACCGACCATGTTCACTAATCATTTCCCTCATCATGGATATGTTGTGAGGCGTCAGGCGGAACAAATGATTTGCGTGTTATTTTTCTTTGATGTCACAAGTATAATATCCGCCTCAAATCATTGAAGTGTGTATTTTGTGTGCCTGTCAGCCATCTATTGGGCTTCATTATGTACAAAGATGGTATAAATCTTGATCCCCTCAAAGTTCAATCCATTCTTGAGCTTCCCATTCCTGGTACCTTGCACTAGTTACAAAGCCTTCAAGGAAAAGCCAACTTCCTTCGTCAGTTCGTCCCTGACTATGTCACCATTGCACATGGGTTTATATGACTCCTTAGATCTAACATTCCATTTGTTTGGGATGACTATGCTCAATAGTATTTTGATGCCCTGAAACATGCTCTAATTTTCACTCCCTTGATTAGTCCTCCTAAATTTGAGAGGGATTTCGTCCTGTACATCTCAGCTTCCACCCATTCGGTCGTCGAGGTACTCATTTAAGAAGATGACACTAGAGGTGAACATATTATCTATTATTTCAGTAAGAACCTTATGGGACCCCCTATGTCCTACTCGCATGAAGAGAATTTGGCGTTGGCCATTGTGTTCTTGGTGCAAAAGCTACGTCATTATATCCTTATGCATTCCACCAAGGTCATGACCAATTCCAACCCGATGGATTTCTTATTGAGTCGATGGATCGTCAATGGGAAGTACGCCTGTTGGATCATTATCCTTCAGAAGTTCGTTCTTGATTTTTTCACACCCAAGAGTAAGAAAGGTTTAGCCCTTGTTGAAATCATTTCTGAATTTTCTACTGGTACGCATGATCCACCGATTAATGATGATTTACTTGGTGAGCACTTATTTTCCATTACTTTAGATGATCCTTGTGTTAGCCACCCATAAATTTTGATATACCAAATGGTGGCTAAGTTTGTTTACAAGCCTTCAAGAGATTTATTTCCCCTGAAAATCCATCATCTTTGAAGTCTTATGATGATTCTTTGTCCCTTTGGATTAATCTCCACCGATGTTTCTACAAGGGTATGCCCGAAACCCTGCCATATCTATCAAAGAAATTGTTTTCCAAAGGCCTCTGAAGTTGCCCATTCTGACTCATCTCCCCTCATTTTCATAAAGCCTCCTTTTCCTCCTTAAGACCCCCGTTTCCCCCCTGAAAGGCCTTCAAAATCCTTTTGAACCTCTAAGAATCCCTTTTTACAGGTTTAAACAACTTTTTCCCCTTTATCGAAAGCCAAGAAAATCCCTAAAAATCCCTGTTTTTGGCCTAAAAACTCATCTCTGCACTAAGGCCTTGAGCCCCTTTCGGCCTAGCCCCAAAAAACCACTTCCCCACATGACCCAGTGCTAAGACCAAGTGCTAGCTCGTAAGGCGCTTATCGCAATCGGAGAGGCGGATGGAAGCGCTTTCCAGTGTTAAACAAAGAAAACCCCGATGCGATGATTCTTTTATTCTGTGGGTCTCGGGAGTGTTCTCTGTCGTTGATATTATTAAGATATGACGGCCCATGCAAACTCACTCTAATAATAATCGCAATTTTCAAATGGTGCCACCCTCCACCCTTTGCGATTTGCGATCCTCCGATCAAATCACGATCGTCGATCCCCGCTTTGATCCAACGGCCCAGCACTAATCGCACCGCACCCATCGCCCCTATCCATCCGCTCCTCCGATTTCATCAGAGCCGTCGATCTTCCTCCAGATCAGACGACAGTCGCTCTGTCACACCACTGCTCCAATCGCATTGCAACTTTTAAGCTATCCCCGCCCGTCTCCCCGTCGATTTAATCTCTGCCGTCGATCCCCTTCGTGATCCAATGGTTGGCGTTGAATCACGCATCACCAATCGGAGTTTCTTAAATGTGTCACCCACTGCCTCCCCCGATTGTGATATTCCGATTCCATCGTTTCCATTCATTTGGTCCAAGATCAACAGCCTAGATCTCATCGCTATTCCACCATAATTCCCCCATCGGGTTTCCCTATTAACCTCCGTTGGACAATCACCACCATTGATTGCCTCATTTGATCCAACGGCTCATATTAAATCGCCCTCCGCCATTGTCGGGTGCCACCATATCCAAACTCATTTCAAATTTTTTATGTGCATTCCCTTGTATTTCGATTCAAAGGATTGAACCTTTGTTTTGCATCAACATTATATCATTACGCCCAACATTAAAACTTTAATTTTTTTGCATTTCTTCACCGTTTCCATTACATCCACAATGTTTGCCTCTGTTACGCCACCATTCCTCCAGGTCTCCACAGCATCCTACCTCCACCCCCATAGATTTTCTTGATGAATTTATTGGTTTTGCAGGTGTTAAAAGATTGAGGTTGCACTCTATTTCATTAGTCACAGACATAGTTGTTCAGTGGCGTAGAATACCATTTTTAGAGCCAAATTTTGCAGAGAGAACGTTTGGGAAGACAGAGACAATCACAGGAGCGGCAAAGTGTATCAGAGAAAGGTTAAAGGACTTAGAAATCCTAAACGTTTAATATTAAGAGGCTTAACCCACAGTTAGCACGGTTGAACGCAAATCATTGGTCATGGCAGTGCACAAGATATGTCAGTAGGATAGTCCTTTACTGAAAGAAGGACCAAAATCACTACTGCCTATTCTCCATTCTGCATCGAGCCCCAACACAGTTATTAGTTTTGGCAGAAAGTCTCGAAGACCTGACAGTGCATTGATTACACCACATAAGAGAAATCTGCATCAGTACATAAACATTTCGGGCAATCAGCAAAAGGAGGCATGAACATAGCTAATACAGGATTGAGTACAAAAGAGACAGAACAACGATTTCAGCAGGGAAGTTACTACAGATTGTCAGAGGCAGTTATTTGGAAGTATGGGAGTCCTCATAGCCCATCCTTCACTTAATTCACATCGAGAAGATACAATACCTCTCCAGATGTTTTCCTTCTCAAGAACACCCTGCCGGTGATTGCCGTCATGTCAAAATAGCCTCAAACGAGCTACAGAGTTATGGATCCTATCAAGAATTTAATGAAATATTTAAGACACAGCATGAAGCATTCAAAACACCTTCTCTGATCTCTGATGTTCATTAAAAATATCCACACCTACTTTCCTCATTTTTCCTATAAAGACCCTTCGAAGTCTCATTGTAAAAGGTCGACATTTTGTGATATCTAAAGTAATACATGTTGCTGCTTTGAAGAAGCTTTGGTGTTCTGAAAGAGTGTGAAGATCTGTGTTTTTCTGTTGATGAAGGAGGCAGGACCATCAGATCCCTGAGCCTAGTTTTGGTGAAGTACTTCTTATAGTCAATGTTATTTCTTGTGTTTCCACTTTGTTCCATCATGCTTTGCCTACAGTAGGATAAAAATTTTAGGCAGAGAAATGTATCTTAGAAGCACCTTTGGCCTGTTTATCCTTCACTATTTCTATGTTTTCTGCTACTGAATGTGACAGGGTAGTCTAATAGCTCTCTTTATATTCAATTTGTTTTACTTCATAAATGGTTAATTCGGTTGTGTTAAAGACCATTTAGGCGTTCCCTCTTTCTTTACCATTGAATATTGTATTTGGAGTCTACCTTTGATTATTAATGCTTGCAGATTGACAGTGAGGTTTTGTCTCAATCATACCCTCTGTTCCTTATTGTTATCATTGTGTTAAAGGCCCCTATAATTGTAGTCCTAGATGACTAAGGCATTCCCTCTTCTTTGAGTGAAATTGTATGTCTTTGTCGGTTAAGCTCTCAAAGGTGAACTTGTAGGAGGACATAGGGAATTCCCCGAATCCTAAAACTCATTATGAGGGTTTAGTCTGCATTTCTATTTTCTTTGAGTGTTATATTGATTAAGTCCAAAGCAGTGAGTTGAATGGAGGAAATAGGGTGTTCCCCAAATCCTTTAAGCCATTTTGAAATGGTTTGGTTTGTTGTTCACTCTTATTCCTTATTGTCCATGCCATTTCACCTATATTATTCAACAGATCCTTGAATAGGTTAGATTTTCCCTTTAGTTTCCCTTCCTTCTTAGTCAGAACTATTTGGACTTCACATGACTCCATTGCCCAATGGATTGTAGATTCCCATGCTCTATCTATACCGCATGAAACATACTTGTCCAACCAAACAAAAATAAACAACCTTGAACCCCATAACTATCCTAAAATAAACTTCTAAGATTTTCAAGATACATCTTTATAAATATATTGAGAGATCCCTCTCTGAGACTAGGAGGGCTAGATCCTAGAGCTCTAAAGTTTGGTTTTTATGTTGCCTTGTCTTTTGGTGAGACAATCTATCAGAACACAGGACCCTAACACCTTGTTATGGTGACATCCTTAATTACTTGCGAATCAAGAAGTTCGCTTCCCATATTGATTGTGATGCTTGATGCCGTATATGACACCAAGTCCCTTGATAACTTCTCATTGGTGATGATATTTATTATCATGGTGTTGATTATGTCCTTTTTCATTGTCTCACTCACACTAAAGTTGAGAAAGTCCTTAATGCATGCCATAGTGGCACTTGTGGTGACCACCTCTCTGGTTTGGACACTACCCAAAAAATCATGTGCGTTGGGTATTTTTGGCCTTCTATATTTGATGATTGTATTGAAGTAGTCAAACACTGTTCCAATTGTCAATTATTCGACCCAAGGGCGTGAGCTCCACCTGCTCCCTTCCATCCTGTCATATTAGTCGATCCCTTCTATAAGCGGGCCATTGACTTTATGGAGTGTCGAAATCCATCCACTGGTAAACACAAGTATATCATCGTGGCAGTTGAATATTTCACCAAATGGTTTGAGGCCATGCCAACGTTCAATAACATGAAGACTATCAAAACTCTCTGTAATATTCCAATTTAGTCATGAGCTAATTGGAATATTAATTTTTTTTAATACTTTGTTTAAAGAATAAAAGAGAAAATGAGGTCCATAATACTCCTTAATAATGAATAAATCAATTCCAAATGTGAAAAGGCTAAATCTTGGCTATTAAATCAAGCACCCTTAGGTGTGAAAGGGGCTAGACATTTTGACTGGGTCAACCTTGACCAAATCTACAACGTTGTCATAGAGGAGTGGCCATCAATGAGGCAAGACATAGTTTTAGATGGAGATGCCTTGTGTCAAAGAAGTGATCTCATTGGAAGTGGTTTAGGTTTTGCAAGCTCTTGACTTCTAAAAGGAAGAGGATGGAAGCATTAGAAGGTTGTTGATGTTGATCATATTTCTAAATATATTTTCTGTTTAGACATATATATTTATTTTCTGTTTAGCTGAGATTGAGTGATTTTAGCATTGGGTGTTCCTGGTCAGGAATCCCACCTCTTCCTATTGAGTAGCTCTTGGGAGAGTTTGTATTGAGTTTTCCATTATTTGGATTAGGGCCAAGATTCTTCTTTCAACTACAACACAGATCCTGTTGAGGGTTTGGTTGTTTTTGCAAGATGCAACAAGTGGAGATTAGATCTTTCAGATCTAGTCCATTTCAGTGCTTATTTTTAGTGGAGGAGGGTTCTACTTCATTGGGAATGGGTGGAAGCTACAAAAATACTGCATATCTAGATCTATATTGCGCTGTAGGGAAGTGGTTTAGGGTTTGCAAGCTCTTGACTTATAAAAGGAAGAGGATGGAAGCATTAGAAGGTTGTTGATGTTGATCATATTTCTAAATATATTGTCTATTTAGACATATATCTTTCTCTTGCTGATGTCCTTGATCATCAAACCTCTTCTAAAACCTCTTTATGATGACTTCCAGAGATATCTAAGAAGAAGCCTAAGCTTTGCTTCACTTGCCAAGAATCATGGGCACCTGGACATAGATGTGTAGCTGGAAAAGCACATTACATAGAGGTCTTCTCAGATGATGAGGAAGAAAAAGAAGATGAACCAAGAAGAGGTCACGACTCTGACACTGCAGGAGGAGAACCAACACCATCAGGAGATGGGAATGGAGCATTTGCTCCTACTAGAGGGGCTATTGCATCTTTGAGAGGAGTACCTAAGTACTTGACCTTAATATTTCAAGGTTCCATCTTGAATTAGAGGGTTTCTATTTTGATTGATAGTGGGGCTACCCACAATTTTATTGATGCCCAACTAGTGCAAAGGAGGGCAATACCCACTAATGCTTTTGAGGGATTCTGTAATATTCCCAATTAGTCCTAAGCTAGTGGGAATATTCATTTTTTTTTAAATTTTCTGTTTCATGAATAAATTTGTAAAGGAGGATCATAAAACTCCTAAACAGTAAATAAATCAATGCCAAATGTGAAAAAGGCTATATCTTGGCTAAGTAAGAACACACCCTTAGGTGTGAAAGGGGCTGAACCTTTTGACTGGGTCAACTATGACCAAATCTACAACGTTGTCTTAGAGGAGTGGTCATCAATGAGGCACAACGCAGTTTTAGATGGAGATGGCTCATGTGAAAGGAGCTATTTCATTGAAGGTGGCTTAGGGTTTGCAAGCTCTCAACCTATAAAATAAATAGGATGGCATCATGAGAAGGTTGTTGATGATAAGGTATTTTCTAATTGTATTGTATGTTTAGACATATAACTTCCTTTGGTTGTTTAGCCTAGATTGCAAATGATGTTTAGCATTGGGTGTTCCTGATCGGGAATCCCACCTCTTTCCTTGAGAGGGCTCTTGGAAGAGTATTGCATTTCTTTTCCACTATCTAGCTGAAGGCCAAGCTTCTTCTTCCAACTACAACATAGATCCTGTTGAGCATTTGGTTTTCTTTGAAAGTTGTAACAAGTGGAGGCTAAATCTACTTAGATCTAGACCATTCTAGTGCTTCCTTTCAGTGGGGAAGGGTTCTATCCCATTGGCAAGAGAGTATTGGATCATTGGAGCTACATTTTCAGATCTTGGCATGAGGCCAAACATGTTCTAAAGCCTATATCGCAGTATTTCTTCTAGAACTATGTTATTTGTGTGGGTACTGCTGCAGGGTCTTTTGGCACACTTTTTGGAGGAGTGGTTTTCATGTGTTGGGGATCTGCCCATCACGTTTGAGATCCATTGGAGAGGATAACCATATTTTGTATATCAGATCATATTTGAATTTCCATGAATTTATGAATATTTCTACAGATCTGCTGCATTAGATCTCAAATCTACTCCATGTACTTCATGTGTTGCTGAAAACCCCAAGGGGAAATTGAAGAAGAACCTATCTAGTGTACATATCTGATATAGATCTAAATTTCCATACAAATATCTGCTCTAGATCTGATGTGTAATCTACAACTATTGTAACAAAAAAAATAACACTTTCAAGCTCTTTTCAGTCTTAATGCATGGTTGTAGCACCTCTTTTTGAGGATTTTCTTCCAGTAAAGTCTTATATTTCCTTTTGTACATCTCATGGGATATCTTGTGAATATATTTTTCTGATGTAAATGTAAATAAAGAGCCCCCATATTGGCCTTCTGCTCTTACTTATATGATCTGCGTTATTTCTCTGCATAACTGTTCATATATTGCTGCATTCCCCATTTTTGGATATTACAGTGGTATCAGAGCAATCATCTTGGCACAGCCTGTGCTTTCTAAGAATCCAATATGTCTTCTAAAGAGGAGGAGCCTCTTACTGATGGAGAGAAGAGGTATCTAAAGATAAGACAAAATAAATTTGATTACACCAATGACAATGAAGACAAGGGTGAAGCCCCTATATCTAGAAGCGATGAATAAGGAAAGGAATTTGATAAGATCCTTTTGAGAGCCATGCAAGATCTTGCTAGAGACATCAAAGAGATGAGATTGGATAGAATCAAATAATCTCCTAAGAACTTTCATCTTGGAGAAATCTCTGGCATGTCTCACCACTGGAATGATCAACCAGTCCATCTGCCGCAAGTTTCCCAACGCTCTACCATGCCTACCTTTTTGGCCGTGGGAAATGAAAGGTTTCAAGAGCAAGCATACCTTGAAGACTATTTTGAAGAATATGAGTCTCAAAATAAGAGATTCAAAGATCACTTGATTTTTCAAGAGTTTTTTCACCTCAAGGACAAAAGAAGACCAGGGAATCATCATAGAGGTGGTGGATTCACTCAGAATCATGATTGACATCACTCTATGGGCATATTATTTTTACCCAACTTTGATGGGTCATCCAAGTGTTCTACCAAAGCATGGGTAGAAAAACTTGACATATACTTTCAATTGAACAAGGTTCCAGAGATGGAGGCTATCAAGATTGCAGTGATGCATTTTAAAGGTGAAGCACATGACTGGTGGTTCCATGGCTTGTCCACATTGGGTCATGCCAATGTGACTGCTTATTCAGATTTCACTAGAAGGATGGTGGAGAGATTTGACAGAAGAGATCCAGAGGCACCGTTCATGAGCCTTGCAAAGTTAAAGCAATCAAGTAATACAGAGTCTTACATTTCTGAATTTTTGAGATTATCTGTTATATTGGTTCCTGATTTGTCTACAAAAAGAAGGTTGTACATGTTAATTGATGGATTAGATGAACCTCTTCATGGGTTGGTTAAATATACCAAGCCTACTACCCTACATTATGCTATTGAAAGGGCTAGAGACCTTCAAGATGCCTTGCCAAAAACCAAGGAAAGCTTTCGTCACAAACCCTCTTTTCCTTCAAAGGGAAAGGAAGATAAAGATGATCCTTCCAAGGAGAGCTCATACAAGAAGCCTCTTGATGAAGAATTCTAGAGAGATCTAAGAAAAAGGAAGCTATGCTTCACTTGCCAAGAATCATGGGCACCTGGACATAGATGTGCTGCTAGAAAAGCACATTACATAGAGGTCTTCTCAGATGTTGAGGAGGAAGAAGAAGATGAACCAAGAAGAGGTCACAGCGCTGACACTGTAGGAGGAGAGCCAACACCATCAGGAGATGGGGATGGATCATTTGCTCCTATTGGAGGGGCTATTGCATATTTGAGAGGAGTACGTAAGTACTTGACCTTAAGAGCTCAAGGTTTCATATTGAATTAGAGGGTATCTGTTTTGATTGATAGTGGGGAAACTCACAATTTCATTGATGCCCATGTTGTGAAAAGGAGGGCAATACCCAGTGATAATTTTGAGGGATTCTCTATTTTGGTCCTAGGAGATAAAACAATGCAATGCATGCATTATGTCCCATCACTTTCAGTCACCATGGGAACTTACACTTTGGTTTATCACTTCTTTGTGGTTGACATATTAGATGCCAATGTGATTTTGGGTGTCCAATGGTTGATTACATTGGGGAAAGTCACCACTGATTGGGAGGCTTTACAAATGGAATGGGTGGACAAGAAGAGTGGTGAATCTCAAGTGATCAAAGGCATGCATACATACCCCTCACATACCACTTCCACACAGAAATTAGAGATGGATTTGCGCAGTGGAAGCAAGGAATTTATAGTCCCATCTATCATGTTCATGATATTTCTGCATGGGACACTCTTATCTAGTGGCAAACCACCTGGGATGCCACCTAATTCAGTTTTTGTGGGAGATCTGTCACCACAGATGTTCCAAATTTAGATCCAGGAGGGATGGGAGCATTGGAAGACAAGGATACAACGTTGGGAGGCTTGGGTAAGCTCAAGAAGGAGGGAGATTTTCTTCTCTTATCATCATCAACCACTCTCATTTCTGATTTTGCACTGTGGGAGGAGAATAATGGAAGAAATGACCTTCCAAAACACACATTTGGCATGTGAAATGTCAAGGAGAAGAACAGAAACATGACAGAAATTTCTGTTGATACAACATCAGCGCTGTCATTGTTGAGCAATTTAGATCTATATTGGAAATCCCAACTGTTGGTGGATTATTCCAAAGATCTCCACACTTGTATGATACTTGATGACAAATTGCATGAAGAGGGCTATTTAGTCCAAGGATGAGTCATATATAATCATGGTAGGATCTTCTTGTCTAGGGCCTCCAAGCTCAATAAGAAGTTGCTACAAAGAGCTTATGAGGAGTTCGGTTTCAACCACATGTATTCCATGAAGATCTACAACATCATCATGAGGAGCTTTGATTGGGAAGGCTTGAAAGAAGAACAACATCAGCATTTTCAATAATGCATGAACTATGTAGAATTGGGGAAACAACATGACTCTATGAAGGATTTATTTTAGCCATCTCTTCCTTCTTTTGAGAGAGGAGATAGATCCATGCACCACTCCATTTGTATGATGAGTATTGTTGGTGAATAATATGATCATGTAAAGCATGTTTTATTTTATGATTGTATACATTCTTTCACCATGTTTATGCATGCCATGGCTCCAGGGAGGAGTAATACATCTTGTAAATCTCATGGCCAACAATGGGCCACACAAATTTCTGAATTTGGCCACTCCCTTGATGAGAAAAGAGAGATTTTCCATCATGATGAGTGCTTTCCTAAAGCACCAAACATATCTCACACTTTTAGCCATAGTGAGATAGCATGGGAAGTAAGTAAGTGGTGGGAAAACCACTTACCATATCTTGATCTGATGCAGGCAGGAGATGCACTGCACTGGTTCCATATGTGGGACTATGACCCACCTCCAGATGCTCAAATTTCTGTTTGTATGTATGTAGTTTTTCTCCCATACATTGATGATTTACTTGTACTTTTTATGGGAATGTATGAAGGGAGGATGGGAGGTATGCATGTGCCTAATGGTTTGGAGATTCTCCATGTATATTATGCTACATGTTTCAGGGAGAAAATTGGGAAATCCATTTTTGTTTCATTTGAATTATTCTCTCCTTGTAGGATGGATTATTTATATCTCATGAGCACTTTGGAGGAACAATTCATGGAGGGTTGGATTGGTGAACACTTGGCTTATGGAGGAATATTAACACATGATGGTGTCACTAATGGAGGAGGAGAAGGTTTGTAGCACTCACCTTATCAGTTGCGTGAGGACAAGCAACATTTTGAGGGGGAGGACTGTAATATTCCCAATTAGTCCTAAGCTAATGGGAATATTCATTTTTGTTTCATGAATAAGTTTGTAAAGGAGGATCATAAAACTCCTAAACAGTAAATAAATCAATTCCAAATGTGAAAAAGGCTATATATTGGCTAATTAAGAATGCATCCTTAGGTGTGAAAGGGGCTGAACCTTTTGACTAGGTCAACCGTGACCAAATCTACAACGTTTTCTTGGAGGAGTGGCCATCAATGAGGCACAATGCAGTTTTAGATGGAGATGGCTCATGTTAAAGGAGCTATTTCATTGAAGGTGGCTTAGGGTTTGCAAGCTCTCAACTTATAAAAGGAAGACGATGGCAGCATGAGAAGGTTATTGATGATATGGTATTTTCTAATTGTATTGTCTGTTTAGACATACAAATTTCTTTAGCTGTTTAGCCTAGATTGAAAATGATGTTTAGCATTGGGTGTTCCTGATCAAGAATCCCACCTCTTTCCTTGAGAGGCCTCTTGGAAGAGTATTGCATTTATTTTCCACTATTTGGCTAAAGGCCAAGCTTCTTCTTCCAACTACAACACAGATCCTGTTGAGGGTTTGGTTGTCTTTGAAAGGCAGCAAGTGGAGGCTAGATCTACTCAGATCTAGACCATTCTCATGCTCCTTTTCAGTGGGGAAGTCTTCTATCCCATTGGAAAGAGAGTATTGGATCATTGGAGCTACATTTTTAGATCTTGGCATGAGGCCAAACATGTTCTAAAGCCTACAACGTAGTCTTGCTTCCAGAACTGCGTTATTTGTGTGGGTAATGCTGCAGGATATTTTGGCACACTTTTTGGAGGTGGTTTTCATGTGTTGGGGATCTGCCCATTGTTGTGGTTCCTATGTTTTGGCCAGATTGGCAAGACAAAAAGATAAGACAACATCAAACCACTTTGGGATCCTAGGATCTAGCCCTCTTGGATCCAGAGAGGGATCTCTCTATAAATGTAAATAATGATGTATATTTAGGCTCAAATTGAGGTATTAGGCTAGGTATGAAGCCCAAGGGTTTTTTATTTTGTTTGTTTGGTTGGAGATCATTAACTGAGAAGGTTATGGAAGTAAATAAGGAACTAAATAGAAGGATGTTTCAGCATGGGAAGATAGGTCAAGAGAAGTGTCAATCCATTGGGCTATGGAGTCATGAAAGGGGATTACTTGCATAACAACTATCCAAGGGTTTCCATAGGGGAAGTCATCTATACCAAAGGATCTTTTTAGATAGATGGTGGAATGGAACATTAAGAAGTGGGGTGAAAGAAAGAAACCAAAGGGCAGCCTAAGATCAGGTAAGGACTTTTAACCTATCCTGCTTTTGACATAATTCAGAGGAAACTCTCAATAAAGACACAAAGGGTAGCTTAAGATCAAGGAAGGAATTTTAACCTAACCTGCTTTCAACATAATCTTAAGGAAGACAATGCAGTAGTCCTCATAACCTCTTTCAGAAGGTAGAAAACATTTAATATTAAACACAAAGAAAGGCCTGATATCAGAGAAAGACTTTTAACCTTCAATGCTTTGACACTAACTCAAAGGGATCTTAGAAAAGCTAACTATTGGAAAGGGAATCTAGTGAGACAGGGCTAAATCTAATCTCCCAATTTCCTAATTCTTCCAGCTAAAACCCAACAAGAACATCTAAGAAACAAACTCTAAATTTATACATCAGTAAGCATGGACCAACCAACTTCTATATTGGTTAAATTATGTGGAAATTTTTTCTTAGATACACAGTTGGAGAAAAACATAAAGATAAAGATTTGACAGTGAGATTTAGGGTACTTCCAAAAGTATGTCCTAATTTATGCTTGCTATTATTTATCAGAGAATAATGGACAATATGTTAAAGCATGAAAGGAGACAATTACAGTAAGGAAAACATCACCAATAATATAGACTAGGATCCTGTGAATTTTCTTGTTCAATTGATGTGCAAAACCAGTCACATACTTTGAGTCCAGTGGCTCTTTACAGTCTAGACTTCTCTTCCCAGCCTACTATATTACAAACTACTCAAGTAATTCCCCTCAATAACAGTTCAAACAGTTAATAAAATCCCAACCAACCAACAACTAATTTTCAATGAATACTTATAGGTGAATGAGGAGTTAGAGTAGTAGATATGAACTTGAATGATCCATTAAGATAGAGGGGATGAAGAATTTGAATGCCCACTCTGCATAATGGCTTTGCATTGACCTTTTTTTACCCTTTAGGCTAGTTTAGAAGCCTTTGTCAGGCTGACAATAACTTCAGGTATGTTCTTTGAAGTACTCTTATGGCTGTAGTAATCTATTTTTCCTTCTGAGATAAGTAAGGTGATAGAAGGTATGCAGGTCTTCCATGCTTCTATAACTATTGTCCTGAAAGTTTTAAAAGCCTCTGTCAGTGAAATAAGGTGCTTGATGGAAGATGGAGGAAGTCATGTAGTTATTCCTTCTTGGAGAAAGAATACTCTATTGATCACTGATATGGCTTGATTGTGCTTTAGGCTTCATTAAGCCTTGATCTTCATCTCTTGCAATGATACTCTCTATTTAATTGATGTTTACTGTGTTTTTGGTGTTTTGAAGGCATGCAGAAGGCTTCATGATATCACCAAAGCTTATAAGGTATGGGTAAAATCATAGTTTGAACCCTATATATTTTCTTTCTTCGTGGATAATGGCCTGCATGATATTTTAAAACTGTGGGAGAAAACCTTTATAATCTGCAAAAACAAAAAAAGTTAAGAAAATCCTGCAAAAAAGGTTTAGAACTAGCTTTGGGTGGTTGGGAGCGAGGTTAAGTCAGAACCGTTGACTTAGATTAATCAACAGTCGAGATCATTCGGTGAAACACTTGGGAGAAAATATGGAGGTCAAACGAAATGGGGTTGCAATACAATGAGAGCCGTTGGATTTTAACAATCAACGACCAAGATTTAAAGTGAAATGACACTGCAGAGGGTAGGTGGTTAAGCGAAAAACCACTAATGGTTTTCGCAAAATAAAACGGGCTAAAATGTTTCGCAAAAAAAAATGCGATACGGTACATTGCTTGACACACGTCCTTTTCAATATAGTTGGTTTCAAAAAATATTTTGGTTTTAACGTTCGGGCAGAAAAATTTTGCGAAACGCAATATCAGCCATTGGATCATTGGAGGTAGATCAGACGGTGAAGAATGGATGTGATGAGGAAAGTTGCTGGGTGAATGGCGGTTTAGATCCTAACTGTCGGATCTGTGGGAATGGATGGCGGAGATCTGTAGACGGGGGAGAATGAGAAGGGTGAGGTTTGAAAGCATAATTAATGTGGATCGTTGGATTTGAGGAAATCAATGTGGGGATTTCATCGCATCGGATAAAAGAAAGATGCCAAAGCATCGGGGTCCTTTGAGTTTGCGATGCGTGATTAAGCATTGGCCGTCGGATCAGACGAGAGATCAAAAATCAGGATTGAATCGGTGGGTGCGGGTGATGGGATCATGAGTGGAGTGCGATTGTATCTCAACCGTCGGATCTGTAGGACTGAACGGTCGAGATTAGATTGAGAGATCGAAGGAGATGGGCTCATCGCATCGGGGATTTTAGGAAAAGTACAAAGGGAAAGAGTTTTTTGCGATTGCGATTAGGCCTTAGATCTTGGTTGTAGGTGCGGGTTACATGCAGAGGAAAGGTTTAAGGGCGAAGCTGAAAGGGGCTTAAGCCCTAAAGTGTTAAAAGGGTGATTTTAGGCCATAAAACAGGGTTTTTAAGGCTTAGAAAGGGGTTCCGGTAGATGAAAGAAAGGATTTTAAAACAAAATAAAGGGAGATATAAGGTTTAAAAAGGGTTATGAGATGGTTTATAGGCTAAATGGAGGCATTTTGAGGGATTTTATGAAGGGAATGAGAATGACACATGGGGGATTTTGTGGGAGTGAAATGGAGAGAATGGAGGCCCTTTGAAAGCAATTTCTTTCACCAATCAGCAGGGTTCTTTAATGGAAACAACAGTGAAGATTATTTAAAGGATAGAGGACACATGGAGGCTTCAAGAATGAGAGATTTACAAAGGAAATGTTTCTCTTGAAGGCTCAGAAACTTATTTAGCTACCTGTTTTCTATGCCAAAATTTTATAGGTGGCTAACAGTGGCTCCACATGGGGATGGCATCTTCTTGAAGGTATCAAGAATCTCAGAAAATAATCTTTGGAAGTAGGCCAGATGCCTGGTACTTGACACATATTTTTATTTTCTTTGATCAGCTACCAAAAACATGAAAGCATTATATCAGTAGAAATGCTTCCCCAAACAACTACCTACCCATCCTACTATCCTAAATTTTTTTTCTTCAAGGCGCACTTAGACTTGCAAACCTTTCACATCATCAATTTTTTATTGGAAGAAAAAACTAATCTAATTCTACTTTTATTTCTCCATGAGACCGGATTAAATAGTTGGACTCATAGCTTCTCTACCTAAACTAATATCTGCCAAGATTAAACTGTCTAACATATTTTCATTCTCTACATTCTAAAATAGAAATTGAAACACAGCTAAACCAGGATTAGACTGTCTGATTTGCTGTGGGTCCATGGCATAAAGACAAGTTGCACATGGACTAAAACTTTGCATAAATCAAAAACAAAATTTGAAGGTTTCAGATATGAAAATCACCAGCATCCTCCATTCTTTTATGATCAGATTTTGAGTTTTTTAGAGTCACCTTTCTTTCTTCATTTCAGCTCTAGTTTTGATCTTATTAGAGCTGATTCTTCTTATTTTCTCTGCTGGTTGAAGTTTTGAGCATATCTGAACCTTTCTCTTTCTATTTTTGTATTTTTTTAATTTTATTCAAAGCAAAAATCAAAAACTAACTAAATGCTCACAGACTGAGATTTATTGAGATTTCCTACCTACCCTACTCTAACTTGAGATATTTACATGTCTAGCTGAAAAAATATATTTTCTAATACATCTAGCCAATCAAATGATCCTATGACTGGGCTTTTCTGCTCATCTCTTTGAGCATGCTGGATAGGCAGGGCCACTCCCATTCTATTTTTTTTTTAACAGCATCTTTTAAAATGTTTCTTGTTGTCTGCTACAAGCTGCTCTTGATGACCTTTGATCCTTCTCTAAATGTCTGTAGGAAATGAGCATAAGGATCTTGAAATAATACCTGGTTGTAAGTATTTGACAAGTAGTTTTCAACCAAGATTACTTCCTCTTCCATTGGATCAAGGAAAATATTCTCTTGAGAAAGAAAATCTTCCTCATCTTCATTATTTTATGAACTGGAGGACTCATCATATACTACAGTGTTGTCCTCTTGTAGCTCTGATATATTCTGATCTAGTGGGCTAAGCTCTGTGAAAATACTAACATATTCTTGAGCAAGGGTTTGTTCCATTGCTTCCTCTTTTTCAAGAGAAGGCTCCTTGGTTTCAACCTGCTCAAACGTTTCTTCAATTTTATCCTCTTCACCCTCTGAGATGAAAGGCTATTGATTTCTAATCACATGAAAACTATTACTGATTATCTGAGATAGAGCGGAGTGAAGATTCAAGGAATATTCACCTGCTTCTAGACTTTCATAACTTTCTTCATCAATATCATAAATAGCCTGCATGGGCTCGTTACTTTCTTGAAGTTGAGGGAATTGATCTTCCTCCCACAAATATACTAATGATGGCCCTACAAAATCATCTTTTTTTTGGAGAACATCCTCATCAGATAGATAAAAAATAGGAAAATCATGAATGTAAGTAATGCTGTCAATCAAGCACACTGGGTTATCAGCGGATCTTTCTTCATTCTGATTTACAGAGGAGATTTCTGAATCTGTACAACAAAGCTCATTAGGTGAATGAATAAGAGTGTTTTATCTATAAAATATCTCAGAGGCAAGCTGCCTATTTATGATCTAATCTATTTCTTCTTCTGTCAAAGGGGAAGATGTTCTTGTGTTTCTTTGAGAAGAAGTGCAACAGCTCTCTGTTTCTTGTATTAACTGATTTAGAGGCAGGATGTCTTCTTGAGCCTCTTCTAGGAGATCTTCACTTGTGCTTGCAGGGAAACCTTGAGGATTTTCTGATGTTTCCTAATATCTTTCTGTTTCAAACAACTCCTCATGATCATGAAGATACTCAGTTAGAATACAAGGCTCATGTGTTGTTTCTTCTATTTGATCAGGATGCCACTCTTCTTGTGAAATCTGAGATGAGTTATAATCTAGAGGAGGATTTCCTATATGTGCTGGTTCTCCTTCCACATCAGATTCTGCGTTTTCTAAGTGGTTACTTGTTTCCTCAAAGCAGCGTTCCCTATTAGCTTTTGCCATTTGGTCATGAAATTCTCTTATCAGCATAGTACAAGATATAGGTAGGCAATCAGGCATTTCTTGATCACCTTCCTCTTCATCTTCTATAGATTCTTGAGCATCATACATGTCTTGCTCATTGTCTAGGTCATGAGTTTGTTCTTGCTCTGGAAAAAACATGGGCTGCTCTAGATTATCAACATTTAGACTAGCCTCATACCTCTCCACTATTTGTTCACCAAGTAAGTTCATCAATCTTGTCACTTTGTCCAACAAAGCATTTAGCTTTGATTCTTTGTCCATACTTAGATCCATGTTTGTAAAAAGAGGTCGTTGTATCTTCTTAGCCAGTTCAGGGTCTTCTACCAGTGGAGTCATTTAGTCTTTTGAGAGTTATGGAGTGTGGAGTTGCTAGGTGGATGAATTTGAATGTTTGAAGTAGGCTGTTGTCTACCATCAACAATTGAATAACAATCTAACTAGAGATTTTGGGTCTTCTAAGTTTTTAAGGGTATCTAAGATGAAATTCACTCAGAAGTTCCCCAACAGAGTCGCCATTATGTTGTGGTTCCTATGTTTTGGCCAGATTAGCAAGACCAAAAGATAAGACAACATCAAACCACTTTGGGATCCTAGGATCTAGCCCTCCTGGATCCAGAGAGGGATCTCTGTATAAATGTAAAGAATGATGTATCTTTAGGCTCAAATTGAGGTATTAGGCTAGGTATGAAGCACAAGGGTTTTTTATTTTGTTTGTTTGGTTGGAGATCATTAAATGATAAGGTTATGGAAGTAAAGAAGGAACTAAATAGAAGGATGTTTCAACATGGGAAGACAGGTGTCAATCCATTGGGCTATGGAGTCATGAAAGGGGATTACTTGCATAACAACTATCCAAGGGTTTCCATAGGGAAATTCATATATACCAAAGGATAGTTTTAGATAGATGGTGGAATGGAACATTAAGAAGTGGGGTGAAAGAAAGAAACCAAAGTGCAACCTAAGATCAGGTAAGAAATTTTAACCTATCCTGCTTTTGACATACTTCATAGGAAACTCTCAATAGAGACACAAAGGGTAGCTTAAGATCAAGGAAGGACTTTTAACCTAACCTGCTTTCAGCATACTCTTAAGGAAGACAATCCAGCAGTCCTCATAATCACTTTCAGAAGGTAGAAAACATTTAAGATTAAACACAAAGCAATGCCTGAGATCAGAGAAAGACTTTTAACCTTCACTTCTTTGACACTAACTCAAAGGGATCTTAGAAAAGCTAACTGTTGGAAAAGGAGCCTAGTGAGACAGGGCTAACTCTAATCTCTTAGTTTCCCAATTCTTCCAGCTAAAACCCAACAATAACATATAAGAAAAAAACTCTAAATTTATACATCAGTAAGCATGTACCAACCAACTTCTAGACTAGTTAAACTATGTGGAAATTTTTTCTTAGATACACAATCGGAGGAAAACATAAATATAAAGATTTGACAATGAGATTTAGGGTACTTCCAGTAGTATGTCCTAATCTATGCTTGTTTTTCTTTATCAGAGAATAATGGATAGTATGATAAAACATGAAAGGAGACAATTACAGTAAGGAAAGCATCACCAATAATATAGACCAGGATCCTGTGAATTTTCTTGTTCAATTGATGTGCAAAACCAGTTGTTAGTCATGAGTATTTTCACCTGTTGATGATGACTAGTTTCTTAAGCTAAGTTTTCTAGAAGCTGATCTCCAAACTGTCAAGTTTGTCATCTAGAAAACACCCCTAGACAATTTTTTTCCTCCTACCCCTTTCAGTCAGCCTATGATGAGAAAAAACCCATTTTTCAAGTCCTATATGGTTTCAGCCATATAATCCTATCCATGAGCTATCATAGCTAAAGGTTATCTGCAGTAATTTACCCTTATTCCTCAAGTCATTCATTATCCAACTGTTGATAAAATATCTGCAACCCTATCGCTGGTTATCTAGCATTTGAAGATCTAATCATACCAAATAAAACACTCAAAATATGTCAAGATCGCCCCTAATTTAGATAGTGGCCCTTTAGGGAATTCCTTCCTTGGAGAAAACATCTTGAGCCAAAATCCTCTATTCAGTACCAGCCAGCCCTGAATTAGCACCTAATCTACAAAAACAAATCTTCATCCATCCATAGGTCATGCCACTTAGAGGTCATTCTGTCTCAGTCCAGAAGAAATTCTACAAGGATCCAAAACAGAAGAAGATAAGTATGTTCATTGTCTAAAAGAACATGCTCAAGTCACGCAAAATCTCCACAGGACACCAAGGAAGCTCTTCAGAGTATCAAAGTCATTTGTTTGTTACATCTCTGCAGGGGTGTGATTTCATCAATGATCAATGTGTAAAAGAGCAAAAGAACAAGGTCAAAAGGGCCCTGCATGCTAAACTAGCTCGCCCTCAGTAAAACAAGTAAAATTCAGTAAGAAAAGGGCTAACAATGGGTATGGTTTGAAAACCAAATCTGCCTAAAGAAAAGAGAGTAGCCTCCAAGTCATATAAAGGCAAAAAGCTGATGTCATGCTGCTCAGCAGTGTTTCAACATCTCCTCCAAAAAGAAAATCCAACATGCCTCTACAAATACAGTCAGGGAGGTTAGTCAAATATGTATAACAAGAAGATACTCTCCATATTCAAATCACATGGTTTCTAGTCTAAGGTTCACAGGGATGTTTCACAAAGGATATATATCTCAGACCATGTCTCATGAAGCAAATGTCAAATTTCACCTTCTTGCCCATTTGATATGATACCAAGCAGACATATGATTTGCATAAAGATGACACAGTTTTGAAAAAGATGAAATGTCATATCTACAGTGCTAACCTCCATTAAAAGTAGATGGTTAAGAGCACAGTAAGAACCTCCTCCAAAAAAGAGTAGATGGTTGGGAACATAATAGTACCTCCTTCATTGAAAAGTAGATGGTTAAAAGGAACAATGTAACCTCCTTCATTCAAAAAGCAGAGGGTTAAGTTGTCAAATTAATTTCAGAAATTATGATTCACCTCCTTCCAAAATATCAAAAAAAGATGCATCATCAGTTTTTTATATGTTTTTTGAGCAATTTTCCCTTTTAAGGACAGGTTTGACAAACAGTGATAAAACAATGAGGGTTCATAGGTTAAAAAACCTATTTCACATCAACAAAAAGGATGACCTTTCTGGTGTTAAGAAATCTCTGTTTCCTCTATTCATAAAGGCCTCCTTCTAATTGTAATAAGGGTGAAACTTGGGATAAGGATAGCCTCATCAAAATGTCGAAGAAAACCCACATCGGAAGACAAGGAGAAAGGCCTCACACAAATATGAAAGGCCATTTGAAAGGACTGCCATAATGGTTTCATGACAAATTTTCCATTGAGGACTAATATGAGAAAAACATAGTTTTATAGCCCTTCTATACCAATCAAAGTGTTACACTCACCTCTTTTCAAGACTAGCCAAAAATATCACGGTGTCAAAAGGCCTCCTCCACAAATGAGCAGAGGGCCTACCATTGTTTGAAAATATTCAAAGTGGACAAGTGAAGAAGGGGGGCCCTCCACAAAAAACATTATAGAAAAAAAAAACACAGTTGCAAAAGGAAAAGGGTGGGGGGGTTTCAAATTTTTAAAAAGAGGAGAAGGCTGTTAAAAAATCCCTCATTATCAAGTTTCAAGATTCGAAACCAACGTTCCTTAGCCTCCTCATTGAAGAAAGGAAGGTTTGTTTTGGGTTATTTTCAAGTTTTAGAGCTTAAAGCTCTCCGCGGCGCGCCTGTACACCTGCGCGGCGCACTTGTAGGTGCCCGAACACAAGGTTTGAATGAAGGCGTGGCACGCCTGTAGTTTCGTGCGACATGCCTGTGCCTGCAGTCACCGGGTACCCAAGACTAACCCGACACCTCTTCTGCTCGACGTGTTCAACGCTAAGCGCCCACTCGTTCACCTCTCTTCAACATGCTCCTTTGAACACTGCACCAATAATAAAAAAGATCCAAATACTCATGTTTAAAGGTATTCCTCACCCCTTTGCTGGAGTTTGAGTTCAAGGAGGGGCTTTAAGTCATAAATTATCACAGAAAGGGGGTTTTTCTCATGCTATAAAATATTAAAGCTTTTGTGTCAGTTTAGAGAGGCTTTTCTCACTGAAATTTCAGAGATGAACAATGATTAAACAAAAGGGTTAAATATGCCAAATTGAAAGAAATGTGTGTGCTAGGAATAGCTAAAGGTTCATACAATAGAGATTCTAAAAAAGGGCAGTGTTTTTAGGGGAAGAGCCTTGTGATAAAAAAAAAGGGGACTTCTTTTCAAAAAACCACCAACAGACTTGTCAAAAACCTCTTTTCTCAAATACAAATACTAAAGAGGTGAAATTGCTAAGACTTGTTTGCTAAAGTCAGGAAAAAGAAACAATAGTGATCTAAGGAGAGACAGAGTTCTTTAGGAGGTTTATTATTCAATAACAAGGGGGGCTGTCTTTTGTTCTAAAGAGACAATAACATAAAAGAGGGCAGTCTTATTCCAAAGCAGAACATAATGTTTTCTAAAGGGTACAGTCTATGCTTTAAATCAATGACTTGAAACTACTATACCAAGAGGAGACAGTGGTTTCAAAGGACCCTTTTCTCAACCACAGAACATAGTTAGTTAAAGGAAAGAGATTTCATATTGTCAAAATCAAAAGAGTTGTTTCATTTGAACAAGTTTGTTAGCTAGCTAAGGACAAACTTTCTTTTTCTCAAACGGTAAAGGGTGTGTTGATTGAATATTTATCTCAGTAAAAATTTGAGACAACTTGCCTTGTTGAATCAACCAAGGATCTCAGAAACAAAATGCCTCCCAGACAAGATAGCAGAAGTGGTCCTCACAAAAGTTATGAACCTTTTTCAACCGAGGAAGTGAATGACTCTCCTTCAGTACTCTTTAACTTTCATGAAGTAGGATGTTTGGAATTTTGTCAAAAGGTTCAGGAGGTGAAAATTTATCTTCCCTTGACACATTTGTTTGCTTTAAAACTGCAAGGGAAGCATGCTCATCTAGTAGGTTTATACTTCAAGCTCTCTCCTAGATCTATCTCCAGAGCTACCGAAATTCCATATGTCAGAGAAGAATGGTTTAAGCAGAGTTACCTAGATTCAGATAAATACAAACCCTTCTTGAAACTAGAACATCGGGATGCATGCCCACCTATCTTTCCTTTTTCCTATTTTTTGACCAACTATGCTCCTCTCATGAATATCATCATGAAGTATTTCACATGCGAAGGGAGGTTTTCCCAGGTTTATGCTTATCATATCAGGCTACTCATGCACTTCACAAGAACCCAATTGCTAAACCTACCCTTTTTCCTCTATAGAAGCATTGAAAAAATGGCTTCTACTATTCAAAAGAAGCCTTCCTCTCAGCAGCAAGCTTGTCTTTTCCATCATTCCCTTATCAATATCGTCATCCTCCATCAACTTGAGAAAAAGTTTCTTGGGACTCTTTCATTTCACATCCCGATTTCGCCATTGATTCTTCATCCCATGCGCCTCCCTCACCATCCAATCATCATGTTCCTCCTTCTTCTAGTAAACCCACTCCTAAGAATCAAAAATCTCCTATGATTGAAACAGAAGAGGAGCGAAGTTAGAAAGAGAAAAACAGTGATGAAGAAGAGAATAGTGAGAAAGAGAAAAACAGTGATGAAGAAGAGCACAGTGAGAAAGAGAAAAACAGTGAAGAAGAGTACAGTGAAAGAGGGAAAATAAGTGATAAGGAGAAACAAAATGAAGAATCCAAGCACATCAGTGAGCATGAAGAAGGAAGTGATGAAGAGATGGAACAATTTGATGAGGAATGTTAGACTCCTATACCAATAGGTGTCATTTTTCATGATTGACTTATTGAACTATGAAATATGTTCAAACCTTTTTCTTGTGCAAAGGTGCTCCATATTCTTAAAAAATAAAAAAATTTAAAAAATGTAAAGAGGGTATACCCTAAAAGAAAAATCAAAGGGTGAAAAGAATAAAATGGTAAAAAAAGTGAAATAAATGAACCCCAAACAAAAATAGACCAGGAAAGTGTGCAAATCTAAATGCCACTACTATTTCATTTTTTGTAATAAACAAAATTGTGTGCAGCTTGTCAAACTTTTGCCACAATTTATGAAGAGTCAAACGGTTTAAACTTGATTCATTCATTTTTCAATTTCATGTTGTAGAATAGAGAATAAAAATCTGACCAAACAATTTAATCTTGGAAAATAAGTAGATAGGTAGAGTTAATAAAAGGTGCTCAACAGTTTAATCTGAGCCCTTGGATGTAATAAGTATAGACTTAGATAGGTTTTCCATGTAAAATAAAAATAAGATTGATAAGGGTTTGCCAGTCTAAGTGCACCCTAATAAAGAAGACAAAATGGTAGGATAAAGTAAGTAGGGTAGGTAGATGTTGTTGCAAGATTTCATATGATGAATGATGGTTCTAAATGTGTTCAATTTTACTTTTATCACAAAGTGCAAAGGTAGATACTACATTGGAAGAAGTTCACAATAAGGCAAAGTCAGAATCATTAACTTCCCATCTCACTTTCTCCCTAAAGGTTTTACTAATTTCCCTAAAGTGCTAAGGTATTTGAATATTAAAGGGGCTCAAGGCATTTCCTTGACTTTTGGAGGGACCGGACCCTCGGCCCAATAATTGAAAACCTAAGTACTTAAATCATCTCATTATCACCTCATTCACCTCTAAAAATCTTTTTCTAAGTAAAATCCTATTTTACTTAGGAAAATCCTTCAATATTTCATGAAAGCCCTCAAAATTACCTTTTTATTCTAAGTTTTAAGTGATGAAAGTATAATAATGCCATTTACTTTTGAATCTTCACTTTCTGGTTATATTTAAGTATTTTGAGTTTACATTGTCTCTTGTCATATTAACTCTAACTTATGTATTAATTCCCTATAAAAATGACCTTGTCCTATTATATATAAATCCTTTTACACAATATCCCCTAAACCCTTATATTATGACTTTTTAGCCAAAAGTATTTAATTCTATTTATTCAAATAAAAAACCCACAATATACCCCCTTTGGCTAAAAATATATCTTTAGTCCTATTCCGCCCTCATGGTAATTGGATTAAACTTGGTGGAATTATCGTACAATAAAAATATATGAAAAACATTTAAACATATGTATATATGTTTAAAACAAAAAATAAATCCAAATTTTAATTAAAACCAAACTTTGAAAATAGTCCATCCTCGTGCATTTTTCATCTCCGACCATACAAAGAGATTAATTAATCCCCACGATTAATTAATAATCCAACCCGCCAATTTAATTCCGCCCAATGAGTTTAATTAACAGTTAATTACGTTTAACCCGCGTTGTTAATTCCCCGCCATCTCCCTGTCCCATTGACCTTCCGATTTACCCATCAAAGATCTACGGCCCTCATCTATTTTGTTGGCCATCCGCGTACGAAAGATAACGCGCGATGGCCAAGTGGTTTTCAAATAGTGTCGTGCTACGTGTCAGTCATTGTATCGCATCACTGCCCTTCCGCCTAAAACAACCTTCTCTCATAAGTGGTGCGATAGAAACCACTTACCACCCTTTCGCTTGTGACATACCCACTGTACCATGCTGACGTCATCCAATAAAATAATAAAAAATTCCACACCCATTGACTTTGCCAATAAAACAAAAAATTCACGTCTTTTTCATTATTTCGTATGCAGCAAATGAATACACCCTCCATGCAAAAATTTGAATTTCAAAAGCTGAAGTCTGCCAACCTTTGTTTCATTGAAGAAAATTGCAGTCAAGTATTCAAGAAATCATTCACCTATCCAGTACCTGTTTGAAACCAATGTTGTCCTCAGAAAAACAGGTATTTACCCTAGAAAATCCCACTGAACTCTATAATAAACCTGATTTTCATACTCTTTCACTGAAACGGAGTTAAAAATTAATTGCTAGTTCAGTTCTAAATCCTGAGAAGTGTAATTTTATTCCCAAACTTGCAATTGCACCTGTTTTTCCCATCAAAACCCGAATTTCCGTTTTTGAATCCACAAGAACCAAAAATGGAAGTTCCTGTGGCTTTAAACGTAGCACTTTTAAACACTCCTCATAAAGATTTGGATTATTTACCTTTGGCCGATATGGATTTTCAAATAAAAGACCTAGGTCTCAGTGAGAACCCCCTTCGAATATTTTGTCGCTGCAGAGACAATTATTTGAATGGTTCTGACACAATTGGACTCTGGGAATCCAATATGCCCATGTACCTTCTCCCAACAGTCCATATTTTCCCTGAAATCATCCATCTTTGCCATGCCAACTATGATCCTAACAAAAGAGCAGTCTTATCCCCAAATCAAGATGTTCTCTTCCCAATAACTGCTCAGTCCATAAATAAGATGCTACATTTCCAGCCTGGTCAAGCCCTCACACCTCTGCACATGGCTGAAAGACTTGAGAAGTCCACACAATTGTCCCATGAAGAGTTAAACCGTCTTTATCAAACTTTCATGCTTCCACAGCATCAGCCTAAAGGACCTCCCCCTTATGGCCACACCTATTTTACTAATGAAGGCATACTCATTTTAAACATGATATCTTCAATAATGGGTTTTAATACTAGTGATTTTGTTGACCAATTGACCCTAGTGTTATTGTCTATGATTTTGCATCTTTTATTGCTGACAAAATCCATGATCAATTCATGAGATTTGAAAATGAGAGAGTATTCAAATATTCTTCCTTCATATATCATCTCATGATATACTATCAGTCAGAAAGTTTTCCTTTCCATATGCAAAAACTTGATGCTAAAGGAAACCCTAGATCAGTTATCTTTTGGTCTGATATCACCCATCATTCTCCTGATTCTCCTTACTCATACAATGAGTTTATTGATCTTTTTGTACATCCAGCAACCACTTTGTTAACTGGAATTTCTCCTCCCATAGTCAGTAATGAAATCAAGAGAATCCTACAACTCTCAAAACATTATAAGGTGGGAGATTGGTACTTATATCAGAATTATACTGAAATTAGGATTTATGGATGTGAATTGTGTCCATTTAAGTTTCCCAGATATGTTCCAATGAGACTTTTTTCACTTGAGTATTTCATATAGATGAACAATTCAGATATAGTTAATTTCTATAATGCCAAGAAGAAGGCACAACTTAGAATAAAGAGCCAATTAGGTCCCTTTTTTTGTAATTATAGGGAAGCTGGGAAAGAGGCCGAAAGGATTTTAGAAGATTACCTCAAACTACAAAAGAGTTTCTACTGGGCACCCTATGATCCATATAGCTTTATTTGTGACAGGAGAATGACAAACAAATTATCTCCATACATTCATTTTAGGATGCCAGAAATTGAACAATATGCAAATATAGATGAATGGATGGAAGGAACTTTGGTAGAGCAAGATAGTGAGCAGGTCAATATTGATAATGTAACTAAATATCTTGAAAAGATTCTTGACCTAGACTCTCTTGGGCAGGTACAGACAGCAGGACCTTCTTCAGCAGGAACTTCACAACAACATTTGCAGGAGATCAGTACAGTGGCAATAGAGTCAAAAGGAAAGGAAAAGGAACTGGACATACAAATAGTTGAAAAATTCACAATGACAAAGCTACCAAAAACATCTAAAGAACAAGGTCAGGTACAAATCACTCCAGTTCAGATCAATGAGGCAGAAATTGCCAATCTTCAAACTCCTCTTAATATGGAAAAAGGGAAAAAGAGAGAAGCTGAAACATCCACCCCTGGTGATAGATCTACAGAGCAGCATGATACTAAAAGGCAGAGATTGAATCCTCTTCCAGAAGTTGAATCATTTCAAGAAATCTCTGATAGCCAAGAAAGGGAAGGCAGTCAACAAACAGGAACAATCAATGAAGCATCCACTACTTCACAAAGGAAAGAGCTACAAAAGCAAAAGAGTCTTGAAATATCTTCTTTCAAAACTCCAGTAAAAGAGGCCTGGGACATCAAAAAGATATTTATCAATATCAAGGCCAGGAATGATTCACTGAGAGTTCAAGTATATAATCAATATCTGAAAATGGCTCCAAAGAATCAAGAAAGACCGATGTCATCTTTCGACATCCAACAGGGCAAAATGATAATGAGCCATTTCAAACCCAAGATGCAACAACCCCAGACAACTGCTGATTATATTAAGACAAACTTTGAAGTTCTAGCAAAAGACATCCATCCTTTAGATCAGATTGAGTTGCATAAGCAGACTGGTGAAATGATATATTCTACACTGACTGATAAGGCAACGACAGCTCATAAGTTACAGGATTCTTTGGAGAACACCAATACGCAATTGCAGCTTGAAAAAGCTTCTTCTCAAGCCAAAGATAACAGGAGAAAAACATTGGAGGAAGTAATAATTGGATTAGGTCACAATCCAAAGGATGTCAAAGGTATAGAAGCTATAATTAAGAAAAAATATGATGACATTGCAGCTTTGAGAAAGCAGTTGAAATTGCCAGCTTCCAGACATCCCCAAACTGAAGAAGTAATAAAGAAGAGTTTTGAAGAAGAAATGATGGAGTTGCTCTTGAAAATGAATGAGCAACTGACTGAAACAGAAAAAGAGCTGGAGCAAGCATTGAAAGACAAACAATCTGCTCTTCCAACATCTACAACAGAGGCAATTACAGGTACACAGCCAACAGGTCAGCCAGCAGAGTCATCACAGGTAGACACTTCAAATTTGAATTGAGAACAATTAGTAAAGCAAATGAATGATTTGAAACTACAAGTAACAAAACTTCAGCACACAAAGTTACAGCTTGTCAATTTGGAACAAAGGTATGATCTTTCAAAAATGAGTGTTGCTGACAAATCAAGAGAAATCAAGAGATTGGAAAAATTGGTTAAAGCATTAGAAAAGGATCTCACATTGGAGAAGCCTTTGAGAGAAATAAATGAAATTCTTTGGGATAATATTATCCAGTCAATAAAAGACATATGGCCTTCAATTCAGATAATGTACGAGCAGAACGATTTGGTCAAAGCAGCTCTGGATGAAGTTGAAAACACACGAGCAGAATTAGGAAATAGGCCTGAGGAAGCCAATCAGCTTATACAGTTTCTCAACACCCAAACCAGACAACAGCTTGAAGAAATGGGTATTCAGGATAGAACTGCAACAATCTTAGAAATAAAAAGAGTTTTTACCAAAAGAACTCTTATGCAAAATTTGGAACGAAGGTGCTTTGATATGCAGGCATAAATAATTGCTTTTAGAGAAAGGTTTAATGTTTTATTGAATAAAGGGTTGCCCAGCCCTATGGTTTCAGAAGACAAAATAATGGACCTGGAAACTTATGCTAGGAAATTGGACATACATGCTCACAATCTAGCCAACTCCTCGGCCAGTTCATCACAAGCAACATTACCTACAGGAAGGAATCTTCATGACAGATTAGAGAATTTGTTTTATCTGGAACATGAAGTAAGGCATTTATTTTCTAACCAGCCTAATTTCTTCAGATATACCGAGGCTGATGAAACATTAAGGAAGCTTCAACGAACAAGAATAGCAGAAGAGAAATGGTGGGAAGATATGTTGTAACTTTTGTAAAATTTATCCTTGTATGAAATTTTTCCTATTTACCACAGTATAAAGGATAAAGGATAAACAAAGATTAAAGAGTATCAGTTCAGTTAAAAGTGTATCAGTAAAAACAAAGAGTATCAGTGAAACAAGGCAGTTGGAAAAAAATTACTAAAGAGAACAACGATGAGCCAAAATATAGCACCTGCCTCCAGCACATTCTCGAAATGAGGAAACAGCACAAGATCGGTTACTTCTTGTCTTATCTATGAGACCATCTGTCTCTATTTTTATTGTAACTTATTTATGACTCATCTCAGATTATATCTCGTTTTGTTAAGAGATATTTTGTATCATTTTTTGTATAAATAAGCCCTCAATTGACTTATTGAAGGTGGATTCTTCTACTTTGCTGTAACATTTACTTTTGGAATAAAGTGATTTTTGGAGAAATTTCTTTGTGGCTTGCTGGATGATGAATTGAAGCTCAAGACTTTTTGCAGGATTCATGTGTTAGACTACGGTTCAATAAGTCATTTCTATCCTGTGTTTTAAGTTTTATATATGTTTACTATATCACTGTGTTTCATTTTCGAATAATTAACAAAAAAGGATTAAATCAGAAATTGCTTAAGTGTACTCTGATTTCAATTGTTATTATTCTAAATGTTTTCTTCTAAACCGGTTATAAATAATGAATTTTTAATTGCTCTTGTTTCTCTGGTTTAAGCATTTGATTACTTAGTAAAGAATTCTTAATTTCTCTTTATTGGTAATCACTCACTTTCCCTCGTTTAAACATGTTGAAAGATTCTTAATTGCCTTTCATCTCTTTAAAAATCCATTCCATTCACTTTAATATCCAAAATTGCTCTCTGTTTGGCTATCTTGCCCTGCAAAGCCATCTTTTGTGTAAAAACTTAATCCAGTAAAGCCATCTTTTCGACTCCATAGCCCAATGGCCTGAAATACTCAATCTTGCCCTCAGTTGGCGGATTCCACCATTCAAATTCAAACAAAACTCTTGGAATTATAACTAGCCTAATATTTTCTAAGAACAAAGCTAAATTTTAAAGAGAGAGCCCTCTCTGGATACAGATTGGCTAGATTCTGTATCTGAAGGTTGGTTAGTGGTTACCTCGGGTTTCTTTCCTTTTCTTACAACTTCAAGGAAGGCCTGAGTGATAACAAAGTGGCGACTCCACTGGGGATCTGAATATCTTTATTGTTACTATTGTTTGCTTATAAGCTATAGACAGAGTCTGAAGATCAGCCATGTAGCCTTTGAAATGCTTTTTCTCTGCAATTGCACAGTAAATAAATGCTGCTTCAGTCTATCTCTGGTTTAGCTTAATAACTGAAACTTTGGTTTAAAACATTCAATCAGATTCTCTAGTTCAATAAATCTTTGAGAAAATTTTAATTAAAAATCTTTGTTTTCTTGAAGAATTTGTTGAAGTTGTACTTTCATTTTATTTAAAAAAAAAACCAAAAATACAAAATCTAGGAAAACTGGCTTCAGAAAGGACTCGGTACACCAGGTCAAATCCTGATCCAAATCCACCACCTGTATTCGAAAATCCGAATCTGATTCCTAGGGTTCTTAGAAGACAATAAAGTCAAGAAAGCTCTGAAAAAGAAAGTCAAGAAAGTTCTGGAAGTTCTCGACCTCTTTATAGATCAGCCTCCTGTCCTGTAAAGTGGATTTATTTTGATGAAGAACCTTTTGATGAACGATTCGAAACATCTTTATTTGTGAATTTTTCTGAAACTGAATTGTCCAGACTGGTTCCGGATCCTTTATTTCTTGAAGATTTACAATTGAAATTTGTTTCATTTCATCTTGACAGACATTTGCAAAATTCCATTCAATCTGAACTGACCTTTGAAGAAACTTCAAACCCTTCTGTGAGTACTTCAGCTTCCCCTAGTTCATCTGCTTTTCCTCAAATTTCTCAAACACAAACTGCCCCTCCTTCTCCTCCACATACTACTTCCAGACCATCATCACCTGTTATTCCATTACACCTTCCAATGGCCAATAGATATGCTCCATTAAGGTTGCCAGGCAACCCTGCTGCTTTGCCTCAAGATTATCAGAGTAAAATTACCCCTTTTGATGGTTCAGGTACTTATACTGCTCAACAACATACCAAAAGGATGACTGATTACTTTGAATTTTATGAAATAGACGCTGATGACGTACGAATGAGAATTTTTGTCCAGAGTCTTACTGGGGAAGTCAGGACATGGTTTAGGGCTCTTCAGCCAAACAGTATCGCTGACTTACCAGCCTTGTATAGGGCATTTTTAAATAGATGGGAGAAGAAGAAGGACCCTCTTCAAATCCTATCTGACTTTGGAAAATTGAAGAGAGGACCTAATGAAGCAGTGCAAGATTATATCATCAGATTCAACGAAGCCTACAACGCTGTTCCTCAAAACCTTAGACCCCCTCCGGATTCAGTACTGGTTAAATTCCTTGATGGTTTTGACTCTGACATAGCATATTCACTTAGGGAAAGAGCTCCCCAAACTCTAGAAGAGATGCAAAGCATAGTTGTTAGTGTTGAAGCTAACTTGATAGAAAAACGAGCTAGAGCTAGAGCTGAAAGAAGGATGCCTATGAACGAAGAGCCTTCGACTTTTGAAAAAAAGCTGGATGTAATTATCAAAGGGATGGAAAGACTGGGAGACAGAGTAGAGACAATCGAAATAAATTCTTCTGGTGATGGTCAAAATTTTGTTAGAAACCCAAACTTCAGAAGAAATCAGAATCAAAATACTGAGAAAAATGTTCCTGACCAAAACATCAGGCCACCGTTCCAGGAAAATTTTGTTGAAGGTTCAACTTCTGAGGAGCCTACCGAGGATGTTGAAATAAATAACTTGACTGAAAACAAAAATGAACTAGAAGTTTTCCTATCTCAAGATGATCAAGAAAATCATATTCTTGAAACATTTCAAACTCATTCAGGAGAAACTTTTGATTTTAAAGAAGGATATGACACAAAAATTTATGAAGTTCATAAACAATACAAATTGAGAAGCAGACGGATTTATGTGCTAGAGAATAGCAAACAGAAATCTGTAAAACAAAACATCAAAGGTAAAACTAACACTCCTGCTGTACAAATTCTTTTTAGAACAAGTCCTAACCCCGCAAACCCAATAATTGAAGACGTGTCTGATAATCAACCAAATAATAAACAACTTTCTAATACTTCTCCTCCCGCAGGAAACGTAGAAGAACCAACAGAAGTTAGTTTAGAAACACCTTCAACTCATAATCCCACTCATGAGAAAGAGAAAAACAATGAAGACCCAAAAAACAGAGAAAATCCAACTGTTCAAAACACCAGAGCTCAAACAGAAAAATCTTTCAATCTAGAAGCTGAGATATGCAAACTAAAGATAGCTGTTCCCTTAGCAGAATTAGCTAAACACGATGTCTATAGAAGCCAAATCAGCAGATCGCTTAACATTACTGGAATGGATGATTCAGTAAATGTTTTTGATGATCAACCCAAACTACTTTTTGGCCCTGAACTAAATGGTAAACCAGAAAGTGGAGGAACTCCTCCATTTTACGTGAGTTTGAACGTACATGACAAAATACTTCATAACGCCATGCTTGATTCTGGAGCGTCTCACAATTTAATGCCCGAAAGATTAAATCTAGACATTACCAGACCATATAAAGATCTTTTTTCTTTTGATTAGAGTCAGGTAAGATGTTTAGGTTTGATTAAAGATTTGTGTGTTACTTTGGTGCAATACCCTGCGAAATCTATTATGATGGATATAGTAGTTGCAGATATTCATCCTAAATATGGTATGTTGTTGTCCAGATCCTGGGGTGCCAAACTCGGAGGATCTCTTCAACTAGATATGTCATATGCTACTATTTCAGTATTTGGTCAACCTAAAAGACTATACAGAGAGACCTTGATGAAATATTTAGTTAGTAGTCATGAGAAGCCTGAAAACTTCCCTGTCTACTCAGTACATTCTGATATGGACTCATTCATCCTTTATAATGCTGAATTTGACCTTCCCACTGAACTAGAAGCACTAGAAACACAAACTGCAAATAAATCTATTGTTCAAATCGAAGAAATTTCTGAAAACAAAGAAACATTAGACATTCAAGAAATACCAGAAAAAATTGAAAAACCAAAGCTCCCTGTTAAGAAAATTGTTAAAACAGTTGATGAAGATTATGAACATGAAATTCTGTGGCATTTAGAATTTGATGGTTCAGTAAATAAGTTAGGAGCAGGAGCTAAAATTTGGATACATAACGTTGAAAATGATCATGCCGAAGGCCATGCTTATAGATTGAACTTTAGATGCACTAATAATATGGCAGAGTATGAAGCTCTTTTGCTAGGGCTTAAACATGTCAAAAAGTTAGGAGCAATTAGAGTATCAATCATAGGAGACTCTGAGTTAATTATTCAACAGATTAATGGTGAATGTTCAACAAAAGACCCCAGATTAAAGCAATAAAGAGAAACAGTTGTGGAAATTCTCAACACTTTCCTACAAGCTCAACTTGCCAAAATTCCTAGAAAACAAAATTTGCATGCTCACAGTCTTGCAATGTTTGCTAGCACATGTAAATTACCTTTTGGACCTAATCATCAGTTCACAGCTGAGATTAGACATAGACCTGCTATATCGGATAATCTTATGAATTGGCAAGTGTTTGTAAATAATAATTAGATCAATAATTTTTTGACCTTAGAAAATGAGTTCTCTAACAGTAGTATAGATGAAGACACAACAATCAATGAATCTGATCAACTAGATGAACAAGAAGCGGATATTTCAGAAGAGACTACAATTCACATGCTTCACCCAACCAAATTCACTAAAAAAGATATGCAGGATTTGAAACAAATAGAATTCGATGAGATTATAGAAGATGAATATGAAATTATTAATCTGAAAAATAATCATTTACCTAAAGTATTAACTCTTTTGGATGATCTTTTTGACTCAAATGACATTCCACTAAAACCCAAAATGGAACCGTTAAAAGCTGATATTGAAGAAGTCAATTTGGGAACTGAAGGAAATCCCAAGATGGTTAAATTATCTAAATCTCTGCCAGAGGATCAAAAGGTTAAATATAATGAACTTTTAAAAGAATTCCAGGATGTTTTTGCCTGGAGTTATGAAGATCTAAAGTCATACGATACATCAATCATTCAACATACAATACCTTTGAAACCAGATCAGAAACCATTCAAACAGAAACTTAGAAGGATCAACCCTGTTTTACTACCTTCAATTGAGAAAGAAATTAAAAGAATGTATGAAGCAGGAATTATAGCTCCTATTAGGTTCTCTGAATGGGTTTCTAATCTAGTACCAACAAGAAAAAATACTGGAGAGATTAGACTATGTGTCGATTTGAGAAATTTGAACAAAGTTTCTTTAAAAGATAACTATCCTTTGCCTAAAATGGACCATATCTTACAAAGGGTAGTAGGATCTTCAAGGATTTCTCTTCTGGATGGATTTTCAGGGTATAACCAGATTTTGGTTCATCCTGATGATCAAGACAAAACAACTTTTACAACACCATGGGGTACTTTTAAATATGTTAAGATGCCTTTTGGACTCAAAAACGCAGGAGCAACCTTCCAAAGAGAAATGGAAATTGCATTCGCCAAAGAAATTCATGATTTTCTGGTTATTTATCTAGATGATTTAACTGTTTTTTCCAAAACAGATCAACAACATTTGGATCATCTAAGACAAGTATTTATAAAATGCAGAAAGTATGGTATTTCTTTAAATCCGAAAAAATCATTGTTTGGTCTTGAAGAAGGGAAACTCCTAGGTCACATTATTTCTAAAGATGGCATTAGAATTGATCCTGAAAGAATACAAGCCATATTGCAGATACCTCATCCCAGGAATATTAAAGAACTTCAAGCTTTCATAGGGAAGATCAATTTTTTGAGAAGATTCATTTCTAGTTTAGCTGAATTACTTAAATTACTCACTAACATGTTAAGAAAGGATTCGAGTATTCAATGGACAGTAGAAGCCAAGCAATCATTTGAAGAAATCAAAATGGCTTTAACCAGAACACCAGTTCTTACCAGTCCAAAATTTGATAGAGATTTCATAATTTTTTCACTTGCTTCTGAACACACAGTTGCAGCTGTTTTACTACAAAAAGATGATCAAATATGGGAAAAACCAATAGCCTTTTTTAGTAAAGCACTTAGAGATGCATCATTGAAATATAATATCATGGAGAAACAAGATTTTGCACTTGTGAAAGCAATTAAAGATTTCAGAGTTTATATATTGTATTCTCATGTGATAGCTTATGTACCTAATGCTGTCGTTAAAGACATCTTAACTCAAGATGGTATTGAAGGCAAAAGAGGTAAGTGGATAGCTACCATATTAGAATATGATATTGAAATAAAACCAACAAAACTCATAAAAGGTCAAGGACTGGCTCAACTCATGACTGAAACAAATTGCCAAGCCCTGGATATTAATGAACTGGATGACGAACAGGAGATGGCGACTCCACAAATCAGTCAAGCCTTTTTAGACTCACCCTGGTACACTGATATCATTTATGTTTTGTTAAACCTACAAGCTCCTCCAAGGTTATCCAGAACGAAACAAAGGTTTTTGAAAATGACATCTTTAAAGTATTTTATTTTAGATAGTGCTCTTTTTTGGAAGAATCATGATGGAATTCTATTAAATTGTTTATTAAAAGATGAAACTGACAAGGTTCTCAATGAATTCCATGCAGGAGATTGTGGTGGACACCTCTACTGGAAATCAACTGCAGATAAGATCTTAAGGGCTGGTTTTTATTGGCCAACCTTGTTTTTAGATGTTAAGAAATTTGTAACTGCTTGCCATAAGTGTCAGATCTTTGAGGGCAAGAGAAAATTGTTACCTTTACCATTAAAACCAATTTCCACTGAGAGACGCTTTCAACAATGGGGACTGGATTTTATTGGAGAAATCCATCCTCCTTCTTCAGGGAAACACAGATGGATCCTCACTGCCACAGATTACTTTACTAAATGGATTGAAGCTATCCCATCCAGACAAGCCAATGATTCTGTAATTATAGGATTCTTAGAAACCAATATACTTTCAAGATTTGGCTATCCTGAAAAAATTATAACTGACAATGCTGCTGCTTTTAAATCTAAGAAAATGATTAGTTTCTGCAATAAATATCACATCACTTTAGGCCATTCAACAACCTATTATCCCGAGGGTAATGGACTGGCTGAATCTTCCAATAAAAGCCTCATTAATATCATTGAAAAATTATTGGAAGAGAATAAGAAGAATTGGCAGAAGAAACTTACCAATGCATTGTGGGCAGACATGCTTACAACCAAGAAATCAATTGGGACCAGTCCATATGAATTAGTTTATGGTATTGAGGCTAGATTTCCATCATCCTTAGGAATTCCTGTTATGAAGTTACTTCAGGAGGCTCAAGTAGAACCAAATGATATTCAGAGAAGAATAAACCAAACAATCCACTTGCAGCAGACCAGAGAAGAAGTGTATCAACGATCCCAAGTCTTGCAGGAAAAGTTAAAGAAAATGTTTGACAAAAGAACCAAAGCAGAAGATTTTCAACTGGGAGACAAAGTTCTAAGATGGGATTCCAGAAGGGAAGATAAAGGGAAACATGGGAAATTTGATTTCTTATGGAAAGGACCTTACATCATTCATGCTTTACAGGGAAACAACACATATTTTTTGAAGAATTTGGATGGTTCAGAAGCTGAGGAAGGACCAGTCAATGGTCGAATGCTAAAACACTACTTTGATCCTATTTACTAGGATGTTCTGATTTTTTCTAACATGTACATATTATATCCTTTCTAATGCATCAGTTTTGATTGGATGGTGACTTGTTGGAGTTGAAGCCCGAAGTGAAGGCCCTAAGCTTCAGAAGTTTTACTATCATATATATAATAAAGCTACCAGAAAAAGAAGATTACATGGTTCAGTTGAAGACATTTTGAGGCATCTGACCTGCTGTTCTTGACTTTTCACCAGGAAAAGCCATCCCCAAGTGGAGCCAGTGTTAGACTCCTATACCAATAGGTGTCATTTTTCATGATTGACTTGTTGAACTATGCAATATGTCAAACCTTTTTCTTGTTGCAAAGGTGTTCCATATTTTCAAAAAATCGAAAAATCAAAAAATTTTAAAAAATGTAAAGAGGGTATACCCTAAAAGAAAAATCAAAGGGTGAAAAGAATAAAATGGTCAAAAAAGTGAAAGAAATGAACCTCAAACAAAAATAGACCAGGAAAGTGTGCAAGTCCAAATGCCACTACTATTTCATTTTTTGTAATAAACAAAATTGTGTGTAGCTTGTCAAACTTTTGCCACAATTTATGAAGAGTCAAACTGTTTAAACTTGACTCATTCATTTTTCAATTTCATGCTGTAGAATAGAGAATAAATATCTGACCAAACAGTTTAATCTTGGCAGATAAGTAGATAGGTAGAGTTAATAAAAGGTGCTCAACAGTTTAATCTGAGCCCTTGGATGTAATAAGTGTAGACTTAGATAGATTTCCATATGTAAAAGAAAAAGAAGATTGAAAAGGGTTTGCCAGTATAAGTGCACCCTAATAAAGAAGAAAAAATGGCAGAGTAAAGTAGGTAGGGTAGGTAGATGTTGTTGCAGAATTACATGTGATGAATGATGGTTCTAAATGTGTTCAATTTTACTTTCATCACAAGTGCAAAGGCAGATACTACATTGGAAAAGTTCATAGCAGAGCAAAGTCAAATTATTAACTTTCCCTCTCATTTTCCCTAAAGATTTCATTAATTTCCCCTAAGTGCTAAGGTATTTGAAAATTAAAGGGGCTCAATGCATTTCCTTGACTTTTAGAGGGACCGGACCCTCGGCCCAATAATTGAAAAACCTAAGTACTTGAAATCATCCATTATCACCTTCATTCACCTCTAAAAAATCTTTTTCTAAGTAAAATCCTATTTTACTTAGGAAAATCCTTCAAATATTTCATGAAAAGCCCTCAAAATCACTTTTTATTATAAGTTTAAGTGATGAAAGTATAATAATGCCATTTACTTTTGAATCTTCACTTTCTTGGTTATATTTAAGTATTTTGAGTTTACATTGTCCCTTGTCATATTAACTCTAAATTATGTATTAATTCCCATAAAAATGACCTTGTCCTATTATATATAAATTCTTTTATAATAATATCCCCTAAACCCTTATATATGACTTTTTAGCTAAAAGTATTTAATTCCTATTTATTCAAATAAAAAACCCACAATATACCCCCTTTTGGCTAAAAATATATCTTTAGTCCTATTCCCGCCCCTTATGGTAATTGGATTAATTTAATTCAATTATCGTATAATAAAAAATATGTGAAAAACGTTTAAACATATGTATATATGTTTAAAACAAAAAAAATAAATCCAAAGTTTAATTAAAACTAAACTTTGAAAATAGTCCATCCCCGTGCATTTTTCATCTCCGACCATACAAAGAGATTAATTAATCCCCACGATTAATTGATAATCCAACCCGCCAATTGAACTCCGCCCGATGAGTTTAATTAACAGTTAATTACATTTAACCCGCGCTGCTAATTCCCCGCCATCTCCCTGTCCCGTCGACCGTCCGATTGACGCATCAAAGATCTACGGCCCTCATCTATTTCGCTGGCCATCCACGTACGAAAGATAACCCGCGATGGCCAAGCGGTTTTCAAATAGTGTCGTGCTACGTGTCAGTCATTGTATCACATCGCTGCCCTTCTGCCTAAAACAACCTTCTCTCATAAGTGTTGCGATAGAAACCGCTTACCACCCTTTCGCTTGTGACATACCCACTGTACCATGCTGACGTCATCCAATAAAATAATAAAAAATTCCGCACCCATTGACTTTGCCAATAAAATAAAAAATTCACGTCTTTTTCATCATTTCGTACGCAGCAAACGAATACACCCTCCACGCAAAAATTCGAATTTCAAAAGCTGAAGTCTGCCAACCTTTGTTTCGTCGAAGAAAATTGCATTCAAGTATTCAAGAAATCATTCGCCCATCTAGTACCTGTTTGAAACCAGTGTCATCCTCAGAAAAACAGGTATTTACCCTAGAAAATCCCACTGAACTATGTAATAAACCTGATTTTCGTACTCTTTCACTGAAACAGAGTTAAAAATTAATTGCTAGTTCAGTTCTAAATCCTGAGAAGTGTAATTTTATTCCCAAACTTGCAATTGCACCTGTTTTTCCCGTCAAAACCTGAATTTCCATTTTTGAATCCACAAGAACCAAAAATGGAAGTTCCTGTGGCTTTAAACGTAGCACCTCTAAACACTCCTCATAAAGATTTGGATTATTTACCTTTGGCCGATATGGATTTCCAAATAAAAGACCTAGGTCGCAGTGAGAATCCCCTTCGAATATTTTGTCGCTGCAGAGACAATTATTTGAATGGTTCTGACACAATTGGACTCTGGGAATCTAATATGCCCATGTACCTTCTCCCAGCAGTCCATATTTTCCCTGAAATCATCCATCTTTGCCATGCCAACTATGATCCTAACCAAAGAGCAGTCTTATCCCCAAATCAAGATGTCCTCTTCCCAATAACTGCTCAGTCCATAAATGAGATGCTACATTTCCAGCCTGGTCAAGCCCTCACCCCTCTGCACATGGCTGAAATACTTGAGAAATCCACACAATTGTCCCATGAAGAGTTAAACCGTCTTTGTCAAACTTTCATGCTGCCACATCATCAGCCTAAAGGACCTCCCCCTTATGGCCACACCTATTTTACTGATGAAGGCAGACTCATTTTAAACATGATATCTTCAATAATGGGTTTTAATACTAGTGAGTTTGTTGACCAATTGACCCTAGTGTTATTGTCTATTTTTACCCCTGGACAGCCTCCTGCTGTTAGATATGATTTTGCATCTTTTATTGCTGACAAAATCCATGATCAATTCATGAGATTTGGAAATGAGAGAGTATTCAAATATTCTTCCTTCATATATCATCTCATGATATACTATAAGTCAGAAAGTTTTCCTTTCCATATTCAGAAACTTGATGCTAAAGGAAACCCTAGATCAGTTATCTTTTGGTCTGCTATCACCCATCATTCTCCTGATTCTCCTTACTCATACAATGAGTTTATTGATATGTTTGTACATCCAGCAACCACTTTGTTAACTGGAATTTCTCCTCCCAGAATCAGTAATGAAATCAAGAGAATCCTACAACTCTCAAAACAATATAAGGTGGGATATTGGTACTTATATCAGAATTGTACTGAAATTAGGATTTATGGATGTGAATTGTGTCCATTTAAGTTGCCCAAATATGTTCCAATGAGACTTTTTGCACTTGAGTATTTCAGACAGATGAACAATTCAGATATAGTTCATTTCTGTAATGCCAAGAAGAAGGTGCAACTCATAATAAAGAGCCAATTAGGTCCCTTTGTTTGTAATTCTAGGGAAGCTGGGAAAGAGGCCGAAAGGATTTTAGAAGATTACCTCAAACTACAAAAGAGTTTCTACTGGGCACCCTATGATCTATATAGCTTTATTTGTGACAGGAGAATGAAAAACAAATTATCTCCATACATTCATTTTAGGATGCCAGAAATTGAACAATATGCAAATACAGATGAATGGATGGAAGGAACTTTGGTAGAGCAAGATAGTGAGCAGGTCAATATTGATAATGTAATGAAAGATCTTGAAAAGATTCTTGACCTAGACTCTCTTGGGCAGGTACAGACAGCAGGACCTTCTTCAGTAGGAACTTCACAACAACATTTGCAGGAGATCAGTACAGTGGCAATAGAGTCAAAAGGAAAAGAAAAGGAACCATACATACAAATAGTTGAAAAATTCACAATGACAGAGCTACCAGAAACATCTAAAGAACAAGGTCAGGTACAAATCACTCCAGTTCAGATCAATGAGGCAGAAATTTCCAATCTTCAAACTCCTCTTAATATGGAAAAAGGGAAAAAGAGAGAAGCTGAAACATCCAACCCTGGTGATAGATCTACAGAGCAGCATGATACTAAAAGGCAGAGATTGAATCCTCTTCCAGAAGTTGAATCATTTCAAGAAATATCTGATAGCCAAGAAAGGGAAGGCAGTCAACAAACAGGAACAGTCAGTGAAGCATCCACTACTTCACAAAGGAAAGAGCTACAGAAGCAAAAGAGTCTTGAAATATCTTCTTTCAAAACTCCAGTAAAAGAGGCCTGGGACATCAAAAAGACATTTATCAATATCAAGGCCAGGAATGATCCACTGAGAGTTCAAGTATATAATCAATATCTGAAAATGGCTCCAAAGAATCAAGAAAGACCGATGTCAGCTTTCGACATCCAACAGGGAAAAATGATAATGAGCCATTTCAAACCCAAGGTGCAACAACCCCAGACAGCTGCTGATTATATTAAGACAAAATTTGAAGTTCTGGAAAAAGACATCCATCCTTTAGATCAGATTGAGTTGCATAAGAAGACTGGTGAATTGATATATTCGACAATGACTGATAAGGCAATGGCAGCTCATAAGTTACAGGATTCTTTGGAGAACACCAATACGCAATTGCAGCTCGAAAAGGCTTCTTCTCAAGCCAAAGATAACAGGATAAAAACATTGGAGGAAGTAATAATTGGATTAGGTCACAATCCAAAGGATGTCAAAGGTATAGAAGCTATAATTAAGAAAAAAGATGATGACATTGCAGCTTTGAGAAAGCAGTTGAAATTGCCGGCTTCTAGACATCCCCAAACTGAAGAAGTAATAAAGAAGAGTTCTGAAGAAGAAATGATGGAGTTGATCTTGAAAATGAATGAGCAACTGACTGAAACAGAAAAAGAGCTGGAGCAAGCATTGAAAGATAAACAATCTGCTCTTCCAACATCTACAACAGAGGCAATTATAGGTACGCAGCCAACAGGTCAGCCAGCAGAGTCATCACAGGTAGACACTTCAAATTTGAATTCAGAACAATTAGTAAAGCAAATGAATGATTTGAAACTGCAAGTAACAGAACTTCAGCACACAAAGTTATAGCTTGTCAATTTGGAACAGAGGTATGATCTTTCAAAAATGAGTGTTGCTGACAAATCAAGAGAAATCAAGAGATTGGAAAAATTGGTTAAAGCATTAGAAAAGGATCTCACATTAGAGAAGCCTTTGATAGAAATAAATGAAATTCTTTGGGATAATATTATCCAATCAATAAAAGACATCTAACCTTCAATTCAGATAATGTACGATCAGAATGATTTGGTCAAAGCAGCCCTGGATGAAGTTGAAAACACACGGGTAGAATTAGGAAATAGGCCTGAGGAAGCCAATCAGGTTATACAGTTTCTCAACACCCAAACCAGACAACAGCTTGAAGAAATGGGTATTCAAGATAGAACTGCAACAATCTTAGAAATAAAAAGAGTTTTCACCAAAAGAACTCTTATGCAAAATTTGGAACGAAGGTGCTTTGACATGCAGGCAGAAATAATTGCTTTCAGAGAAAGATTCAATGTTTTGTTGAATAAAGGGTTGCCTAGCCCTATAATTCCAGAAGATAAAATAATGGACCTGGAAACTTATGTCAGGAAATTGGACATAAATTCTCACAATCTAGCCAATTCCTCAGCCAGTTCATCACAAGCAACATTACCTACAGGAAGGAATCTTGATGACAGATTAGAGAATTTGTTTTTTCTGGAACATGAAATAAGACATTTGTTTCCTAACCAGCCTAATTTCTTCAAATATACTGAGGCTGATGAAACATTAAGGAAGCTTCAACGGACAAGAATAGCAGAAGATAAATGGTGGGAAGACTTGTTGGAACTTTTGTAAAATTTATCCTAATATGAAATTTTGCCTATTTACTACAGTATAAAGGATAAAGGAACAAAACGGGGTTAAAGAGTATCAGTTCAGTTGAAAGTGTATCAGTAAGAACAAAGAGTATCAGTGAAGCAAGGCAGTTAAAACAAAATTACTAAAGAGGATAACGATGAACCAAAATATAGCACCTGCCTCTAGCACACCCTCGAAAAGAGGAAACAGCACAACATCGATTACTTCTTGTCTTATCCATGAGACCATCTGTCTCTATTTTTATTGTAACTTATTGGTGATTCATTTTAGATTATATCTCTTTTTGTTAAGAGATATTTTGTATCATTTTTTGTATAAATAAGCCCTCGATTGACTTATTGAGGGTGGATTCTTCTACTTTGCTGTAACATTGACTTTTTGGAATAAAAGTGCTTTGGAGAAATTTCTTTGTGGCTTGCTGGATGATGAATTGAAGCTCAAGACTTTTTGCAGGACTCATGTGTCAGACTACAGTTCAATAAGTCATTTCTATCCTATGTTTTAAGTTTTATATCTGTTTATAATATCACTGTGTTCCATTTCTGAATAATTGACATAAAATAATAAATCAGAACTTACTTAAGTGTACTCTGATTTCAATTGTGATTATTCTAAATGTTTTCTTCTAAACTGGTTATAAGCAACGAATTCTTAATTGCTCTTGTTTCGCTGGTTTAAACATTTTGATTACTATAGTAAAGAATTCTTAATTGCTCTTTATTTGTAATCATTCACTTTATTTCTTTGAACATGTTGAAAGATTCTTAATTTCCTTTCATCCATTTAAAAAATCCATTCCATTCAATTTAATATCTAAAATTGTTCTATGTTTGGCTATCTTGCCCTGCAAAGCCATCTTTGGTGTACAAACTTGATCCAGTAAACCCATCTTTTCGACTCCATAGCCCAATGGCCTGAAATACTCAATCTTGTCCTCAGTTGGCAGATTCCACCATTCAAAATCAAACAAAACTCTTGGACTTATAACTAGCCTAATATTTTCTAAGAACAAAGCTAAATTTTAAAGAGAGAGCCCTCTCTGGATACAGATTGGCTAGATTCTGTATCTGAAGGTTGGTTAGTGGTTACCTTGGGTTTCTTTCCTTTTCTTACAACTTCAAGGAAGGCCTGAGTGATAACAGTGCTCATGGTATGTTTGTGAAATCTGGCACCGTTTTGTCCCTTTCCTACTATAGTTTGGTCCATTTCATGCATTGGTATTTGTAGCTACCAATATGGTAATAATATTCTTTAACAACATCCCTAAAAGAGTTCCAAGTGGGTGAAACTGAAAACAATGTGTATTCCTTCATTGCCCTTTTCCCATAGTAATTTTCCTAGTAGTCCTTGACATGGGGGGTGGGCTTAATGAGTGAAAAATTAATCTTTTCCCTATCGGGAAAATTAAGGATCAAAAATAATTATTTTTCCATATTTAACCATTTGTCTATAACATCTTCATCTATATGGCTTTCAAATATAGGAATATAAAAATTAACTTGTATCTTAAAGGGGGAAATGACTCCAAAGTGGCCACTGGATGAAGATGCATCACATATTGGTGTCCACCTGATCCAGGTGGATATTGGTGGCCACCCACCTATTCCATTTGGACCCGCACCATCAGTTCTTTCAGTTTTCCAGTTTCAAGACAACTTACTATTTTTAGCAGTTTTTCGGGTCATGAAATTCCGGAGCCATTTTAAGGCCCTAATGATCCAGATGGATATTGCTGCCCACCCACATATTCCATTTGAACCCCCACCATCGGTTCTTTCAGTTTTTTAGTTTCAACACAACTTACTATTTTTAGTAGTTTTTCGGGTCTTGAACTTCTAGAGCCGTTTTGAGGCCCTATACGTCTTTTGGGAAAATTAGGAACAACATGGGTCCATGTACTGATGTAACTCAAATCAAAACTTTTAGTCCTCACATAGATATTTCTAATGAGGTCTTGAGCGTGTCAAATGGAGATTGTATCCCAAAGTTAAATCCCTGAGAAGATTGATGTACCAATTTACCCAAACGGGGCCCACAGTTTTGGCGCTTCATCTCCTAGGGTTAGGTTTTTGGATGTTTAGGTTTTCTATTGTTTCTCAACAATAAATAGGCCTTCGTGCCTCATTGTAACACAATTCATAGGCCTGTAGCCGCCACATCTCTTCTCAGAGATAAGCTACCAACGCCCTAGCTAGTTTATTTCCATTATGTCTGTAAGCATATTTCAGTCATTTTTTATTAATGAAATGAAGTTTTATTTCCGATGCATCTCTGTGTTTTTATCTATTTATGCATCTTATTGCGTTCTTGCATAAATCCACATCAGTGGTATCAGAGCGGTCTGCTCTTTCTCTGTTTTTATTTTCATGTCCCTAACACGGTCAGGGTATAAGAAGTTAGGGCTCAATCTGGTTGAACCCTTGCAGGATCAGCCTCACAAATCCCGATGACCTCCCATGGCGGAAGAAAATAAAGATGAGGGAGCAAGAGATCCTATCAAAATATTGCTTGAGGAGGCCCTCGAGAAACAAAGGAACATGATGATGGATAACTTGATTAGATCCTTCAACGACTGCCCACCTACGACACATCTGCATCCAACAACCACTCTGGAGGCGCCACTCCCTTCAAGGTACATGTAAACTCTGACATTCATGTATTTGAAGGCAAGATAGATGTAGATATCGTAGATAGTTGGTTGAATTTGCTGGAAGGTTATTTCTCGGTCCATGATTTCTCCAACCGAGAAAATATTATTTTTGCACTCCTCAAAGCCGCCCCCCATGTCAAAGACTGGTGGGAAACCTACTGTGACCAAAAGGACGAGAGGGAATCCTCTCTGTTCTTAGCTGCACCCACTTGGAATTCGTTCTGATACAACATCAAGGAACAATATTAACCCGTGGGGAGCTATGAGGACAAGTACATCCAATGGACCTTGATACGGCAACAAAGGGACCAAGATGTGCACGAATTGACGAATTTGTTCCATACCCTGAGTAAAAATTTGGATATTAAAGATTCAAAGAGAAATTTTGTGCTTAAGTACCTCAGCTATCTGCATAGGCACATTCAGGAGGAAATGGAGTTCCTCGACATTACCTCGCTTGGCACAACATATCGCTATGCCGGTAAGATTGAGCAGAAATTTAAGCAGAAGAAGCGAGAATTTGGATCTCTGAATCCGAAGCCAGGGAAAGGTGCCACCGAACCACATAACAGGGGGAAAAGCCAAAGCGGGGCGAGTTAGAAAAACACCACAAACCCAAAGAAGGACATGGGGAAGTGGTGTGAATTTCATAACAACCCCACTCACAGCACAAACGAGTGTTGGGCCAAATAGTCGGAGGTGACTAAACTGAAGGAACCTGAATCAGATGCATGTTCTGATCTTGAGCCAGAACCATACAAGGGGGATGAAAAATGGAAGTAGATAATTGATGCAGACCCCAGTGCCATTTTTTCCACCACCAAGCTCCAGAGGGAGGATCCCGAGGATCCAGAGGAGGGGGAGCGCCTCTTCCATTCATAGATGTGGGTCAAGGGTTCTCCACTACAATTCCTGATCGATAGCGGAATCCAAAAGAATCTCATTTTAGCAGAGGTCGTGAAGCGGCTCGGCTTACCGACCATAGGACACCCACAACCATATACCATCGGGTGGCTTCACCCAGGGAGAGATCTCCGCATCTGCCAATAGTGCCGCCTTCCGTATAACATCAAGCCATTCACGGATGAGGTATTACGTGATGTTGCTCCTCTTGATGTATTTCATGTATTATTGGTCCAAACATACTTGTGGAGGCGACATGTTGTGTATGATTCTAGGTCTCGATTTGTTGTTATTATTTTGGGAAATAAATTGTACAGGATACCGGAGGTAGTTCCACCTCCTGCCATCTCCTTGACTATTGCAAAACAATGCAGGAAGATTGTTTCCCAAACCAGAAAATTTATTTTCCTGACAACTCGCTCACAGGGAAAGAAGAATATTGTGGCCACAGCCTCGAAACAGGGCTCCCTTGTATGGCTACAGCATATGGACAAAGTTGTGGAGTAATGCGAGGACATATTCTCCTCACCCACAGAGGTTCCTCTACACTGTCAGGACAACCACTCCATTGATCTGACCCTCAGCGCACCGCCGCCTGATGTTGCCATACCTCATGCGAATACATAGAAAGAATCCACACATGTAATATTTGAGGCAACCAAATTTATTGAACGCATCCAGCACATCCTCCAATAGGTCCACGACATCCTGAACAAATCCATGTCGCGAAACACAGAGGGAACGTTGAAACCAATGTCCAAAAATCTCCCCCCCAATGCGAGCCGGGTGAGTTTCGAACTCGAGACCTGTTGCTCTGATACCAATTTTTGGAATCAAAATTTCCGTTAGACCAAAACCTACAGGCATTAGTCTCCACTACAATCGATAGAGTTAGGATCCACGAGAGGCGGTTAGTCCATGTCGCGAAACACAGAGGGAGCGTTGAAAACAATGCCCAACAGTTCAGTAGGATTTGCCTCTCATGGAGGAACTTAACGCAATGGGGACCATTGATTCATAAGGAGGGAGGAATGATCCATGTGGATATTAGTGGCCACCCACCTATTCCATTTAGACCCGCACCATAAGTTCTTTCTGTTTTCTAGTTTCAACACAACTTACTATATTTAGTAGTTTTTCGGGTCATTAACTTACAGAGCCATTTTGAGGCCCTAGTGATCCAGGTGGATATTTGTGGCCACCCACCTATTCCAATTGAACCCCCACCATCGGTTCTTTCAATTTTTTAGTTTCAACACAACTTACTATTTTTAGCAGTTTTTTGGGTCCTGAACTTCCGGAGCTGTTTTGAGGCCCAAAACGACGTATTTTGGGAAAATTGGGAGCAACATTGGTCCATGTATCAATGCTACGAAAAGTATTATTCCTCAGATAGATCTTTCTATCAAGGTATTGAGCGCGTCAAACAAAGATCATATGCCAAAGTTACATCCCCGGGAAGATTGATGTACCAATTTACACAAATGGGGGCCCACGGTTTTGGCGATTCATCTCCTAGGGTTAGGTTTTTGGATGTTTAGGGTTTTCTATTATTTCTCAATAATAAATAGGACTTAGAGCCTCATTGTAACACATTTCACAAGCCTGTAGCCGCCACATATCTTCTTAGAGATAAGCTACCAGCGCCCTAGCTAGTTTATTTCCATCATGTTTGTAAGCATATTTCAGTCATTTGTTATTAATGAAATGAAGTTTTATTTCCCTTGCATATCTATGTTTTTGTTTGTTTCTCCATCTTATTGTGTTCCTGCATAAATTCGGATTAGTGGTATCATAGCGGTTTTCTCTTTCTCTGTTTTTATTTGCATCTCCCCAACGCGGTCAGGGTATAACGAGTTAGGACTCGATCTGTTTGAACCCTGGCAAGATCAGCGTCGAAAACCCCGATGACCTCCCATGGCAGAAGAAAAGAAAGACAAGGGAGCAGGTGATCTTATCAAAATATTGCTCAAGGAGGACCTCGAGAAACAAAGGAACGTAATGATGGATAACTTTGCTCAGATCCTTCAACGACTACCCACCTACGACGCATATGCATCCAACAACCACTTTGGAGGAGCCACTCCCTTCAAGGTACAGGTAAAATTTGACATTCATGTATTTGGAGGCCAGATAGATGCAGACACTATAGATATATGGTTGAATTTGCTAGAAGGGTATTTCTCAGTCCATGATTTCTCCGACTGAGAAAATATTATTTTTTCACTCCTCAAAGCCGCCCCCCATGTCAAATACAGGTGGGAAACCTACTATGACCAAAAGGATGAGAGGGAATCCTCTCTGTTCTCGGCCATACCCACTTGGAATTCGTTCCAAGAAGACATCAAGGAACAATATTAACCCGTGGGGAGCTATGAGGAAATGTACATCCAATGGACCACGCTTCAACAACAAAGGGATCAAGATGTGCATGAAATGACGAATTTGTTCCATAACCTGTGCACAATGTTGGGTATTAAAGATTCAGAGAGACATTTGGTGCTCAAGTACCACAGCTGTCTGCATAGATAGATTCGGGAGGAAATGGAGTTCCTCGACATTACCTCGCTCGGCACGACATATCTCTATGCCAACAAGATCGAGCAGAAATTTAAGCAGAAGAAGCGAGACTTTAGATCCATGAATCCGAAGCCAGGGAAAGGCACCCCCGAACCAAATAACAGGGGGAAAATCCAAAGTGGGGTGACTCAGAACAACACCACAAATCTAAAGAAGGACACGAGGAAGTGGTGTGAATTTCATAACATCCCCACTCACAACACAAACGAGTGTTGGGCCAAACAGTCATTGGTGGCTGAACTGAAGGCACTCGAATCAGATGCATGTTCTGATCCTGAGCCAGAACCATCCAAGGGGGATGAAAAATGGAAGTCTATCATTGATGCGGACCCCAATGCCATTGTTTCCACCACAAGCTCCAGAGGGAGGATCCCAAGATCCAGATGAGGTGGAGCGCCTCTTCCATTCACAAATGTGGGTGAAGGGTTCTCCATTGCAATTCCTTATTGATAGCGGAAGCCAAAAGAACCTCATTTTAGTAGAGGTCGTGAAGCTATTCGGCCTACCAACCATAGAACACCTGCAACCGTATACCATTGAGTGGCTTCACCCAGGGGGAGATCTCTGCGTCCACCAACCATGCTGCCTTCCGTATAGCATCAAGCCATTCATAGATGAGGTGTTATGTGATGTTGCTCCTCTTGATGTAGCTGATGTATTATTGGGCCAACCATACTTGTGGAGGGGACATGCTGTGTATGAGTCTAGGCCTCGTTCTGTTGTTATTACTTTGGGAAATAAATTGTACAGGATACCAAAGGTAGTACCACCTCCTGCCATCTCCTTGACTGTTGCAAAACAATGCAGTAAGATTGTTTCCCGAACCAGGAAATTTATTTTCCTAACAACTTGCTCATAGGAAAAGAGGAATATTGTGGCCACAGCCTCGAAATAGGGCTCCCTTACACGACTGCAGCAGATGGATAAAGTCGTGGAGGAATACGAGGGCATTTTCTCCTCACCCACAGAGGTTCCTCTACACTGTAAGGACAAGTACTCCATTGATGTGACCCCCGACGCACTGCTGCCTGATGTTGCCATACCTCATGTGACTACAGAGACATAATCCACACATGTACTGTCTGAGGCAAACAAATTTATTGAACACATCCAGCACGTCCACCAACAGGTCCACGACATCTTGGACAAATCCAATACCAAGTTCAGTAGGATTTGCCTCTCATGGAGGAACTTAACGTAATGGGGACCATTGCTTCCTAAGGAGGGATGAATGATCTAGGTGGATATTGGTGGCCACCCACCTATTCCATTTGGACCTACACCATTAGTTCTTTTAGTTTTCTAGTTTAAACACAACTTACTATTTTTAGCAGTTTTTCGGGTCATGAACTTCCAGAGCCGTTTTGAGGCCCTAATGATCCAGGTGGATATTGGTGGTCACCCATCTATTCCATTTGAATCGCCACCATCATTTCTTTTAGTTTTTCAGTTTTAACACAACTTACTATTTTTAGCAGTTTTCAGGTCCTGAACTTCCGGATCCGTTTTGAGGCCCAAAACAACTTATTTTGGGAAAAACGGGAGCAACATGGGTCCATGGACTGGTGGACCAATGTTGCTCACAAAATAAAATTGTACTCCTTAGATGCATATTTCTAATGAGGTATTGAGTGCGTCAAACAAAGATCATATGCCAAAGTTACATCCTCCGGAAGATTGGTGTACCAATTTACCCAAACAGGGCCCACAGTTTTGGCGCTTCATCTCCGAGGGTTAGGTTTTTGGATGTTTAGGGTTTTCTATTCTTTCTAAACCATAAATAGGCTTTCGAGCATCATTGCAACATATTTCATAGGCCTGTAGCCACCACATCTCTTCTTAGAGATAAGCTACCAACACCCTAGCTAGTTTATTTCCATTATGTCTCTAAGCATATTTCAGTCATTTGTTATTAATGAAATGAAGTTTTATTTCCATTGCATCTCTGTGTTTTTGTCTATTTCGCATCTTATTGCGTTCCTGCATAAATCTTGATCACCATTGAAGGACATGGGAAAAATTATCCATCATGTCCTTCCTTTGTTGCTCAAGGGATTCTTCAAGAAATAGTTTGATAGGATCTCCTATTCTCTCAACTTTATTTTCTTCTACCATGGGAGGTCGCCAGGATTGAAGAGGATGGTCTTGTAAGGGCTTAAGTAGTTCGAGTCCCAACTCCTTTTACCCCAACTGCATTGGGGACATACACAAAAAAATAGAGAAAGAGAAGGCCACTTATACCACTGATTTGAATTTATGAATGAAATGAAATGATATACACATTTCAAACAATAATAGAGAGATACAGTGAAACTTGATTTCAATTACTAAAGGGAAAATGTTAAAATTGTATATATGTAGATTGAAAGTAAATTAGCTTGAACGATGGTATGGTAGCTTATCTAAGAGAAGAGAATTGATGGCTACTGTTGGAGTGGGGTCCCCTGAGGCACAAGTTCCGAAGACTATTTTGTGTATTTTTTTATGTGCGCGCTGCGAAAATGAATTCAAGGGGATTTTTGCCCAAATTTTGGATGTAATTAAGCTTAAATGTAAACTGTGGGCCTCAAACCATGGTTTGAGACAATAGTATCTGCGTGCAAAGCGTATTATAAATATATAGAGTATGTCTAAGCTAAGTAGTTCTTGGTTCAGTTAAGTTGATTAAGACATATGTTATGAGATATTGATAGTTTATACGTCTGTATGGGTTTTAGGTGAGTTGAAAGGCTCCTGTTGGTTGTGTGCGTGGAGACCTAGTCCTAGCTGTGTGCGGAATCTGCTGGTTGTGTGCGCAGAAGTGTTTGTAAGGGTTTTGTAAGGCTTTTGGAAGGACAATTGATGTATTGACAGATCTGAAATATAATAGAGTTTTGGCAAAGCTCTCTGTGTTATGCATCTATAGTGCTTTCTATTTATATTCTGTTAAGATCACATTATATGTTATTGATGCATGATTGCACAAAGTTATATGATCTATTTATGCATGATTATTGATGATTAAGATATTTGTTAAGTGTTACAATGTTTAAGATCTAGATTTGGTTCTGGTCTGTTATATGCGCTGAAGCGAGCAATATTTCTGTGTTGTTCTATGCACTCTTTAAGTTTGTTATATGTTACTACACACATCTGCTTAAGTTCACAATGGGTTTTACTGAGGACCATTTCATTAAATTCTATCTCATGGTGCGGAAACCTGGTTCCAACACCCCCCCCATACTGCTTCAGGTGAGACTTTGGTTTGCACAAGCAGATCATTGCCAAAAGGGCCAATAGTTGGAGGGTTTGTTGGTTTATCCATAAAATTTGAACCTGGGACAAGACCCCTCTAGCCAACAACTGCGTTGTTTCTTGAATAGTGTACAATGAGGCTTGGAGGATTTTTAAGGATGAACAAATAATGGGAAAACTTAAACATCCAAAATCCTAACCCTAGGAGATGAAGTGCCAAAGGCTTATAGGCCCTGATGGGGTAAGTTGGAACATCAACTTCCAAGGGTCATAACTTTGGAATATATTCTCCATTTGGAATGCATGGTAGCCTTTTAGAAAGTGTTGGGCAGGATAAATGCAAGATTTACACCAACATTTAATTGGTCAATCCAAGTTGGTATACTTAGAGGCATAGCACAGTAAATGCCAGAATAAGACCTCAGAGATCTATCAAGTAAAAATCAAGCTTTTGCAAGAAATTCAATTGAAGCATCATTCAAGAAAAAGGAACAAGACTCTTCAAAGGAAAATTAAACACACTCTGGGAGTCTACTTTTGGCTCCTCTTCTGGGTTGAGTTGACTCCTGTAGAAAGTCTTCCTCAATTGTCCAGGGGACGAGGGAATGTAGGCCCCATTAAAAATAATTCAATTTAGAAATTCAAAACCTCTTAAGGAATTACTATTATGCTGCAAGCATGTGTTATGAAACCAACTCCAAAAATAGAAGAAAAGAGAGATCAACGCCTTAGAAATAAGCCATTTCGAGGGGGAAACCTCCTTTACATTACATAAATTAACAATTCTTGGATGATACAAATGACAAAACCTCCTTCTATATATAGGATTCCATGGGGTCACAATATAACCCTAGCCGACCTAACAATAATAATGTGAGGGCACAATAATAACAATATGGGGGTTACAGGGGTACAACAATAACAATAAGGGGGTTACACTAACAACAATAACAGATTGCACTAGTTATATAGGGACCTAACATGCCCCTCTCCTTCAAAAAAGTGTTGTCCTCAATGCTTGAGTAGCTCTTGATGCTTCTGTATAAAATTACCATCCTCCCATGTAGAATCTTCAGTGGGTAAGTTATTCCACTCGATGAGATACTCTGAAATTAATCGATTTCATAGTTGTCAAGTTCTTGTTTCCATGTCTGCTTCAGGTTCCAATATGATTTTTCATTCCTCATCAAGTTCTGGAAATATTTTTTGAACTAGAATTTTTTCACCTATAACCTTCTTTAAGCATGAAACATGGAAAACTGGATGCACTCGTGAAGAAGTAGGAAGTTACAATTTATATGCCATAGTACCAATCTTTTGCAACACCTTGTAAAGACCATAGTACTTTGGAGACAATTTATTATCCTTCTTAGCTTGCTTGAGGGACATTTGTTTGTATGGTTATAGCCATAAAAATACTCAATCTCCTACATCAAAACTTCTCTCGCTGCGTTGTTGATCTGCCTATTGTCTCATTCGATTTTGTACCAAATTTAGGTTATCCTTTAAGATTTGGAGAACTTGTTGTTGATGCTCGATGTGATATTACACTGCTTGAACCTTGTAATTTTCTCTTAAATATGATGTGATGGACGGTGGATGATATCCATAAAGTGCCATAAATGGGGTCATTTTTGCTGTAGTATGGAAGGAAGTGTTATACCACCATTCAGCCAGAGGTAACCACTTGACCCATTGTGTTTATTTATCAGTTACAAAACAACAAAGATATCCTTCCAAACATTTGTTCACTATCTCAGTTTGACCATCGGATTGAGGATGATAAGATGAGCTATGAGAAACTTGAGTAACCAAACAAGAAAATAATTCCGTCCAAAAAATTTCCAGTAAAAATGGGATCTATGTTGCTTACAATAATCTTTGGGTTTCCATGTAGCTTTTGAATTGTTTCCATAAATTCAGTAGCAACCGTACCTACTTTAAATGGATGAGATAATGCACAAAAGTGTGCATACTTGGTAAGTCTATCAACTACCACCATGATGAAACTCTTTCCTTTGGACTTACGTAAGCCTGTGATAAAATCCATTGAAATCTTCTCCCAACGTTGACGTGATATATGTACCATAAGGAATCATTTTTCCAACTAAATGTATCAGATGTACTAGGATATTTCTGCAACTTTTGAATGAGTGTACGCATTTCTTCTTCCCTCTTCAATTCATCCCTTGCTTCTATTATCCAATCTGGTTGGATAATAGAAATGGCACAAAAAAATGCTTCCACCTCTTCATCCTTTGTTGAGAGTGCATCTGCAACAACATTTAACTTCCCTTTTTTGTAGATGATTTCAAAGTCATAACCCAACATCTTTGTGACCCATTTTTGCTGCTCTTCTAAAGATAGTATTTGTTCCAAAAAGTGTTTAATACTATCATGATCAGTTATTACCTTGAAGTGTATTCCCATTAGGTAAGGTCGCCAATTCTTTAGTGCATGTAGTATTGCCAACATTTCCTTCTCATAAATAGCTTTATGTAAATACTTTCCTTTGATTGGACGACTTTCAAAAGCAACGAGACTTCCTTCTTGCATTAAAACATCACCAATTCCATTTCCCGAGGCATCACATTCCATAATAAAGGTTTTTGTGAAGTCTGGCGTATCTAAGACCGGTGTTAGGCACATTTCCTCTTTAAGATGTTAAAAGGCCTTAGTTGCTTCAGGAGTCCATGAAAATGCATATTTCTTCAATAATGTTGTTATAGGTGCTGCTATTCTCCCATAATTCTTAACAAACTTGCGATAATACAGTTTTAACCCAAGAAATCCTCGCAACTGTTTTATGGTTGTGGGGAATTTCCATTCCTTAATGAATTTAATTTTTTTAGGGTCTACCTTAACACCCTCGTGAGATACAATATGACCCAGATATTCCACCTCTTGTACTCCAAAGAAAAATTTGGAGGTTTTTGCAGATAATTGTTTATCCTCTTGTAGTTTGAGCACCCTGTCAACATGTTGAACATGATCCTTCCAAGACTTGCTGTAGATTAGTATATCATCAAAAAATACTAACACAAATTTTCTAAGGAAGGGTTTGAAAATGGAATTCATCAACCCTTAAAATGTAGAAGGTGAATTGGTAAGGCCAAAAGGCATGACCAAAAATTCATAATGACCCTCATGAGTTCAAAATGATGTTTTCAGAATATCTTTAGTCTTTATTCTAATTTGATAATATCCTGAACGAAGATCCAAATTGTTAAAATAAATTTCTCCATGTAATTCATCCAATAATTCATTAATCACAGCCCGCAGGGGCATGGTCTAGTGGCCAGCGAACACACTGTTAAGGTGTTCGTGCTGTTAAGCAGGTCACAAGTTCAAGTCTCATCTTATCCGGGTACTGCTCTTGCAGGCTGGGCGGTTCCCTGAGAGGTTATAGTGATAGCCGGGGGGTTGGACCCCGCGATGCGCGTGTGAAAGCTGCCTGATGTTGCTGAATCCTTTGACTTACAAAAAAAATAATAATTCATTAATCATAAGAATGGGAAATTTATCTTTAATAGTGAGCTTATTGAGCTCCCTATAATCCGGACACATGCACCATGATTCATCCTTCTTGTGCACTAATACTAATAGAGCAGAGAAAGAAATTTGACTAGGTAGAATTATACCAGCCTCTAACATTTCTGCAATCAGATGTTCAATTTTTCTCTTTTGGACATACGAATATCTGTAAGGCTTGATGTTTGGAGGAACACTTCCTGGAATCAAATGAATAGAATGATCATGATCACGAATAGGTGGGAGTCCTTTGGGAGTTTCAAACACCTTGGAATGATTGTCCAAGACTTTTTGGAGATATGGAGCAATAGATGATTTTGATGTTGGAACTTCTAGTGAGAATAATTGTGCAATTACGCCTCATTGTTCTTTCTTCAGAAGCTTTGTCATCACATTAGAGCTTATTATCTTTCCCAGCTTCCCTGTGATACCCCTTAATTCAACTTCCTTTCCTTTCGAAAAAAAATGCAAGAAAAGTTCTTGAAAATTAAAAGCTACCGTCCCCAAAGATTGTAACTAGTGTACTCCTAGTACAATATAAACACCTCCAATTGGAATGGAAAACATTGGACTATTCAATACATATTCCCCCATGGTTAGCTTGATATTATGGTAATTTCCAGAGAAATTTATAGTTCCTCCATTTGCAACCATCACTTGACATTATGGTGTTGGGTATATGAAGCAATTCAATTCCTTGGCTACCTTACAATGAATAAAATTATGGGTACTGCCCGAATCAATCAACACTATTACCTTTTTCTTCTTGATATGTCCTTATATCTTGAGAGTTTGAGGAGTGGTAATTCCTATAAATGCATTACACGATATGGTCAGGATCATTTCTTCTTTCTCTAGGGTTGGTTCCTAGTGTATATCCTCTTCTTTTGAAGTTTATTGTTCATTTTCTTCTTCCTCTTCGCAATATATGTAAAATAATTTCTTCACAGCACACTTATGACCTTTAGTGTATTTTCTATCACAACTATAGAAAATCCCTTTTTCTCTTTTTTCCTTCCAATTGTTGTGGTGTCAACCTTGTAGGTTGTGGAAGTCTAGGAGTAACAACACTTGAGTCTTTATAGATGTGAGTGGTAGGCTTCCTTGTCACCATAATTTTACATTCAATTTTTCTTTCCAACTTGAATGCCTTCTCCAATGAATCAGGTTCCCAAAGGCGAACCTTATGTTGGATGTTATCCTTTAAAGTCCGTATGAAGAAATCAATCCTATGTTCCTCTGGAGTATAAGTTACCCATATATTCAATTTTTGGAAGTCCTCAATGTGCTCCACCACTGAACCCTTTTGTTTGAGATTTATCAATTGGCTAAAGAAGGTTTTTCTCTTTGTATCCTCATAATTTGCTATCATTTCCTCCGTAACAATTTACCAAGTGACAATAGTTTTACGGGAGCAAAGCCATCGATACCATACAGATGTATTTTATTCTAAATATAAATTTGCAATGCGTACCTTTTGTATGTTTTGCACATTATTGAGATGAAAATATTGCTCCATCTATAGTATCCATGTTACAGGATCCTTGCCATCAAACTTCCTCATATCGATCTTTGGAATATGGTGGGTCTTCCATCCAACATTCGAGTTTATGAAATCATGATTAAAATTTATTTTGTTCTCATCATGAGTTTCCTCTACTATCTTTTCGCCATTAGGAATAATTTCTTGTATCAACTTTGTCAAACCTTCCTTCAAACCTTCGATGTCTACTTTTAGATAATTCTTCATGTCTTCCATGTTGTATTTCACTTTTTCTTCGATCTTAGCTTCCATTATTTCCATGCCATTATTCAAACCATCCATCACACCTTTCTTCATACCATCCATATTAGCTTCCACGCCCTTCTTCAACCCATCCATCTTAGCTTCCACACTTTTCTTCAAAACTTCCATTTCATATTTTGTTGCTCTTTGCGAGAGCGAAATTTGGTGCACTTTCTCTTCTAATTTTGATATATCATGTTGCACTTCTTCATCTTCATGAGTCATAGTAGACTATTCTGAGGGCTTAATGGGTGTTGAATTATTTTTAGTGGGCATTTTAAAACCCAATACTGATATCTATGCTTCAATATGCCCTTGGAATCACTTCAAATTGATTTTTCAAACAAGACTTATGCAATTTGAAAAAAATACACACCTTTTTCTTGCTTTTGAGGAGCTCGATATTGAAACTGAATTATATCTGCGCTTTCGGATCTTCAATATGTAAAATTTGGTCCTATAGTAGCCCTCCGAATAGTCTTTAAAATTCCATAGGTCTGACCTGATTTGGATGCTTCAAAGCAAATTTATGCCAATCTCCCACGATGACCTAATTATGGTTTGGTTTAGTAGAGCAAACTTGTACGACGTGCCACGTGTCACCTTTCCTCCTTCGGCTCTAAAATATATACACAGAAAACCAAAGTCTGTACACTTTCAACCACATCTTAGGGAATTCCAATCTGATGCTTAGAGAGAGAGTTATTCTGATTTTACCAAGGTCACCTCTTTTAGATGAAATTCGGGAGGCTACAAAAACCCTAACTTCAACATATCATATCTCTGAAAATATTGCGAACCAAGATCTGAATTTTTTACATGAATTTCCTCAGGAGTTCGTCTTCGTGTGTTAATTTTTTTAGCTTCTAAACCTTTGTAGAAAAAAATTTATAGCGAAAATTTCATGATGACCTATTTGGAGCAGCGAAACCCTAGAATCCAAAGCTTTGATACCAAATGTTATGAAACCGACTCCAAAAATAGAAGAAAAGAGAGATCACCGCCTTAGAAATAAGCCACTTCGAGGGGGAAACCTCCTTTACATTACATAAATGAACAATTATTGGATGATACAAATGAAAAAAACCTCCTTCTATATATTGGAGTCCATGGGGTCACAATATAATCCTAGCTGACCTAACAATAATAATTTAAGGGCACAATAATAACAATATGGGGGTTAGAGGGGTACAACAATAACAATAAGGGGGCTACACTAACAACCATAAGGGACTACACTAGTAATATAGGGACCTAACAACATGGAATAAACTCTTAATGCAACTCCATTCTAATCAATCTAAGGAAATGATTGCATGCTTCTGACGTATCCCGACTAGTTATTTTTATGGCTACAACCTATTGTACTGTACAAAAACCCTCCCTTTTTTCAAAATTTTAGAATAAAATTCATTTAGAAATAGGGTCCCTTTTTTTTCTTTTAATATAGGAATAAAAGACTTAGAAATAAAGATTCATTGTTTGAAAAACTCATTGCATATCTTTATTACCAAGCATGGACAAACAAAATACAACATTCAAAACTTCCAATCCGATCAAATATAAAAGACTTTATCATATAAAACAAGTCAATTATAAAAAGTCCCATGAATAGTAATCGCAATCGGAAATCGGAGAAATCGTTAAAGAAAAAGTTTTACATAGAAGCTCAAAATCTCCGATGCGATTAGTTCAATCGCAAATCACCAATCGCAAAGGATTTATGTTATACATTGTTTTTTTTTATATTTTTGATGCGATGCAATCAATCGCAATCGAATAATCGGAGCACTTTTTAATAAATTCTTTGTAGTCAAATTCCCCGATGCGATGTACTATAATCACAATCGGAAATCGGATAAATTTGTATTGTGATATTTATGTACCATTTGAATATGTCCGATGCGATTGATATTTATACACTATACACTTGTCACATCGGAAGGATTCAAAAATAGGTAAATTTATATTATTTCACAAGCGCCAAATCTCCAATGGTACGTTCGAAATTGAATAACAAATCAAATGAATATTGGTTTATGATTCTGTTTTGAATACGTGAGTGTGACCCAAAGAGAACATTTAAGTGTTATACGGAATCGATAAATAATGAAATGTGAGTTCATAATTGTTCCTTTCACTTGCTTGTTTATCACATCTAATAGCTTATTGCCTTGCAGAATCAAAGAACACTAAATCCTTTCATTTGCAGACCGAGGGAAACAATACCAGATATCGAAATGTCGAAGAGAACAAGGAGAATGAAGGCTGCTGGTGCCGCTAAGTTTGTTGAGATTCCTACAGTCTCGAAGGAAAGGCAAGTAAAGCTGAAGCTAATTACAGATACATCATGTCAAGGGCTAGGCAAAATGACATGGGAAGGAGTTTATAATCTGATTGAGAGTGAAAACCCTAAAGTCACAATAGCAAAGGTATCAGTTCCGGATGAAGATAACTCAGATTCCGACTCTGAGATTACTGAAAGAACACTTGCGAATTCATTCCTACGTCGAATTGTAGCCAGAGCAAACATCATTCCTTATTATGATGTGATTCGATGGGTCATCGATAGTGTAGAAATTAAGAACATAATGTTTATTTCAGCTTCTGGAGCGTCTTTTGGATCATTTAAAGCAGAATACATTAAAGCAATGTATCATCTCCCTGATCCGCAGAAGGTTTATAACAAAGAATTTGTCAAAGAGTTTGCTGACAGTAATAAAGTTCAATCTGAACCTATCAAAGAATGGAGGAAAAATCCTGAAAAGCACAAAAATGACTCATCCGGTATGTATTCAGTAGATTCTCTTTTACCCCCATACGCTATGCCGCTGCCATGATGTGTAGATTATTTGGCAATAACAATTCTGCTAGGTTTTCTATACAAATGGTTCCTTTAATCCTAGCTGCTGTCAATTCCGAAATTATGGACTGGGCTGTTATTCTTTCTGATAGGATAGCTAATAGGATACTCGAATACAGACAAGATAAAAACGCTAGAAATACCACTCCCTTTTTCTTTTGTGCTTATATTCTAGACGCCCTTTGTTTCAATTCTGAGTTTCCCTTGTTATGATGGAAATGGACTTCTAAAGATCCTACTCCAATTCATTTATACCACAAACTCCTTTGGAAAGTTCATTTCAAAGATCATGTTTATAGGATATGTCATGGTTTCCTTATCCCAGTCTTTCAAACCATTTTCAATCGCTTCCCTCTTAGATTCTCCGACAAAGCTAAAACTGACTTGTCCTCAATAGGAGATTGGTTTGGAGAATAAAAATTCACGTATGTCAGGATTTTCGGGAGTATTGTGGAACCCCATGTTCTCCCTCTTTTTGTTCCAGATAAACTTCTAGCCCAGGAAATATCCTATCAATTGACAGTTGAAGGAATGTCCAGATCTCTGAACAACAATAAGAAAAGAATGTGGCCTTCTTTTCCATTCAATTGTGGACATTTTACTTTGAATGACTTCAAACATGCAGAAAAGGAAGTCGTCAAAATAAAGCACTTAAAATTCGCAACAATCCCAGGGAGACAGTATGATCCACAAAAGATAGCTTTTAATGTTACTTCTTCAGTTTCGATTGCTCGATTCGAGCATGAACCGGATGAATTTGATGATTTGTTTGTTTCATTAGAGAACTTTTCTCAAGTTTATAATTTGGCCAAGTCCAAATTCCAGAAAGAAGAAATGAATAAATTTATGCTATTTAGAAGACAAAGATTGTTGAAAGTTCCTCTAGATCAATTAAGAGTTCCTATGCAAGAGTTAGAAACAGAGGATACATCTGAAAAAACAGCAGGAGAAACATCTACCAGTAAGGTCACTACAAAATTAGCTACTGACCAGCTCATTGTACATATACAAAAGGAAGTAATAGGAAATGATCCTGTTGTACATACTGAAATGGTGAGCACTGATGGCAAACCTAATGTTCAGAAAGAGAATACTGATGGCCAATCCGATGTAAATACTGATCAACAGTCCACAGCTCAAACAGAGAAAGAATGCACAAGTACTGATACTAATGTGCATAATCAAAAAGAAGGATCAGACAACAAAACTAATGAACAGGAAACAAATACAGAGAAATCAGATACACAACTTGGAGGAAACAAAACTACTGAGAAAATAGTAGACTCTTTTGATCCTAATGTTTCCTCACAATTGTTGAAACAATATAATCAATTTGCTCATCAATTAGGACTGCAGGATAATCCTAAAGAGAAAAAGCTAGAAGATCAAGATGTTGAAATCATTCCTGAACATCCTACAGGGCAAATTATATTGAAGATTGAGGAAATTCCTCCCCTGGATATATTCTACAGTCCTAAACATAAAGCTGTTGTGAAAAAACAGAGAAAGAGAAGAAAAATCGATCAAGACACGTTTTCTGCTTCACAGGAGGAGTTCATGAATATTGTTTACAAGAATGCTGAAGTGAATCCATCTGAGGATCTCACTAAGTTGTCCCAATATGCAGGAGCATACAGTGCTGCAACGATAGATAAAGCTGCGGAGGTTTCTCAGTTAATGACCCAAAAAGATCTCCATATAGCTTTACTTGAAGAACAATCTAATGAAAATCAGCAGAAGATTGCTCAATTGGAACATCAATTACAAGATCAAGAGCTCAGATATAAAGAGCTAGAAGAACAACTTGCCATAGAAAAGAAGAAAGTTGATGAAAAAGCTTTAAGCAAACAACAACAGTTGAATCAAGAAATTTCCAAGCTACAGAATTTGTTGCAAAATGAGAAAAATACGAAGATTGTGCAAGAAAAATAATTTCAAGCAGCTTTAGATAAGTTCAAGGATTTCCCTAAATTAAGTGAATTCAAATCGGAGGCTCTTGAAGTCAATAAACTGCTGTCTCAGCAGTTAAATGAATTTTGTACAAAATTAACACAAGCAAAACCATTTTGTGATATCACATCATCCTTGATCCAAGACATGATTACTCTCAGGCAAGAAATTGATGACGCTGATGAAAAGATTTCTGAATTTCTTACTTGGCAAGATACAGAAAAAGGAAGAGAAGCTAATCTTCCTAGGATAGAAGAAAGACATAAAGAGATCCTGTTTACAGAGTGGGAACATCAGTTAATGAAAGCCGAGAGAGCTATATCAAGAGCTAGAAGCATGATGGGTAATATAACGCAATTTATTAATGACAGCTTGTATGCAATTAATCTCATTTCAGATTGTGTTCCAGGCAGTTTGCCTAAAGTTAAAGAAACCGATTGCAGATGGAAAGAATAAATAATGAATAAAAGTCAACAGATCAACAATCTTCAAACAATATCTTGGGACAATATGTGGACTTATCTAATTAAGCCACACAATAAAAAAGTAGCTATTAAATTCCTATCAAATGCTGTTGATTGTTTGATTCCAGAATTCTCCGATGCCACATACGCTGGACAGTTACATTCCAAGATGAGTCATCCATCGGAGGTCCAGGAAATGCTGAAAATTTTCCACTTGGTTACATTGAACGAGAAGCAAAAGCAATGAATCAGTTCCACAAAAGATAGCATTTCTGTTTTTAAAGTTGATAGATTGTAGCAGTAGTAGTAGGATTCTGTTTTCATGTAATGTCATATTTAAACCCCTCTCATGCATTGGAGAAGGGGTCCGGAGTTGTAATATTTTTGACTTGGAGATTACATTTCTATACTCCATTGACTCTTATATTTTATAAAGGATCACATCTGGTGATTTTTGTGCGGAATTATTTTTAAAGAGTTGCATTTCTGTACCTTGGATTTGATTTTGCATTGGAATTACTGAGTCAGAGTATCGGATTTCATTTGAAACTTTCAAGATGGATAAGGTATTTTTATCTATTCACTGTTAATTTCTTTTGTTATATGATATTCTCTTTTAAATTTGCTATCATTTATGTATATTTCGTTTTCACAATATTTCTTTATATATCATTTTTTAGTATATTAGAAATATCCACCTTTCATAAATATATGTAAACTGATATACAATGATGAATACAATATGCTAATATAACTCTGTTTAAATTCTTAAACAGAGTTATCTTTATTTGTCGCTGCACATTTCAATTAAACTTTAATACATTTTTATGGTTATTGTTAAATTGGAATAATTTTAAGTTGTATTCACATATGATACCTGGGTTAGTCTTAGAATTTCCTTATTAGTACTTAAACTAGATTAGATAGTTTCTTTCCAGTCGTTTAGTCCCATTTTCATTCATCCAAAATCAATCCATCATCAACTCATTAGTTATAAGGAAACTGGTCCTTTCAATCCAGTCGAAGCCACCATACCAAACGGATAAGGAGCTGTCCTAAGGTCCCGACCGGGTGGTTTTCCCCAATGTTTGATGCAGAGATTTTCTAGGCTTCAACACAACCATACAAACAAATGTCCCTCAAGCAAGCTAAGAAGGATAATAAATTATCGCCAAAGTACTATGGCCCTTACAAGGTGTTGGGAAAGATTGGTACTATGGTATACAAATTGGAGCTTCCTGCTTCTTCACGAGTGCATCCAATTTTCCATGTTTCATGCTTAAAGAAGGTTATAGGTGAAAATCTTCCAGTTCAAACAATATTTCCAGAACTTGATGAGGAAGGAAAAATCATATTGGAACCTCAAGCGGTCACGGAAACAAGAACTCGACAACTACGGAATCGATCAATTTCAGAGTATCTCATCAAGTGGAAGAACTTACCCACTGAAGATTCTACATGGGAGGATGAGAATTTTATACAGAAGCACCCAGAGCTACTCAAGAATTGAGGACAACACTTTTTTGAAGGAGAGGGGCATGTTAGGTCCCTATATTACTAGTATAGTCCCTTATTGTTGTTAGTGTAACCCCCTTATTGTTATTATTGTACCCTTGTAACCCCCATTTTATTATTATTGTGCTCTTAAATTATTATTGTTAGGTCGGCTAGGATTACATTGTGGCCCACTAGGATTACATTATGGCCCCATGGACTCCTATATATAGAAAGGAGGTTTTGTGAATTGTATCATCCAAGAATTGTTCATTTATGTAATGTATTGGAGGTTGCCCCCTCGAAGTGGCTCATTTCTAAGGCGTTTATATCTCTTTTCTTCTCTTTTGGAGCTGGTTTCACAACAATATTCCTATTCACGCACCTTTGATTCTCGTCATTCTCCAAGCTTCAATAATGGCTTTGCTTAATACCTATACCAACAAAATAAAGAGATAGGGTGACCATGGGTATCCTTGTATAAGTCCCTAATGAATACTACAAAGGATGCAGTAGTCACACATCCCATAATACATTTAATCGAAGGAAGGAAGACCCCTATGTGAATTAAAAGCAGGTGAAAGTACAACCTTGCGACTATATCATATTCCTTACAAAGATCTAAATTGATCATTTCTTTAGGCATATGTGTGGTTTTGGTAGTCTACAATCACCCTTTTACTAATCTTATAGCCTCATGTATTTTGGGCCCTTATAGGAACCTGAATTTCTTAGGTGAGATAACCTCTAAGAGAACAATCTTCAATTTGATTGCAACGACCTTTGGAATAATTTTGAAAATGTAGTTGCATAGGGAGATAGGCCAATGGGCATAAAAAGTATTAAAAAATCCATTTGTGGGATGAGAGCAATAAAATTAAAATTGAAAGATAAATACATTCTCTATAAGTTCTCACTTCTTCAACAACTTTGATCAGGTCCTCATCTAACATGTCAAAAAAACACAATGTAAAATTCCACAGCCTAGCCATTGTCCAACCATTTTGGCCTAGACTTCTATATTTTTTAAAGAAGTTAAGAACATAAAGAAGTTCCTCCCTTGCGATTTCCCTATACATCATCTCATTCTCTTTTTTCTCCAAGAAACCTAGGGAACTCATTTTCTCCAAGATATCTAGGGAAATTAGATGCTACCTTGAGAATTTCTTCTATGTTTGCTCTATATGGTTCTTTAAACACCTCCTCGAAATTCATCACTCCTAATTTAGGTAGATCCTGAAAGTTGCTAACTTTCCTCCCTTCCTTATTGGAGTTCCTAGATTGTATTAACACTCTTTTAGTGGTTGGAAAATTTTGATTCCCTAATTCGATTTAGGTGGCCCTATTCTTGAGCCTTAATTCTCTTCTCCTATATAGAAGTAATTTTATTTTTTGTAAACTCCAAATCCTTCAAAATAACCTTATCCTCATAATTGATATGACATCTTAGATTAGTATATTTTTTTTTTTGTGTGTGTTCTTCTCCACTTATTTTATTTTTCCATTACTTTCTCTGTGCTTTTCCCCTGCTTAGTTAACCACCTTTTCCTGAACTCTTTTCAAAGGCTATACAAATTGTTCACATGCAATGCCTTCCTTGAAGAATCATATCTCAATTATTTTACCTTCACGAGATCTTATAACTTACACACACCGAAATATATGTTATATTATATTTCATATGACTTGTATATATAAAAATAATTACCTTTTGTGTAGTTATACAACACATACATCTTATTATTATAATTACATATACATAGTTGGAGTCACGGGTTGGATAAATACCATCATACAACTTTAGTATGTGTAGTTGTACTTTTAAGCACATGCATTTCCTCCTTGTAGGCCACAAGTTCAAATCCAAAGGGTGTAGGGCATATACACCTTTGTAGACTAAGTACTCAAGATGTGCAATTATTTGTCTAACAAATAAAAAGGTCTCATACATAAATTTAGCGATGTTTAATTAGGTATAGCTACGATATTCATTGGAGACAAAATGTACAACTCAACCAACCATCCGAGTAGCGCTTGTCAAATTTGGAGTGAATATTTGAGAAACGTGATATGCTTTTGGTTGTGGCTAGAATTAAGGGTGAGGAGTCACAATTCAATAAATAATAAATTATATCATACAAACATGTACACTGCATAATATTGGGTGTGGTGTTGCAAAGCAAGGCCAACACTTCAAATCCATAGTGAAAACATAATTTCAACATTAAAATTCCTAATATTCATCATAAATCATAGTGAAATGAATATGCCACTAGAACTCAATTACATATGATTAATTGTAATATCCCCAAATGGGAATACACAACAATGCCTGCTGAAATAATGCACTTTTGGGAAATATGTGCAATGAAATGAGTTTGCAGCTCCTGGATCCCTTAGATCAGTGGATCTAGGGTCTAGATCCAAAAGGAGAGAAAAAAAAATCAAACTGGGTGTGGTAAACAGATCTCCCACCACCTAGTCTAGCTGAAAAACACCCTAAGAGAGGGGCTGCAGCTATGTATAAAAAACTGCTTCAGAAATAACGCAGTTTTGGAAAGCATGAGTGGGAGGCCAATAATAAAGATCATATTTTAAATATACATAAGAAAATCAGATCCATAATGATGCTCTTACATTATACAGCAAAAGATAGAAGACAAAAGAGAAGAAAACCTTCAGAAAAGAGGGCTACAACACATGTATTAACTGCAAAATGGCTTAACAACGTTATTTTATGGAGCTGCAATAGTTGAATGTTACACTTCAGATATAGAGAAGATCTTTGTACAAAATATCAGATCCATTTCAGATCTGTACACTAGAAAGGCTCTATTACAAGATCCCCTTGGGGTTTTGATCAAATCATGCAATATAAAGAGTAGATTTGAGTTTTAAGTAGTAGTTCTAAAATATTATTAAGAGATTTTTGAAGATGTTTTAAATTAGAAACGGATCAGATCTATACAAAAAATGGATCGACAAGCTAATCCATGGATCACCAAAGTGAAAGGCAAAGCCCAGCACCAGAGATCTCTTCTAAAAAAGGGGATCAAAACACCCTGCAAATCTTCCTATGAAAATAACGCAGTCCTGGAAGGGAAACTACACTGTAGCCTGAAGCACTAAGTTGGCCTGATGCCAAGATGTGAAATATCAGCTCCAAAGGTTCATAACTCTCTTGCCCTTGGGATAGAAGACTTTCCCAATGATAAGAGGGCCTGAAATGGCCTAGATCTGAGCAGATATGACCTCCACTTGCTGCAGCTTGCAAGGACAACCTAATCCTACATAGGATCAGCATTGTAGTTGAAAGGTGAGCTTGGCCAAATGTCTGATAGTGGATGAAATAAAAAATACTCCTCCAAGAAATCCTCAATGGGTAGGATCCCTGCATAGGAACTCCCAAGTGCTAAGCAACACTATTCTCAGCTAAACATCAGAGAATGGTATTTGTCTAAACAAACAAGATACTCAGAAAATATGCATAATCAACAACCTTCTCTTGCTGCTTTCCTCTTCCTTTTATAAGATGAAGGCCTTGTCAAACCCTAAACCACTTCAATGAATTAACTCCTTTCACACGAGGGGCCTCCATCTAGAACTGCACTGTCCATCTATGAGGTACATTGCATCTAGACAACGCTGTAGATTTGGTCAAGGTTGATCCAGTCTCGTAGCTCAAACCCCTTTCACACCTGCAAGTGATTTGTTTACATGGCCCATATTTATCCCTGTTCATATGGGCATTGATTTATTCATTCTTTTCAGGAGTTTTACATTTCCTCCTTTATTCATTTATTCATGCAACATAAAATGAGACAAAAATGTATATTCCTCTTAGCTTAGGCTAAGTAGGAATATTACAGTCCTCCCCTCCAAAATGTTGCTTTTCCTCAAGAAAATTATAGGGTGAGTGCTGCAGTACTTCTCTTCCTCCATTGGTGACACCATCAAGGATCAAGTCCTCCTCATAAGCCAAGTGTTCACCAGGCCAACACAACATGAATTGTTCCTCCAAGGTCATCATAAGATGTACATAGTCCATCCCACAAGGAGTGAAAAATTAAATAGAAATAAACATGGCTGGAGCAATGCTTTCTCTAAAACATGTAGCATGAGGTATATAGATAAGTTCCATTCCATGTGGTACATACAAACTGCCCATCCTCCCTCCATACAGTCCCATAAATAGCACAAATATGTCATCCAAGTATGGAAGCAAAATTACATATATACAAATAGAAATTTGAGCTTGAGGAGGTGGGTCAAAATCCCACATGTGATGCCAGCGCAGTGCATCTCCTGCCCGCATTAGATCAAGGTGTGGTAAGTGGCCTTCCCACCACACATTTGCTGCATAAGTCATCTTAACATAGCTGAAGATGTCAAATATGTTTGGTGCCTTTGGGAAGCACCCATCATGAAAAGGAATCTCCCTTTGCACAACAAGGGAGTGGCCAAGTTCAGAATTTTTATTGGCCCACCAAAAGCCATGAGATCTACATGATATATCACTCCCTCTAGGAGTCATAGCCTACAAAAACATGGTGAAATAATACATCAAATCAGAAAATAAAGCTTGCATTACATGTTCATATTTTTCACCATCAATGTTCCTTTTAAACATGGAATTGTGCACAAGATTTTCTCCGTCTTTAAGATAAGGAAGAAATTACTGAGATGAATCTTGCATAGAGTCCTTTGGCTACCCCAATTCCACATAGCTCTTGAATTCTAGAAAATTCTGATGTAGCTCTCCTCCAAGGCCTTCCCATTCAAAAAATCTCATGATAGTGTTGTAGATCTCCATAGAATAGGTAGGGCTAAAACATAACTCCTTGAAGGACCTTTGTAGCATCTCCTCCTTGAGTTTGGAGGCTCTAGGAAAGAATATCCTGTCATAGTGATAGATGACTCCCTCATGGATTAGATAACCCTCTCCATGCACTTGGCCATCCAACATCATACAAGTGTAGAGATCCTTGGAGTAATCCACCAACAGTTGGGATCTCCAATATAGATCTACACTCCCCAATAAGGACAGTGCTGATGATGCATCGATAAAATTGCATGCTTTGTTGCTGATCTCTCCTTTGATATCTATTATGCCAAAGGTACAAGTAGGAAGGACATACCTCCCATTTTCCTCCTCCAACAGCGTAGAATAAGGAATGTAGGATGGTGAGGATGGTGAGGATGATGAGAGAGGAGAATTTCCCTCCTCCTAGTGCTTGCTCAAGCCTACCAGCGCTGTAGCTGTGTCTCTTAATGCTCCCTTCCCTCCTGGATCTGATTTTGGAGCATCAAGTAGTGAGATATCTCCCACTAAAACTGAATCTAGTGGCCTCCTTGGTGGTTTTCCACTAGATGAGAATGTCCCTTGCAAGAATCTCATGAACATGAGAGAAGGGACATTGAGATCCTTGCTTCCACTATGCAAATCCATCTCTGTTTTCTGTGTGGAAGTGTTAGGTGTGGGGTAAGAGTGCATACCTATGATCATGTGAGGTGTACCACTATTCTTGTCCACCCATTCCATTTGCAAAGCCTCCCAATCAGTGGTTACCTTCCCCAATGTAATCAACCATTGAACACCCAAAATAACATTGGTGTCTGGTACATCAACTACAAAGAAGCGATCCACCAAAGTGTAGGACCCCATGGTGACTGTAAATAATGGGACATAATGCATGCATTACATTTTTCTATCTTCTGGGACTAGAACATAAAATCCCTCAAAGGTATCAGTGGGTATGGCCCTCCTTTGCACAAGATGAGCATCAATAAAGCTGTGGGTAGCCCCACTGTCAATAAGAATAGATACCCTCTGAATCATGATTTAACCATGAACTCTTAGGGTCAAGTACTTAGGTACTCCCCTCAAAGATGCAAGAGTTCCTCCAATAGGAGCAAAATATCCACTCCCATCTCCTAATGGTGATGGATCTCCCTCAACATTGTCAGCGTTGTGACCACTCCTTGGTTCTTCATCTTCTTCTTCCTCCTCAACATCTGAGAAGACTTATATGTAGTGTGATTTCCCAGTAGCACATCTATGTCCTGGTGCCCATGATTCTTTGCAAGTGAAACATAACTTCTTCTTCCTTGGCTCCCTCCAGATATCAATATCAAGAGGCTTCTTGACTAAGCTTTCTTTGGAAGGAGCAACTTTCTCTTCCTTCCCCTTAGAAAGGTAAGGGGGCTTATTCTGGAAAGTTGGCTTTGATTTTGACAAGGCATCTTGAAGGTCTCTAGCCCTCTCAATGACATCATGCAATGTGATAGGCTTGGTAGATTTCGCCAACCCATGCAAAGGTTCATCCAAGCCATCGATGAACATGTACACCCTCACTGCAGATAGTTCAGGAACCATAAAAAATAATCTCAGAAACTCAGAGATATAAGATTATGCATTACCTGACTGCTTCAACTTTGCAAGGGTCATGAAAGGTGCTTCTGGATCCATTCTATCAAACCTCTCCACCAGTATTTTAGTGAATTCAGAATATGCAGTCACATTGGCATGGCCCAATGTAGACAACCCATGGAACCACCAGTTGTGTGCTTCACCTTCAAAGTGCAGCGCTGCAATCTTGATGGCTTCCATCTCAGGGACTTTGTTCAACTGGAAATAGATATCCATATTTTCTACCCATGCCTTGGTAGAACTAGTGGATGACCCATCAAACTTGGGTAAAAAGAATCTGCCCATAGAGTGATGTCGATCATGGTTCTGAGTGAATCTACCATCTCTATATTGATACCTTGGTATTCTTTTGTCCTTAAAATGAAAAAAATCTTGAAAACTCAGGTGGTCCTTGAATCTCTGATTCTAGGACTCATACTCTTCAAAATATTCTTCAAGGGATGCTTGCTCAGGAAGCCCTTCATTCTCCATAGCCAAAAATGTAGGCATAGTAGAGCGTTGTGGAGCTTGTGGCTGGTTCACTGGTTGATCATTCCAGTGGTGAGACATGCCAGAGCTTTCCCTGGGATGAGGCCTTCTAGGAGAATCCTTGGGTCTGTCTATTCTCATCTCTTTGATCTTTCTAGCAAGATCTTGCATGGCTACCAAAAGAGTTCTTGCAAACTCTTCTCCTTCTTTATCACTTCCAGTTTCAGGGGCTTTACCCTTGTCTTGATCATCAATAGTGTAATCAAATTTCTTATTAATTCTATTCTAATACCTATTCTCCCTCTCAGTAAGAGGCTCATCTTCTTCTGAAAGCATGCTAGCTTTGGCTATTAAATGAAAGCATTGGCTGTGCCAAGAAAGGAGCTTTGATACCACTGTAATATCCCCAAATGGGAATACACAGCAATGCCTGCTGAAATAACACACTTTTGGGAAATTTGTGCACTGAAATGAGTTTTCAGCTTTTGGATCCCTTATATCAGTGGATCTGGGGTCTAGATCCAAAGGGAGAGCAAAAAAAAATCAAACTAGGTGTGGTAAACAGATCTCCCACCACCTAGTCTAGCTGAAAAACACCCAAAGAGAGGGGCTGCAGCTATGTACAACAAACTGTTTCAGAAATAACGCAGTTTTGGAAAGCATGAGTAGGAGGCCAATAATAAAGATCATCTTTTAAATATACAGTAGCAAATCAGATCCATAATGATGCTCTTACATTATACAGTAGAATATAGAAGACAAAAGAGAAGAAAACCTCCAGAAAAGAGGGTTGCAACACATTTAACTACAAAATGGCTTAATAGCGTTATTTTATGGAGCTGCAGCAGCTGAATGTTACACTTCATATATAGAGTTGATCTGTGTATAAAATATCAGATCCATTTCAAATCTATACACTAGAAAGGCTCTATTACAAGATCCCCTTGGGGTTTTGATCAAATCATGCAATACAAAGAGTAGATCTGAGTTTTAAGTAGCAGATCTGCAATATTATTCAAAAATTTCTGAAGATGTTTTACATTAGAAACATATCAAATCTATACAAAACATGGATCAACAAGCTAATCCATGGATCACCAAAGTGAAAGGCAAAGCCCAGCACCAGATATCTCTTCTCAAAAAGGGGATCAAAACACCCTGCAAATATTCCTCTGAAAATAACGCAGTCCTGGAAGGGAAACTGCGTTGTAGCCTAAAGCACTGAGTTGGCATGATGCCAAGATGTGAAATATTAGCTCCAAAGGTTCAAAACTCTCTTGTCCTTGGGATAAAAGACTTTCCCAGTGAAAGGGGGCCTGAAATGGCCTAGATCTGAGCAGATCTGACCTTCACTTGCTGCAGCTTGCAAGGACAACCTAATCCTGCATAGGATCAATGCTGTAGTTGAAAGGTGAGCTTGTCCAAATGCCTGATAGTGGATGAAATCAACAAGACTGCTCCAAGAAATCCTCAATGGAAGAGGTGGGATCCCTGCATAGGAACTCCCAAGTGCTAAGTAGCACTATTCTCAGCTAAACAACATAGAATGGTATTTGTCTAAACAGAAAAGATATTCAGAAAATATGCATAATCAACAACCTTCTCTTGCTGCTCTCCTCTTCCTTTTATAAGATGAAGGCCTTGTGAAACCCTAAAGCACTTCAATGAATTAGCTCCTTTCACATGAGGGGCCTCCATCTAGAACTGCGTTGTCCATCCATGAGGTACATTGCATCTAGACAACGCTGTAGATTTGGTCAAGGTTGACCTAGTCTCATAGCTCAAACCCAAGTTCACACCTGCAAGTGATTTGTTTACATGGCCCAGATTTATCCCTGTTCATATGGGCATTTATTTATTCATTCTTTTAAGGAGTTTTACATTTCCTCCTTTATTCATTTATTCATGGAACAAAAAATGAGACAAAAATGTATATTCCTCTTAGCTTAGGCTAAGTAGGAATATTACATTAATAATTACCACTAGTTTTTATTCACTTAGTTTTTGAGTAGTTGTATGTATTTATCCATAATCCATAGAATTAGTTAATGTTAGTAATTTACAACTGCAAAATTTATAAAACATGCATATTACTCAAATTTGCAAGTATTTATTTTACAAAAAAAAATGGGCTAGTGTTTTTGGTCACACACTCATAAATTAACCATTTTGTACTAGTGATTCTCAAATGGGAAAACTAGAAGAATTGTAGTGGATTCAAATTTTAGATCTTGAAAGCACAACTTTTGAGTGTTAAAATTGTCAAAAAACATGTCACCTTAAGGATACTTTCTCATAAGCTCAACCTCATCCTCCAAAAAAGAAAATGTTCAAGCAAAAAAAAAATGATTAGCAATATCTTGAATAATACAAGTCTATAATGAAATAGATGAAGAAAAGAAAGATTTATCAAAAAAATTAGAACCAGAGAAAGATAAAGACACTGGTCCAAACAAAAATGAATGAATGGAACCTATCTTTGGTAAAGAATCAAGAGGATAAACTCAATTAAAAAAACACCCCTTCAACAATAATAATATATAAATATTTCATTAGGAAGAGAACTTGTGAGTTAGAGGGTGTAATACCCTTGCTAATTTGTGATGTAAATATATGTACCTTGATATTAGGTTGGTGAGATGGAGTCATTTTGCAGGTCTACATGCCTATTTATTTATTTTTTGGTTATTTTGGGGGTTAGTATGTCGGTGCATCTTTGCTAGTTTTGGTTATGTGGCTGGAGGGTCAAAATTGTTAATATGATGTAACTCATGTGCATATTTTATAATAAAATAATATAAAATAGATTAGCTGTAGAGCCTACTCCATGATAAAGAGTATAGGGGGCGTGCAACTTGATGGTGACAAGGGGAAACAATGTTGGACTATAGGTGGTGGTAATAAGGACATCTGGGGCCCACGTGGCTTCGGTGTGCCACATGGTTGAGAGAGGTCATGTAGTTATGGGATATATATATATATATATATATATATAATTTCCTATAGGCACCATTAAGAGGGTGATTATTATTATGATGACGATGACTACTCTTATGTTGATTGTTACTCTCAGGAGGATTATGGTTCTGGACATTGGTCTTGAGTAACCAATTGGTGAACCCTGATCTTAGGATCTGATACCAACTAGGAGTTGTTTTAGTTATGGCATGGAGGGTTTTTGTGTAGGAAAATCCCCTTTGTGGACAGAGGCGATCCTTCTAGCCCTAGGGTGGGTCTAGCAACAAGGGAACATGCCGAATTACTAAATTCCTAGCTTGTAAATGAAATATGGACTAGAACAGATATCCTTCCTCAGTCCAATGCTTTTGTCGTGGCATGCAACAATGATCCTTCGATAATTTTCTTCAAGCTTTGCGCTCTGTTGGTGGCGATGTCCATGCACCTGAACAAAGATCAAACAAATGATGACAACATACAAACATATACATTCATCTACAACTATTCAACTAGTCAAGGAGAGTTAAACACTTCGAATATAAATGGAAACCAAGTTGGAACCAAAAACCATTCATGTATTATTGATATATGAAAAAGAAGCTTACAACCTTATGCCTTGATGTTGTAGATATCCTTCGACGGGTTTAGTCGGGAACATCTCAAGCATTCATTCATCGTTCGGTTCGAATGAGGCAATGGGCTTAAACTATCTCTCAACAATGGACTCTTCTCTGCTTTCTTCACACCAGCTATAACTATTGATTGTTCAGCTAGCTAAATCAATGTGAGTAAGAAGAATTATAGGAGAGGAGGAGGAGGTTTTGGATCCACATAAGGTGGGGGAGAGGTCTATCCCCGTGGGGAGTTTCACATTTGTAGGAGCTAATAGACCAAAGGGAGAAACTCGACTTAATCCAGTCAAACAAACATGAAAAACCCTTAGCTAAACTGAGAGTGGGGGCGGGTGAATCATTTTAGTACATTCATGGACATTTAAAACTCTTTTTCATGCAACTCAATTACACCTTCAATTCATAAACAGATTAATACATAATGAATCAACAAACTTAATGTGAGGACAACAAGTAATTAAGCATATTAAAAGATCGCATCAACACATAATCATCAAACACATAGACAACATATATAAGTGGAAACCCATAAGGGAGAAAACCACATCTTATTATTGTTGTGATGCAAAGGCAAGCTCCAAATCCCTCTCACCACTGATTTTCTGTAGGCTGCAACCTACAAGAGGCTACTACCTCAAATTCTATAAGCTACAACTTGTAAGGAAGGTCCAACTCCCATCTATTTTCTACAGGCTACAACCCATAGGAGGCTCCTACCTCAACCAAATCCAAATAGACATTTATAAACCTACAACTTGAAATTGAAGAACCAACTCCCATGTATTTTCTGCAGGCTACAACCCATATGAGGCTCCTACCTCAACCAGCTCCAATTGGAAATTTATCAAGCTACAACTTGAAAGGAGACTACAATCCCCTCACTCAACATGAAACTAAAATGCTGATTTACTTGGATATCAACTCTGTTATACTCCTTCTCAACTGCTGCCTATTCAACCTTCATATCTACTTCATATCAGCTCCTGATATGCACAACATCTCTATCACCTCTCTCATATTCTTCCACTTTCCAACCTTCTGCAACTCTCTTACCTTCTTCCACTCTTTTCCATTCTGCAACTTTCAGATCTCTTCAAATCTCTTCAATTCTTCTACCGTCACTCTTTGTCGTCTATGCACACGGATAGTACATGTTTTTTCCAGATAACTACATGATTGTTTGCATTCTACAGGGAATACAAAGTGAATAGGCTCGTCTCTCTGCCTTCCGCCCATTCAATTCCTTACACTTCAGTTCAAGTTGTTACAAAAGAAATAATCATTACAACACTCATTGAAGTTTTTTTAATGCCTACAGAGACTTGCCTTTGCTTCACAAACAATATAAAATAATCAATGAATTTACATTTACAGTTACAACAAGTATATTTCACTCAGTCCTTTCAGCTCTTTACTTATTGTGCATTTGTCTTTTATGTTGCTGTCATTGCCTTTTCTGTTCCTACTGTTACATTTCCACCTGTGCAACATGATCGTCTTCTGCCTGAATCGACCTAGATGGTACGTTTCCAACAGTGTCATTTTAACTGTCTTTTGCCCGACTCTTCCTATTATCCTTTGCCCGCAGCATTCAACCTTTTGATTAATAAACTGCCGCAATACATTTACTCAACAGTCGGGTCACTTGCCCGAGTCTCCTCCTCTGAGTTTAGAATTTCGTTTATAGCTACAACATTCAACCTTCTTGCATGCACTGTCGGGTCTCTCTACCTGAGTCCATTTTCGATGCGTTCAGGCCTTTTCTTTGTAACTTGAGTTGACCTCCACTTCCAACATTTTCTTCATAAAAATAATGCAAACATATTAAACCTGGACATGAAATATGTTAATATTTACCTTTGAACGATATCGCATTCAACTATCTATCACATTTCGGCATTCCATATATTTTACGTTATAATCCTCCCTTTCCTCCTCCAATGTGATTTAAAAAAGGAAATGCTTTACATCTGGATTTGAAATCCTTTGGATTTCACCTTTGAAACTACATCGCATCTGGGCTTTTCTCGCATGTTGCAAGATTTATCTCGTAGAAATAACGAGTTTCCTCTTATCATATGCGATATGTGATCACATCGCATCGCAACATGAACTTCTCATCGCATCGCAACTTAAAACAATTAACTTGCGATGCCTTGGAATATAAATATAAGAATCAATGATTGCGATGTAAGGTATGCGAATGGGTCCCACGCCAGACTTTAAATCCTCTAGAATTTAGCTTTGAAGGTTATCGCATTTTTCACTTCGAAATTTTAACAAGATTATTGTGTCCTTATCCTCCTGAGCTTGCGATGTGTGATATGTGAGCCAGGTCCATGTCATATCTACGTCATCATGCCATGTCACCTTGCCACGTCACTTCCACATCATTGCTACGTCACTGCCACATCATCTCCATGTCACTTCCATGTCATATTTCCATGTCATCATAAATTAACTGCGATCTGTGGGTTCGGGGCCACATCATCTGCCACGTCATCTTGCAAGGTCATCGCCCGCACTTCACATTTCAAAATTTTTGTGTCTTATTGCATCAAAAATTCGCAAGTTTACATTTATGTCATTAACTGTTTATACCATATCATATGCGGTGTGAGATATGCGCATGGACCTTCGCCTAACAAGTGTCCACTTCATCGCATCACAACTTAAAAAATTTAACTTTCGATTGCTTAACACGTAAATATAAAATTCACCGATTGCAATGTGCGATCTGCCAACACTGTTCTGAACGTGTATTTGCACGACTTGACCCGCTCGTTCACTCCTTCACGCCTTTGCTTCTTTGGTTGCGCTCGTTCATTTCTTCTTTTCTGCACGTAGAACACCCAACTCGTTCACTTTTGAATGTAGAACCACTTTTTTTCACGCGTTTTACAGCCATCCCCTGCTCGTTCATTTATTTTCTTTGCTACACGCATTCTGTACGCATACACCCGACTTGACCTTTGCTACACACTTTTCTTTTGCTTACTGTATTGAATGTGAATAGCCCGAATTGACTCTGCACTACACAATTTTCTTCTTTGATGCATGACGCTGTCTTTTTCATCTTTTGCTGCTCCTTGATTCTTTGCTACTCCTTTGCCTTAAGTAATAATTCTAAAGCTACTCCTTGCCTCTCTGCTACTCCTCTACCTCTCTTTTGTGCTTTCTCACTGCATCCTTGCCTGATTTTCTCCTCTGCTTTATTACTGCTACTTCTCTGCTCCTTTGCCATCAATAATAATTCTAGTGTTACTCCTTTCTGTTCCTTTGCCATCAATGACAATATTTCCAATAGTCTCCCCCTTTGGAATTGATGGCAACACATCCACCAATACTCCAATACTTCCTTCCCCTTTTATTCTAAGAAGTGTCTTTCTTCCTCTGCTTGCTTTTCAGAAGTGCCTTTCTTCTTCTGCTTGATTTTCCTCCCCCATTTGACATCAATGGCAAAGGGTTACACATTTTTATAGTGTAGTTTCTATCTTTGCATTACTTCTCTCTGATTTGTGTATAGGCCTTCTTCATTATGTTTTTATACCTTGCTGCTCCAGATTGGTGTATAAGAGTTGTTGGGAGAACACTTTGAAAATCATTGAGATTGCATGAATATACACAACAAATTGATGCTATACCAAACTCCTGAGAATGCTAGAAGACATGTCACCATAGAATGTTTTGTACTTTTTTCCCTTACTACTTGATAGTGGTGATATGTGCTAGAATTCTGAAGATATAATCACTACAAGCCAAAAGATCTTGATGCTGATATGAACAATGAATCAAAACAAAAACTTACAACTTATTGTAAGATTAGACAATATCTTTCAATCTAAAGGACCAAATGACTTTAATACTATACAAAGTATTTTCAAAACAAACCCTCGAGGCTAGATACATTCAATGCATTGTGTAGGGATTTACAGGGTAAGTTCCTTAGATCAAGAACCAAAGGTCACTGCTCACAAACAGATCACAAATTAGTACACCAGTATATCACGTGGTTAAAACCATCGAAGGGGAAACAATCCATGGCCTGAGCCAATGCGACCACCTCAAGCAATTTATTAATATAAAAAAGAAAGTTTACATATGTTTCTCTCATAAACGGTTACTGGACAAATGAACCTACATGCTATTTAAATAGAGATCATGGACCAATCGGGTGTTAAGCCACAAATCAAGTGTTGTTAATACCAAGGAGAGAGTGAATCGTTGAATCACTACAAATCGTGACCGTTGGATTATAAGTTACAAATGTACATAGTAAGGAAACACACTTTACCTAAATCTACACTAGACCAAGTTATACTTAACTATTTCCTATGTGTCAGAATATCCTAACATCCCCCAGAACAACTTGGGATAGGATTGAAGGATTTACAAAGGTGACACAAAAGGAGCCTATTTCCTATGTGTCGAAATATCCTAACATCCCCCCTTAAGAACAACTTGGGATATGATTGAATGCTTTACAAAAGTGATTCAATAGGAGACGGAAGGATGCATTAGAGAATATCTGCCCTTAATGATAACTTTCCTGAAATCCAAGCATGGAGCGAAGTTTGGTAAACTTCGCTTCTGTGAGAGCCTTTGTAAAGGTATAGATAACTTGATCATTGGTTGGATAATACTGCACTTCAAGAACATGATCATGAATGAACTTTCTGATGAAGTGTATGTGGATCTCAATGTGTTTCATACACTGATGCTGAACTGGATCTTTACATAGCTGAATGGAACCCTGATTATCACACCAAAGTGTAGTTGGACGCTGTTGATGAAGACCAAATTCAGACAGGATCTGACGAAGCCACATGGCTTCCTTGCTGGCTCCAACTGCACCACAATACTTTGCTTCTGCTGAAGAAAGAGAATGGCACTTTGTTTCTTACAAGACCATGTAATAGGTCTTGAACCAAGAGTGAATACATATCCTGCAGTAGACTTTCGATCATCAGGGTCACTAGCCCAATCAGAATCAGTGAAACCAATAAAAAATGGAGATGCTCCTGTACTGTAATGAATCTCAAACTGAACTGTACCTCAAATATATCAAAGTATTTTTTTAGCCGCCTTTCAATGAATTTTATGAGGTTGGTGCATAAACCGAGCAACAAGACCAATGAAAAAGGAAAGGTCAAGACGAGTATGGGTTAGATACAAAAGTTTACCAACAAGCTAACGGTATAAGGTAGCATCAACTTCAGGGGTAGTACAAATGACTGAAATCTTGACTCCAGACTGAAAGGGAGAAGGGGTTGGCTTGCAGTATTCCATGTGAAAGTGGCATAGAAGATCATAGGCATACTTGGACTGATAAATGGTAATACCTTCTTTGGATTTCAAGACTTGAAGACCAAGGAAATAATGCAAGTATCCTAAGTCTATCATTTCAAACTTCTTTTTGAGGCTAGAATTCACATGGTTTATATGGTTGGGATTGCTACCAGTAAGGATAATATCATCAATATAAAGACAAGGATGGTGAAGGACTTGCCCAATTTCTTGGTGTAGACAGTGTTGTCAGAATGACACCTAGAAATGCCATTATTTAATAGAAATCTATCCATTTTGGCATACCAAGCTTGAGGAGCCTGTTTGAGACCATAGAGAGACTTCCTAAGGTGACAAATAAGGCTAGAGTCATTTTGGATAAAACGAGGGGGTTGTTCCAAGTAGATTTATTTATGAAAATCTCCATGTAAGAAGGTGGATTTAACATCCATCTGATGGACTTCCCATTTAAAGGAGGTAGCAAGGGAAAGAACAAGGTGGATAGAATTCATTTTGGCAACAGGGGAGAAGGTTTTAGTATAGTCAATGCCTTCAACTTGTGAAAATCCTTTAGCAACAAGATGAGCTTTATGTCTATTCATTTTTCCATTTGGTCCAAACTTTATTTTGTAAACCCATCTGCATCTAACAAGTTTTCTTCCCTTTGGAAGAGGAACAAGATCCCAATTATCGTTTTCCAATAATGAACGATATTCTTCATTCATAGCTTCATCCCAATATGGATGACCTGAAGCTTCTTCAAAGGTTTCTGGATCAGGAGTTTATGGAACTTGAGCCAATAAGGAAGAGGCTCTTTCAAACTGAGAACGTGAACGTCGTCGATCTGCAGGGTCACCTACAAGAGAACCTGCTGCATCCCGAGTAGAGCGGACCCATCTTGGAAGCTGTGGAGCCGAAGGAATATATTCAAGAGGTGGAGGAGTATTTTCATCCTCACTGTCATCATCTGAACTAGAAGGAATGCTATCAAAAATAGAAGAGACAGAGAGAGGTGGCGCATATGCCGAATCAGGCTCGCAGGCCAAAGGTGGCACACCCGTCGAACTAGGCTTACAGGTCGTTATATTTTCATCAAAATTTACATCTATTCTAATGATTATATTTTTGGACTTTGGTTGAAGAAGTCTATGTCCTTTGACATCTACAGAATATTCAACAAAAATGCATTTTTCACTCTTAGGTTCTAAGGCTTTATGTTTCACATCTAGAATATGGGCCCAAGCATCACTTCCAAACACACGAAAGTGACTTACATTTGGTTTGATTGAGCTCCAGGCTTCTTCTAGAGTTACATTCCTTAAAACCTTAGTAGGAGTACGATTTACTATGTAATTTGCACAGTTAATTTCTTCTTCCCAAAAATTGAGACCAAGTCCTTTAGATTGAAGCATACAATTAGCCATTTCTTTTAAGGTGCGATTCTTCCTTTCAGCTACACCATTTTGTTGTGGAGTATATGGAACAATATGTTGCAATTGAATGTCATGCTCAGTGCAAAAGTTGATAAATAGTTTTTAAAATATTCTCCTCCATTCTCTGATCTTAACTTAAGATTGGATGTCCAGATTGTTTCTCAACAAAGGCCTTAAAGGCCAAGAACATGTTGAAAACTTCACTCTTGAGTTTTAATAAGTATACCCAAGTGCGTCTGGAAAATTCATCAATGAAAGTTAGGAAATACTTGCAACCAGAGAAAGGAACAAAAGAAGTGTACCACATAAATCATTGTGCACAAGCTGCAAAGGGGTTGAAGCGTGCCAAGAGGCACGTTTTTCAAAACTACCCCGATGATGTTTTCTGAGTACACATCCGGAGCAAACACCATCTTGGAAAGATACCATAGGAATATCTGTCACCATATTTTATTTACAGAGTTTGAAGGGAGCGATAGTTTAAGTGACCAAATCGCTCATGCCAAAGTTTGTTCACTTCATCATTATGAGAAACATAAATGGAGGGAAGACATGATGAACCAAAGTTGTCAAACTTATACAACCTTGTGGAATCATCAACAATGCTAGTAGCTAAAATATGTCTAGGATCTTTGAGGTCCTTGATTACAACATCATGAGTTGAGAATTCTATTATTTTCCCTCCACCTGAATGATTTATCTAATAAACAGATAGAAGGTTGCATGACAAGGTAGGAACACATAGTACATCATTAAACTGACCATTATCTAGATGAATGGTTCCAGATCCTACAACACTAAGAGATCTATCATCACCAACATAAATATGTTTGGTGTTACAATCATTTAAAGAAGAAAACATGGCTTTATTTTTGGCATGTGGTAAGAAGCTCCAGAATCAATGAGCCACTCATGAGAATGAGAAGAAGAAGATACATTTAATGCATAACCAAATGCTTGACAACCACAAGCAGAAAGTTCCATTCCTGAAGATGAAGTTGAAGAGGTCTCCAAATTGATGTGGTGCTTCTTCATTGCTGCTTCCAAGGCTTCCATCTTCTTAAAACATTTGGACTCTACGTGGCCATCATGATTACAAAAGTTGCAATATCTATCTATTTTCTTCCCCTTGTTTTTAGTTGCCTTATCATTTTGGTGAGTTGCTTTTTTAGTTTGTGGTTGAAATTGCTTAGGACCCTTGTTTGGTTTAGGACCATATTTTTTAGGATACTGCTTCTTGGGATTCTTTTGATATGGTTGTTGTTGGGCTGCTAAGGCTTTCTTAGAAGCATTTCCAGAAGTGATAAGACCAAGGTGTAAGTGTTTTTCCTATTCTCTTATCAAAGAATCGCAAAAGGCATCAAAAGAGGGGTTCTTGTAGGCGATTCCTAAAGAAATGATGGCTTCTCTAGTGGAATGGAAGGTGGAAAAAAATATAGAGTATGCAGGGCCAAGCTTAGCAAGAATGGAATAGATGAAGCTACCATCTTCTTTTTTTGACCTTACAACCTTCTAAAAGAAGTCTAAGGGTCTTGAATTTGAACAAAAAGTCTTCAATAGAGGAGAAATTATTGGGGTCCAAAGTAAGCAACTCATTTTCAAGCTGGTGGGCCTTGATTTAATTTTGAATGCCAAAAACAGTGTTTATCTTTTTCAGGGCTTCATCAGGGGTGTCAATTTCAAGGATATGAAATCGAAGATCTTGAGCAATAGGCATTCCTATCAACCCTCGTGCTTGATCTTGTTTATTTTCCCATTTAGCGGCTTTGTCGTCATCGAAAGGTTTAGTTTCTTGTCATGTGGCTATTCTATAAAGCCCTTTACTTCTAAGTAAATCTACCATGTGAGGCAGCGATTGGAAATAATTGGCGCTGTTAAGAATAACCGGGCATGCACTTTCCATTTTTTTTTTAAACTGAAGCTGAAAAGAGTTGAAACTAACTGCTCCAATGGAAAGATCTCTAAAAATTAGGCCAATTCAAAAAAAAAAGGCTCGAAAAATGGCTTCCGGATGAAGAAGTTATGCCTTTTTGAAAAAAAATGAGTTGTAGATGCCGAATAGTTACAGGGATAGTTTGAAATTTGATGATGAAGTTCTACTTTTGAAAAACATCCCGCCCCTTTAACAAAAACTTTTTACAAAAAGAAGCTTGAGAAAGAGACTTGAACCCAATACCTCTATTCTCATAAACTAACTTTACACCAAGTGAGCTAGTAAAAAAATTCTGTAATTGTTTGAAAGGAGGAAGGGGGTTTTTTTTTTTTTTGCTCTTTGATGTGTGTGATTTTTCCTGCAAAAAAAAACACAAAAATCTGTGCAAAAAACAAACAAACCTTACAACAGAAAGTTAGCTTTTCGGTTAGCCTTACCGACAACTATCTATTTTTTTCACTATTTCTGATTTCCCGAGATCACACAAAGACGCGAGGAAAGAGCATACGTAGCAAAAAAAAAATCTTGTCTTCCTAATTCTGATTTTCCAAGATCGCACACAGTGCAAAGCAAAGAGCATACACTGAGAAGAGGGTATAGTTCCGGCAATAGAAAAAAATATAAACCGAAATAAACAAAATGATTAATAAATATAACTGCAAAATATATACTTTATACCTCTAGATCTAAAATGACATAACTTGGGAAACCATAAACATTTTCGCATGAAACGAAAGGTGTTTCTCACTGTAACATATGCTCCAGACACAACAGAGTAGTTCCCAAAGCCCAAAAAAGTTAAGAAATAGTAGATCTAGAAAACAGAAATCGCATGCAGTCAAACCGGCTTTGGATTTGGATCAACAAAAGATGCGGCCCTCAAAATAGCTCTGATACCATGTAGGAATTTACAGGGTAAGTTCCTTAGATAAAAAACTAAAGGTCACCGCTCACAAACAGATCAAAAATTAGTACACCAGTATATCACGTGGTTAAAACCCTCGAAGAGGGAAACATTCTACGACCTGAGCCAACGCGGCCACTTCAGGCAATTTATTAATATAAAAAATAAAGTTTACATATGTTTATCTCATAAACGGTTACCGAACAAATGAACCTCCATGCTCTTTAAATAGAGATCATGGACCAATAAGGTGTTAAGCCATGGATCAAGTGTCGTTAATACCAAGGAGAGAGTGAACCATCGGATCACTACAAATCATGACCGTCGGATCATAAGTTACAAATGTACATAGTAAAGAAACACACTTTACCTAACTCTACACTAGACAAAGTTATACTTAACTATTTCCTATGTGTCGGAATATCCTAACATAATGGCCAGTCTCACTTATCAACTATAATATTTTATTTATGACATAAGGGGGATATGTATGTCAATGATCAACCTCTCTGCAATGGTGAAATACCAACAATTCCTTTATGCTGAAGTAGGCTTTATATGAATCAATAAAATACTTTTGAGCTTCAATAGTAAGATTAACACAACTGGCCCTTCATACTTCAGATACTTCAATTTTTCTATCATAATGATCTTCAACAAAACATATTCAAGTTGTTTAATGGAAATCTTAGCAAATATACTTCACACAGTTTTATGGATGACCTTAAGAAAGAAGCCTTGAGAGTCTATCAACACTGACTTGAAGAGTAGACCAATTATATCCAAGAATAAGTACTGCTTCAATGCTCAATATAATACATTAATGCAAACAAGATAATGATCCTTTAGCATATTAAACCTTTCTATGCTTTGATAATATAGCTTGACATTCTCCAGCATTTGCAACTAGAAGAGACTTTTCACTAATCAGAGCAACCAAAACTTAATCCACACACATTATAATGCTGATAACGCAGGGATTGCTTCCTTGATGCATTTCTACCATACCACCACCATGATGCATACCATAATATTCTGATCCTGAGGACCTGTATCATACCACTGCTCCAATCATAACACTTGGGATGGATATTTGTAATTATATAATGATAATAACATTTTTCTTATTCATCATTCTTAAAAGAATTTTGTTTCATTATCAACACTTGCAGTGAGACACATAGTGTAATAATCCTCTTAGTTACCAAGTTCATGACTAATGTTCCCTTTACCACCATGGCTTCTTGTTGCTTTCTCTTCTTTCATCAACCTATTGGCTATTGAATGCTTCAGGTGTCCTTCTTCCTCTATAGTTCTCTGCCATAGGAATTGTCCTTTCCCTTCCTGAACTTTTAGATGTTCTTATTCCAAGCACCTCTTCTTTGACAACTCTTATGGAGACTTTTTATGAACTACTCTCTCCCTGGGATGATGCTTCTTGTCTATCACTGACTGGATATCTGTGTTTCTTCTAAAAGTAGCTCCCCCTGAGACTATGATGGATTCATAATGCCATTAAAGTAACATGATCCCCCTTTTTCTTCTTCTTCTTCCATACTTTGTTGGGGTTCCTCATAATGTATGCATTTATTTTTGATTCACATTTTGGTCTGATATGATTTGGCTCCATCATCTGTCTGGAGTTCTTTAATGTATATGGAAGCCTACAGTATTTTTCTTTGTGTCGAAGCTTGTGGCATACATAACATCTTATTTTACCTAGGTACGTTTGAGCCGATGTATATAATTTTGTGCTCATTTTTTAACATAGCTTGCATTCGCCATTTTTATTTCCAAATTCATTGCATGAAAAACAATAGCCATGGAAATAATTAGTGTACCTAGTGAAAGCTTTTCCTTTCCATTTGCTTTTTGGAGGGAGTCTTCTCATTGGCTACATATTTTGTTGGTTAAACTAGATTTGATTTGTCTTACAGTGTGCTTCTATATGTCCAGGTTTATGGCAGGCAAAACATGTGATACTTCTCACAGGAGGAAAGCACCTCCTTTGACATCTTTCGAATTTATTCAATTCATATTCAGGAGTGTTTGACCCTTTTGAAATTGACTATTTCTTCATTTCATTCTTTGTCACTTGAGGTTGCTTCTTGTTTCTGTTTGTTTCATTACACATCATGGTCTTGTTGGCTTCTAATGTTGTGAGTCCCCTTTTTGCTGGTTCAATATCCTGTACAACTTTTACAAAAGAGAGTCTTCTTACCTTATGTCTTGGTCTTGCTGGATTCTCCTTCATACCCTATCCCAGATTTTAAGAGTGGAGATATTTGAGCATTTAGTATCCTGTCCAGTTGTTCTGATCCTTTTATCTGATGAGGGTTCGTAGTTACTTCATATTGGGCCTTCTCTAATTTATTTCTGAGGCATACTACTTCTTCTTCCAACTTTTCTTGCTCCTGATTTTTATCTTTTATTTGCTTTATCAGAATGTATTCTACCTTCTTAGCTTCTTCAATTTATACTTTCAATTGAATTAGGTTTTCTGAACTTGGCTCTTCCTTTACATATTTAAGGAGAATGTCTTTCTATTTTCTTCTCTTGAGTTTAAGTCTGTCTATTTCCTCCAGGGCACTAATTAGCTCCCCCTTAAGATCAACCTCACCTTCTTCTTCATCTTCCACAAGGTATCCTTCAAGCTCTTCCTTGGCCATAAAAACAAATTCAGAGGTTCCTTCTTCCTTGGAGAATTCATCACAGCTTTCAGATGCACTGCTATCTTGCTGAGCATAAAATGATTTTCTATAAAATCTCTTCCCTTTCTGCCAGTTATCTATTTTGTTTTTCTGTCTCTTGTGACTGATTCACTGCTCTCTTATGGGGAAATTTTGAAGCATAGTGCCCCACTCTTCCAAAATTAAAGCACTTAAATGTAAGTTTACCTTTGTACTTACCTGTGCCTCTATCCAATCTTCTGACGAATTTGGCTTCTTCTTCATCAGAGCATGAGCATGGAGTTTCCTTCTCTTCTATGCACTTGTATGCCTTGAAGGTCGACTCCCTCACATTTAAATTCTGCTTTGGAAGTCTCATCTCATAAGCTGTAAAGTTTCCAAGAAGTTGGTTCATGGTCAAGGTTTTCTAGTCTGTTGTTTCTTCTATGGCAGAAACGATAGCGTTAAAACTGGATGGTAAAGATCTTAATATACTTTGTACTATTACACATTCCTTAATGGTTTCTCCTAGAGCTATCATGTTATTCACAACCGCCGCAACCTTTAAGAAGAAACTGGATACATATTCATCTTCATTCATTTTAAAAATGTCAAATTGAGTTCTATAGGCTTGCACCTTGGCCATCTTCAACTTTTTATCTCCCTCATGGATATTTTCTAATGTATCCCAGATTTCTTTGGTAGCCTTACTGTGCATTACTTTGATAAATTCTGACTCACTCAGACTTCTCAAGAGTGCATTCATTGATTTTGGATTAGCTATGAAATTTTGTTTGGCTTCTTTCTCAGTGTCAGTTTCCTTTGGTGCATATTTTTCTTCCACGACAATCCAGACTTCTACTCCAAGAGAGATCAAGTAGGCTTTCATTATTATTTTCTAGAAGGAAAATTTTGTTCCAGTAAAAAATGGGGCTTTATTTGTTGAACATCCTTCTAGGCTAGCCATTTTGGGGACCTAGGATCTCCTTCCAGTTGTTAAATTCTTACTAAAGGAACTGCTCTGATACTAATTGATGAACCCTTAGCTAAACTGAGAGGAGGGGTTGAATCATTTTAGTACATTCATGTACATTTAAAAATCTTTCATTCAACTCAATTACACTTTCAATTCATAAGCAACTTAATACATAATGAATCAACAAACTTAATGTGAGGACAAAAAGTAATGAAGTAGATTAAAACACCACATCAACACATAATCATCAAGCACGTAGACAACATATATAAGTAGAAACCCATAAGGGAGAAAACCACATCTTATTATTGTTGTGACGCAGAGGCAAGCTCCAACTCCCTCTCACCAATGATTTTCTGTAGGATCTAAACTACAGGAGGCTACTACCTAAAATTCTGCAAGCTACAACTTGCAAGGAAGCTCCAACTCCCATCTATTTTCTACAAGCTACAACCCACAAGAGGCTCCTACCTCAACCAGCTCCAACTGGACATCTATCAAGCTACAACTTTAAACAAAAGCACCAACTCCCATGTATTTTATGCAGGCTACAACCCACAGGAGGCTCCTACCTCAACTAGCTCCAACTGGACATATATCAAGCTACAACTTGAAACGGAAGCACCAAATCCCATGTATTTTCTGCAGGCTACAACCCACAGGAGGCTCCTACCTCAACCATCTCCAACTGGAAATTTATCAAGCTACAACTTAAAAGGAGACTACAATCCCCTCACTCAACATGAAACTAAAATGCCGATTTACCTGGATATCATATCTGTTATACTCCTTCTCCATTGCTGCCTCTTCAGCCTTCATATCTACTTAATATTAGCTCCTGATATGCACAACATCTCTATCATCTCTCTCTTATTATTTCACTTTCCAACCTTCTGCATCTCTCTTACCTTCTTCCGCTCTTTTCCATTCTGCAACTTTCTGATCTCTTCAACTCTCTTCAATTCTGCTACCCTCACTCTATGCACATGGATAGTACATGTTTTTTCCAGATAACTACATGATTGTTTTCATTCTACAGGGAATATGAAGTGAACATGCCTGTATGATCAACAAAGGTTGCAGGTTTTTGAAGGTCTTCTTGAGAAATGATCAACAAATATTGTATTATGGACATGCCAAGGAGTGCAATGAAATTTATGGCAATGTATTATAGTACACAGGGGTCACTGAAATGGTCCACCAATGTTCAGGATGGGGATTGCAAGGATGGTGACAAAATAATATGTAACAGATGCACCCTAATACATGAAGTCCGAGAGGTAGGGAGGGGTGAAATGCTTTATGAGAACACGCCCAAACCAAAACGCCTCCGTCGGAAGACCTGCAAGATCAAGTACAAATGATATATTTGATACATGAATATGTGGTATGGGCGCAACCATCCACAATAGAAAACATGTAAGAAGATCCAAGGTATGGATGCAACCATCCATTGAGAAGTATCATGAAATAAATTTAGGTATGGTCGCAACCATCCCATCAGAAGAGTCAAGGATATAGTCATGATAAACCAAATCATCCCGCAACCTGGATATCATCTGAAAAAACCCAGGGTCTTGCGCTCCATATCGATTCAAACAAGTACAAATTGAAGCATTTGAATGAATGAGCCAAAGTCGAACATGCAATGAAGTCACCTGATTACTAGCCCATGATGAAAGTTGTTAATAGACGCGAGAGAGACCACCAATAATGAAAATGGTTCTCAAGGTACTGATAGTACAATCCACGGAATGCGAATAATGAGCTGGAGTCGAACACCCGCGGAATCACTCGATCGAAGGCCAATAATGAGAACCTGTCATAGAATGCGAAGAACTTGCCATTGAGGCATGCAAGCTCTAAGGTAACAAAGGGAGTTTGTAGATCAGATTCCTGGATAATGAGATGAAGTTGACAGGAAGTGACCGGTCAAAGGAGGGCCATAATGTTTCCCACATCATCGACACGAGACAAGGGAATAAGATGATAATGAATCAGGACTAAATAGAGGGGGCTGAAAACTGCAGAAGGAACTTCTCTTGAACATATTAGCGACAGGACTCCGGAATTTGGCAGTATTTGACATCAAGGGATCTGAGGTCATGGTGTTTAATATTCCTAATTTAGCTTCAGCTAATAGGAATATTAATTTTTCTTTTGAAATCTAGGTGCATGAATAATTGAGCAAGGAGGCTCCTAATTTGCTCAAGTATGAATAAAAATCCCTCCTAATGTGAAAGGGGATCATGTAATAACTAGTTCAAGCATCCACATGTGTGAACAAGGTCTAAAATATGTGGACAAGGTCAAGTTTAACCAAGTCAACATGATTTATTCTCAAAGAAGTGGATTCTAAATAAAGCTAGCTCAATGTGAATAGAGATCAATCCAGCTAGATAACATGAAGGCACCTTGAGTGTGAAAAGGGACAGGGCATGAAGAATCAATCAAGGTTGACCAATTCAACAAAGCTGTCTAGATACATTGCACCATCTTGATGGACATCACAATTTTTGTGGAGGAGCCTTTGGATGGAAGAAACCTCATAGTGGGTGGGACCCTTGGATGAGGAAGCTCATCAATTATATAATGAAGCATATGGAAAGCATATGGACATATTGGAGATGATATTTTCATGAGGTCTACTTAGAATTCCTGCATACTTGGCTATTTAGCTAAGTTTCTGCATTGCTTAGTGCAAGGGTTTGCCTAGGTGGGGATTCCCTACTCTTTCTTGGAGATCTTGCTTGAGAAATCTAAGAGGAGGTGTATGATATGAATTTTCCACTACCTGGTGTTGGGCCAAGCACCTACCTTTAGTAAAAATGTAGACCCTTCAGAAAACTGCGTTATTTCTTAAGGTGTGCAGTGGAAGGGGTGAAAACCCCATTTTGAGGAGCTAGTTTCCCAAGAGGAGGATTAGCCTTTCTTTGGGAAAGCTAGAGGGAGTGTATACAACCATTTATTTGCATACTCAACCATATATTGTAGAGCTTTAGCCATACAACATTATTCAGCCACATATTTTCAGCAGCTTTCTCTTGTACATCTTTTCTGTCAAGAAACCCTTGCCGGGTGTTCTTGGATCTGTATAAAAGAGATAAGATCTATGTTTTTATGCATCATCGAGTATTATAATAAGATTATCAGAAATATTTCTCTATTTTCTGAGTTAACCTCTATTTAGACTGCGCAGTCTCTTATGCAGCAACTCCGACATTTTTGCAATCTTGGGGTTTTGGCAATTTTTAGCTGTCTTGAGCATGGGAGGCCTGTTTAACTATGCTAAAGGCATTTGTTTTTGAAAATATTTTTCATGCATGTCCTATATTTTCTATTCTAAGGGACACAACCATTATTTTTCACTGTTATAGCTCCATATTCAGAAAATAACGTTTTTAAGGCAAAAATAACTGCTTTTCCCCACTTGGTGAATTGCATAAAAGCATGGTTTGTTTCTGTGATTGTTATTATGATGGATATGTGTTCAAAAAAAATACATGAGATGATTTATTTCTGTTATCCAACTTTGGAATATCTTAAGGTATTCTTATTGTTGTAGAATATTCCAGTTTTGGAATATTACAGTGTTATCAGAGCAACAATCTTGGCTCAACCTGTGAGCTCAAGAATTATGGAGTCTTCTCATGGGGAGAAGGAGATTTGCAGAATAAATCAGAGCAAACCCTTTTTGTCTGGAGAAAATAGGTTCTCAAAACATCTCTTTTCAAATCTGCTGGGCAAAGGCAAGGGCATAAAAGGAATGAGGAGGGAAACACATGAAGATTCCTCACACAGATCTATACAGGAGGAAGATTCTAAGTCCTCATCTTTTGGATATGAGCACTTAGCCATATCATCAGATCTACCACGTTCTATCAGCAATTTCTTCATGAAGAGGAAGAAAGGAGATGTGCCAAAGAAAGATACTCTTGGTGATTATTTGCAGGCATATGAAGCTCAATCTGAGGAGTTCAAAGATCACTTGAATTTCCAAGGGTTTTTCCAAATGAAGGAGGAGAAGAGAACAAAGTGCAAGAAGCAGGGTGAGGGTAGATTATTTCTATCCACTTTTTATGGATCACCTCTATATCCCACTAGGGCTTGGGCGAAGGAGCTAGACACCTTTGTGCAGCAACATCAAGTTTCAGAATTTGAAGCCATCAAAATAGCAGCACTGCATTTTGAGGGTAAAGCCTATGCTTGGTGGTTGTTTGAATCATTTCCTTAAAGAATGCAAATACATCTACTTATGCAAGGCTCATTAAAATATTAGTAGAGAGGTTTGATGATATTACATGTGAAACATCTTCTATTGCAACTATCAAACCCCATCAAACAAAACTTTTGCATGAGTTGGGAGGTTCTATAAATCCAAATCCATTTCTGAAAACCAATGAAGAGGAGGTGAGCTTGTTTGATTCTTTTCCGAGGGCAAGATCTCCTTTGGATGAAGGGCTTCCTTCTCAAAAGGGAGACATGAAGATTCCTTCTTCAAAAGAGGACCAAGATCTAAGGTCTCTTGTTGAAGGTAAGACAACTTCAACTAGTGAAGAAGAGAAAGGGGAGGTAGGAGAAGATAATGCAGTGATAACAAGGGAACCTCAAGCACCTCATGAAGAAGAGGATGGATCACTTTCTCCAAAGAAAGAAACTCTTGCACTCTTTCAAGGAGTTCCAAAAGGTCTCACACATAGAGCTCTTGGCATAACACATGAGCAACATGTACCTTCATTACCAAATGATGAGATCTTGAAGATAGGAGGAGGAAAAGAGGAGGAATGGCATCACAAGATGAATAGAATGTACCCTTCTCTATTTCAAAGTTTTAAAGAACAAATAAGGCAAGAGGACCTATGCAACAAAGGTAGGGGCAAATCTGTCCACCTACATTCACACCCTACTCTGCGCCTTGATGCCTCTTTGCAAGGAGGCATTTCAACAAGAAGAACTCCTGATTGGAGGGAAACTAAAGTGTTCTCTCAACTATATGCAGCAGCAACATATTTTTTTAGAGAGGGAGCCTTGGAATGAGCCACTACAGCGCTGAAAATCATGGATGGAAGGCTAGGCAAATTTCTGAAATTGACCTTGCTTTCTTCCATTCATCTATTTGCGTTGGAGGGAATAGATTCAGAAATTTGTGCTGATATGATCATAGTATCAAAAGGCTACTCCATAGCTTTGGGGCAGCAAATGATACTCCAATATATAATGAATATTTCTAAACATAACAAAAAAAATAATTTCATTTTTTTATGCAGGAGAAAAATTGTGGAAGTTTTTGAGAAAGATAACCTTTCAAGGGGAGGGTGACTTTCCTAAACTTCAATCTTGTCTTGATCAAGATCAGCTGCAAGAAAGGCAGCAAAAGAAAGTTGGGAAGACTCCAACATGTGACTTTGACATCAAGCATGTCAAGGAGGAGAGCCATCATATGAAAAATGCATCATCTCATATTTCTACAACCCCGTTAATGTTGGGAAGCCTAGACCCTTATTGGGAGTCCCAACTCTTGATGGAATATTCTAAGGACCTATTCACATGTAAGGTTCTTGATGGGAAAGAAATGGATGGAAAGTACAAAGTAGTTAATGGAATCATTTATGTTCATAATCAGATCTACTTAACTAAAATTTCCAAGCTCAAGAAAAAACTACTTAACACAACCTATGAGGTCTTGCTTTCAAATCCCACTAGTTTCATTAAAACATGTCATACTATCTTAGATGGATTCATGTGGGAAAATTTCAGAGAGGAGATGCACTCTCATATGAGTAAGTGCATGGATCAATTGCTGGTTGAGGAGGAACATAGCTCTTGGGAAGAGTTATTATTATCACCTCCTTATTTATTGAGTGTGAGAGGGAGCTCATCCATGAGCTACCTTGCTGATTTTAAACAAGTGTATGATAAAAAATGTATTACTAAATCTCATAATGTATTTATTATATACTTGCATTTTCTTAACACTCATGTGCAGGTCTTGGCTCCAAGAGGGGGCACTTTTTATGATGGGCTTCATGAGCCACTTTAGGCCATGAACAATGGTGAGGCTAGCCATTCCTCGGGAGATCTTGAAGAGGTGATGTACTCTTCATGGTGTAATTCCTTAACACCAACCATCATACACCTTCTCCAAGCATGCAAGAAGGATGGGGCAGCATACAAGTGTTGGGGAGAATGCTTGTCATATCATATCCTATGGCAGTTAGGCGGAAAACTGCGCTAGTTGCACATGAGGGACCATTGTCCTTCTCCCTTATTGTATATGGCAGCTAGCATGATCTTACTTATGATCCCACATGCTGAAGATGTTCTTATCTTTGTTGGGGGCATGGTTGGAGGAGAGAAACTATTGTTGGGTGTGTCTTTGGGGGAAGGAAGTCCCCACTTTTTCTGCACTACATGTTCCAAGGGGAGCATGAGAAACTTTATGGTCATCATTGCATATCGCTTGTTTCTTTATGATGTGGACCATATGTTTTGCTGGAGCACTTGGGGCATGCCTCTCATGAGCAATTTGGAGGATATTTTCTATGAATTACCAAGCAGGAGGGTGATTCATTTTATTTGGATGATAGCATGGAGGAGGGAGGCCTCCATTGATGATGAGATTCCCCATGATTGTCATCACTTCTATCTTGAGAAGACCATGGATCAGCAAGAAGGTTTCCATAACAACCTTCCATTCTTTCATGATGAGAGCCATTGGGTTTATTCACCAAAGGCCAACTTGCATGCTTGGGAGGAGCCATTGGGAGATGGAATTTTTGCAGAAATTCTGAAGCAATGGAGGAGACTATGGGATGAGAGGGCCACAAGAGGAAGAGGGGAGATTTCGCAGCACCCTTGCAGTTGCTTGAGGACAAGAAAAATTTGGGAGGGGGAGACTGTAATATTCCTAATTTAGCTTCAACTAATAGGAATATTAATTTTGCTTTTGAAATCTAGGTGCATGAATAATTGAGCAAGGAGGCTCCTAATTTGCTCAAGTATGAATAAAAATCCCTCCTAATGTGAAAGGGGATCATGTAATAACTAGTTCAAGCATCCACATGTGTGAAAAAGGTCTAAACTATGTGGACAAGGTCAAGTTTGACCAAGTCAACATGATTTATTCTCAAAGAAGTGGATTCTAAATAAAGCTAGCTCAATGTGAATATAGATCAATCCAGCTAGATAAAATGAAGGCACCTTGAGTGTGAAAAGGGACAGGGCATGAAGAATCAATCAAGGTTGACCAAGTCAACAAATCTGTCTAGATACATTGCACCATCTTGATGGACAACACAGTTTTTGTGGAGGAGCCTTTGCATGGAAGAAACCTCATAGTGGGTGGGACCCTTGGATGAGGAAGCTCATCAATTATATAATGAAGGAGATGGAAAGCATATGGACATATTTGAGATGATATTTTCATGAGGTCTTCTTAGACTTCCTGCATACTTGGATGTTTAGCTAAGTTGCTACACTGCTTAGTGCAAGGGTTTTCCCGGGTGGGGATTCCCTAATCTTTCTTGGAGATCTTGCTTGAGAAATCTAAGAGGAGGTTTCTGATCTGATTTTTCCACTACCTGGTGTTGGGCCAAGGGGTGGAAGGGGTGAAAACCCCATTTTGAGGAGCTAGTTTCCCAAGAGAAGGATCAACCTTTCTTTGGGAAAGATAGAGGGAGTGTCTATGGAAATTTCTTTGCATGTTCAACCATCTAGTGCAGAGCTTCATCCATACAGCGTTATTCAGCCACAAATTTGCAACAAATTTCTCTTGTACATATTTTCTTTCAAGAAACCCTTGCCGGGTGTTCTTAGATCTGTATAAAAGAGATAAGATGTATATTATTATGCCTCATTGGGTATTCTAATAATATTATTAGAAATATTTCTATATTTTCTGAGTTAACCTCTATTTAGACTGCGCAGTCTCTTATGCAACAACTCTGGCATTTTGCAGTCTTGGGGTTTTGGCAATTTTTAGCTGTCTTGAGCATGGGAGGCTTGTTTAACTAGGCTAAAGGCATTTGTTTCTGAAAATATTTTGCATGCATGTCCTATATTGTCTATTATAAGGGAAAAAACCGTTATTTTTCACTGTTATAGCTCCATATTCAAAAAATAATGTTTTTAAGGAAAAAATGGTTGTTTTTCCCCACTTGGTGAATTGTTTAAAAGCATGGTTTGTTGCTGTGATTGTTATTATGATGGTTATGTGTTCAAACATACTACATGAGATGATTGATTGCTGTTCTCCAACTTTGGAATACCTTAAGGTATTCTTATTGTTGTATAATATTCCAGTTTTGGAATATTATAGTCATGGTGACGTGGAAAAGAGTAGATGAGAGGTCAAAACGGATGACTGAAACCCATGGAGGCAAAAAGAAGAATGTGGGATGTCCCCAACTTGACAATAACTGCATAAAAGTGTCATGTTTAAGAGTGACATACTGCCGACACGAGTGAGAACTGGTTCCATTTTCCCCACCATTTCTGGCGAGTACCCCAATTATTTTTGAAAACAAGCTTGAAGGGGATAGCATATGATTGTCATGTAAGTTTGTCCTTCGGAAAAATCCATCCTAGTACATTTTACGAGCCCTAGGAAGGAGGAACTAGGTAATGTCATGGCGATGACTTCTGATGTAATTTGGTTTTAACGAGTCTGAAAAAGGAAGAACTCGACATCTTTTCATGTTTAGAGAGCTTGAAAAGAAGCGGAAAAGAAAACTACGACAGGTCCCTTTTCGTAGGTAGTCTCATAGCTCCGAAAAGGTAGAAAACCATATCTGAGAGAAACTCTTAGCCATGTTCGACTAAGGTATTCATTTTTCATAAATAATCTGTCCTATCCCGAAAAATGGGTAAACATATACTGGGCAGATAATGTTTCGCAGCCTTTAACAAGTTCAAAACGACAAGAGTCTCGACAATATTTTATATTTTTGAGAGTCAGAAAAGAGCTGAAAGATGACTCTAGGGGGTGACTTTTTCGTGTTTTTATCGATTCTGAAAAAGTAATAAAATAAAAATCGTTTCTTCGTCGTCATCATTCTTTAGGACTCGTTGCTGCACAAGAAACAAGCATAAAACCCATTTTTCGAGAAAAATAATAAAATAATCGAAAATATATCCAAAAACCTAATTAGGGTTTATAAAAGGTTATAAAATGATGCAAATAGTAAAAATAATTTACTTTTTACCTTTTCACCTTCTTGTGAGCGTTTTTACCATTTTTACTGTGAACTTGTGGAGCTGATAACAGGAAATCCAGGAGGTCATTCATGAATCTGTTTTCTCTAGGTATGAGCTCTAATCTTCACCTGCATTTAAAGCCATTTTTCATTCTTTGTTTTCATGATTTGATGTATTTTGGGGGAAGTTTTGAAAAGGCTTGGTCACGGCGGTCGGCGCGGATTCCGGGCACGGAGTCGCGCCCAACCTCGCATGATTTAAATGGGGAGGTGCCAATCGACGTCGCTGTTGGTAAAATAACATCACCAATCGCCGCGGCCAAAAAATGTCAAAAATTTCTCCAAAATGTCTAATTAAAATGGTTCAAATTTCAATCTTGTGGCTAATGGGAGCCTCAATTATGATTTTTACAGAGAAATTAGTGTCTAAAATGGTCATAGAGTGGAAATAATGAGAGCACGAGGAAGAGGATGAACATGCTATGAGAAATAATGCATTTATGAATGCCTTGAGAAACTGTGGGATTTTGAAATTCTTCCTAACACCATGTTTAAGAGCTCAACTAGAACTATTGTAATACCTGATTAGTGTGTGGGACACTGATCAAGAAATATTTATGATTCATGACCAAGTGTTGGAGATATAAGTCTCCGACATTTATTTCATTACTGGATTGTCACGGAGGGGAGAGAGACTGATCCTGACAAGTACCCCGCCTATGGGTGAGAGCATGGGCATGCTGATAGACAGAGTCTATCTAGGAGCAAAGAAAGGATTAAAAAGTGGCAAAGTGGATATTCAGACAGTGCCTGACTTGGCACTAAGGGTAGTGCTACATACTATAACTCGGGCCACCGGATCTTAGGCCCCCCACGAAGCTACACAGTCACATCTTCAACTTGCCGTGGATTGCATGGCTCCAACCATCTTCAGTTGGGCAGAAGAAGTGACAATCAACTTAAAACGTCAGTTAACCAAATGAAAAAATGGCAAGCTGAAACAATTTGGATATGGGTCCATCTTGGTACTTTTCATACTAGAACGGTTGTTGATATTCTAGTGCTAGGAGGTGGTAGTGCCCATACCACCAACACGAGAGCCACGTATGGTCCGTTGGGAAGAGTTGATACCTCGATCAGGAGGTGGTCAACACATGTCATAGAAGCCAGAATTCTTCGACTGGATACGCCGACAGCTCATCGTGGTAAAGGACTGGCTGTACACCAGTACTGATTTCAGGGATGATCTAGACCTTCCACTCCCAAAAGGAGATGACTGGGATGAGGATTTAGGTAAAAACTCATATTTTTATTTTTATGAGTATTATGATTTTATTGTTTTATGTGTTCTGACATTTACTCATGTGTTGTAGATGTTGGACCAGAGAGACCTACGGGGATGTCCCCCATAGCATGGAGGGTCCCATGCGATTTCAAATCAGCCCCTCATGGTGAGGGAAGCGAGAAAGAAGAGATCAAGCACAACTTGGAAGGACTCACAAGTGGGATCCCAGACTACATGAGATTCGAGAATGTTCCTCATGCTTATCAGAGGCACACCGCAGGGGTGTCTAACCGCATCCACCGACTACTGAGGTGGGTTGTACATGTAGTAACGTGCTATCATGAGCACCATGCAGATTAGACGCCTAGCCTTTTCATTTTTGCATATTTTGAGAGACATGATGTCTCAGAATGTAACCAAAACACATATATTTTTTGAATTATGATGCACAAGTGGATGCAAACAATATATATATATATATATATATATATATATATATATATATATATATATATATAGATATATTCTTGTTTAAGTCTTATTATGTAATGATGATTGCTTTTAAATTTTTTGGAAATCTCTGTCTAATACAATATTGGCTACTGCATCAGTTAATGTATTCATTCTTCTAGGAATATGCTGATATGTGATATAATAAAAATTCATTTCTAACAAATGAACACGCAAATAAACCCTTAAAATCTGAGGGTTTCTAACAGAATAATGCCCATTGAGCTTGAGAACAACAAGTTGAGAGTTTAGGTTTACAATTAATTCACAAATGTCGAGAGAAATAGCTCCAGTTAGGAGTTCGATGACTGCATTGTATTCAACGACATTTTTGGTTGTTCACCCTAGACAAATACCTTGAAGGTTTACCAACTCACCGTTAGGATCATAAATCACCCAGGCCGCAGAGGATAGATTTCAGGTACTACGAGAGGCACCATCAATGAAACCGACATAAGGAGTGACATACATCTACATAGTAAGAAAAGACATAATAAGGAGGAAAAACTACTCGCAAAGCACACCAAGCCAAAAAAAGTACAAAAATGAAAAACACACTTATGTACAAAAGGACATGCACGAGAAACCCATGCATAGTATTTTTTGAGATACAACCCATTTCTGGGCTGATCCAAGGTATAGCCTTCATAGTCAATCAGCTCATAGGCCCCATTCTGCAAAACACACTTGATGATGTAGGGCCCATGCCACATGTGTTAGAATTTACCTGCCCCTAGATTATCATGAGCTTGGTCATACAAGAGGACTGGGTCTCCTGCTACGAAGGTATGAGGGGAAACTGTGTAGTCAAAGTGGGATTTGACCCGCTTTTTCTGTGCTTCTCTGACTAGAGTAGCAAAGTGGTAAGTTTCATCAAGCCTCTCCAAATATAGAAGAAGTTCTTCCTATGGTGAGGTATTAGGCAGTAATTCAAAATCTATCTTGAGGGAAGGAATTTCACATTCAATCGGAAGGGTAGCTTCCAGACGATAAATAAGTTGGAATGGGGTGAATTCAGTTGCTTCCTTCACTGAGGTTTGGTAAGCCCAGAGAGCTGAAAACAACACGAGATTCCAATTGGACTTGTGCATCTCAATTACATGTTGAACCATGGTGACTAAAACTTTGTTCACGACTTCAACTTGGCCATTGGCCTGGGGGTAGTACGACGTTGAGCTGTCGTGACGCATACCCAACTTAGCAGTCAACTCAACCATCATATAGTGGTGAAAATGGGAGTCATTGTCAGTGACAATGGCTTGAGGGACACCAAACCTAGTAATCACATGATTGAAAAGAAATTGGGTGGCCGTCTTACCATTAGTTGTGAGTGTAGGCATTGATTCGACCCATTTGGTGAAGTATTCCACGACTAAAATAATATAACGATGCCCCTCGATCGAGCTAGGGTTACACGTCATAAAATCGATAACCTACTTTGTATAGGGACCAACGGAAATGACAGGATGGAGGTGAGTGAGTGGTGCACTGGTAGATCTGGCACTCGTGACATTTATGGATAACGAGGATACAATATTTAAAAATGGTAGGCCAAAAATATCCAACACGAAGGATGTTTTGAGCAGTAGCATACCCAAACATATGATCGCCACATGCACCATAATGGCAGTCATTGAGGAATTTTTCAGCTTCCTTGAGGGTCAAACACCGACGGAGAATGAAATTGGCGTCGACATGGTATAAAGTATCTCTGACTATGCGATAAGGTTGCAAATGATGATAGATACGTCGATGATCATATTTCATCAACTCAAACTGGAAGGTGGAAGTCTGGAGATAAATGATGATATCACCATACCATGGATCGAGAATGTTAATCAGAAAAAGAGTGTCTTCAGGAATGCGTTCCTTAGAACCAGAGGGAGCAGAGGCAGAGGGTAAAGAGCATATCAACTTGGCAAAAACCAACAAATTCTTCGATTTGGCAGTGATGAACTCCAAATCGAAATCTTGGAGGATAACTATCTACTTTGAGTATTACCCCCCAGTGATTATCGAGTTAAAATATAGGTCATGGGGTTGCAATTAGAAATCATGGTTGTCGTGTGGTGTAAAATATAATGGCGAAAATTTTGGACGGCTTGGAAAGCTTCCCACGCCAATTTCTTTAGATGATCATAACGCGTTTTAGTGTCAAGAAGATTGCAGCTCAAATAATAAATGACACGCTAATCACCATCACCGTCGTCCTGTACCAGAACCATGGAAATAATGGTAAAAGCGGAAACCAAATAGAGGGAATAGTTGCGATGATAATTCAAAGGATTCAAAAGAGGAGCATTGACAAGCAAAGTATTCAATGGATCAAAATATTTTTGAGGAATCTCATCCCATAGGAATGGGGTGGCCTTTTTAAGAAAACATGTGAAATCTTTGGCTACTTTAGCATAGTTCGGTATAAAATGACGCAGGAAATTAGCTTTCCATTGCAAACTCTGCAACTGATGTAAAGAGGAAGGGGAGGGGATATTAATGATATCTTCGACCTTAAGAGGGTCAAGATGAATACCGTCTTTAGAAATGACAAACCCAAGGAGTCTACCAAAATCGACGCAGAAGACACATTTGTGCGGATTAAGCCGAATGTTGTAGCATATACAACGATGAAATATTTGACGGAGGTGTCCTGAGTGATCCTTACACTTAGTGGAATGAGACGGAAGGTCATCCAGGTAAGGTTGAACAATGTGCTTAATATTGTGAAAATCATATGACATTGCTCGTTGGAAAGTGGCACCAACATTCTTAAGACCAAAAGGGAGCTTCTTATATGAAAAGGTTCCCCATGGAAAGATGAAGACAATTTTATGTTGATCAGCGGGAAGGATATTGATCTGGTTGTAACCAGAAAACCCGTCCATAAGGGAAAAGATCTCACTCCCATCACATTCGTCAATGATCTATTCGATGAAGGGAGTGGGATAGTTATCCTTAGGACGAGCACAATTAATGTAACGGTAATCCACACAAACGTGAATAGTACCCTTCTTTTTATCCATAGGGACGATGTTAGAGACCCAATCTGTCAATGAGATTAGATAAATGAAGCCTGCTTTGAGAAGTTTTTCAACTTCTCCCTTTATGGCAATGACATTTCTAGGGTGCACGAGATGAAGGTGTTAGCGAACAGGTTTCACATCAGGATAAGTAGGGATATCATGCACGACTATACTTGGATCGATGCTGGGCATTTCCTCACAGGTCCAAGCGAAAACATCTCGAAACTCATGGAAGAATCTAGTATAGACCTCGATCTCATCAGGAGAACATGTCACCCCAACGTGGATGTTCTCGACAACCCCCATTTTAACAAAGATGTCGATAGGCATCGTCTGAGTAATATTCCCCATGTTTCCTTCCACAAAAAATTTGTGTGTCAAGATAGGATTTTGAAGTGGATGGGAAGGAGCATGGGAGGCAAATTTATCAAGACTAGTAGAAATAGCCCCAAGGCCAGGAATAAAGGAGGAACGATGATGACTATCATCCCAGGGAGGATCCTCAAGGGACATGGTTTCCACGATGGCTTCATCAGTAGGAAACATCTCATTCAAGGGATAAGGAGAATCCGAAGCACCGAGCCAAGGGGATTGAGAATTCATGTCGAGATACACACTCGAAGGAGTATGATCAGAAGAAGGAGGATTTGAAGTTGAGATAATCTCACAATAGTTAATTTTGATTGGGCTTAACAACATCACGTCACCAAACGAATCAATCTGCTCAGGTGAAGGGATGATCCACAGATAAGAAGACGTGGAGATCATATTGACCTAAACAGTGTTGGCGGAGGAAGAGAAAAGGGAGACCCATAAGGGGTGGAAATTTACTCTCGGAAGAGGTGGAAGTGAAAAAGGATAACTGATCAACAATGATGATCTTTCCTTCGTGCAGAAATTGAAGAACACGAAAGAGAGTGGACGATACACATAGCATGGCGTGAGTCCAATTATGACCAAGGAGAAGATTATAATTGAGCTTGGCGTCAATGGCTTCAACCTCAACATTAACGATTTTTCCTTCCAACGTTATAGGTAAGCTGGTGAGGACACCAATAGGGAAAGATTTCCTTCCGTCGAAGGCTTCTGAAGCGTTTGGAGACTGGTTAAGGGCCGGAGAACCAATGGCTTTCCAACATGCAACAGACATGATGCAAGTAGATGCACCTTCTTCCATGACCGCTCGTTGGATATTATTACCATTAATCCCAACTTGGATAATCAAAGCAAGCTGGTGAGGGAGATGTGGAATGAAATTTTCCAGATCAAAAGTGATAAGGCTTGAATTGGCGGGGTCTACCCCTCCAATAGTGGATAAAAAATCCTTCCATTGTGACGGACAACTCTGAAGCACCTCCAACACGGACATAGCGAATGACGCATGAGACAAATCCTCAACAATACTGTAATGCTGAGCGACACGGGCGTTCAGGTTATAGGAGGACTTACGGAGCATGCCTTTAGAAGGCGGCCGTACAATGGGCTCAGTACTGGGCCTTTCAATAGGAAGAGGGCCAGAAGCAAGCGGGGGAGGAGGACCATCTGTGATATCTTTCCCCGCTACTTGATGCGGTTCGGTATAATCTTTTGATCTGGTAGCAATAGAGATGGGTGTGGCAATATTCATCATGAAGAACTGAGAGCCAAAAGGGGCGGAGAACTGAGGTTGCTCCACCATTTGAGTTTGCTGTGATGGGGATGGTTCTTTAAGAACAACCGGAGTTCCTTGAGTGCCTTTGAGTAGTCGACTCACCTCGGGCCATCGAGGACAGTCCTTGGTGTAGTGCTCATCGTCACATATAAGAAAAGGGTACTTTAGTTTACGTTTCGAGCCATCATCAATATTAGTTTTAGCAGAATCCTGTTTTGGGGTATCGGATTTGGCCTTGCCTTTGCCTTTTTTCTTACCTTTGGAATCTTTATCCACTGGGGTGGAATGGATGACATTCACTTCCGTGGTCTTGCCAGGATTAGGAGTGGTTAAGAAGCAGTATCGATGGAAGAAGTAGATTTATGCTTCAAAATATTATGAGAATACTTGTGGGAAGTTTGAGACACAGAACCAATGATACCGTCGACAGAAGGTGTCACCGACGCTTTGGAAGTTCTAGGTCGTGGGGAATCAAGCAAGAGTTCATAAAGCATGCCAGATTGAGAGTACACAAGATCGAGGTATTGGGCATGAGCGATGACTTGTTCCTCAGTAACACATGCCCCCATAGCGATGTCCTTAGAAATCAGACCGATAAAAGAGGTAGTGAACCAGTCATTCAAAAGTTGATCAAGGATATCAAACTTGATCAAACAACGACGCTGCCTCCACTCATGAATATGATCGGAAATATGGGTGGCCCAATCTCGTTTCAAGGATGTTAGGAGGTGCGTTCTAGTTTCATAACGAATTGGTAATTGAAAGTGTGTGACAAATGCCATCGCAAGAGAGCTAAAATATTAAAAGATGCCGCGAGAGATTTTAATGTACCACAACGGCACCAGTGAGAGTCCTTTGGAAAATACATAAACGAATAGAATCATCAATCCAGGAGTTAGAGGAGCACCATATGTGGTACATCATAACATGCGCCTGGGGGTCTTCTCCGGACTTGCCTTCAAACTTGGGGCAATTGTTAAGAATCTTGGTGGGAATTGGAGGTCAATATGGGTTATGAAGAATGGGATCATTCGTTAACTTTGACACATCAGGCAGTTCCAGTGTAGTAAGGAATAGAAATTGTGGATTTAAAGGCATTGGAGGGCTTTGATAAAGACCATTATTGGGATTCCAACCAGGTTGGGAGAAATTTTGAGCCCATATGTTTTGTCCTAGAGGATTTTGTCCATAGGGGTTATAATTTTGATAATTCTTCCCATAAACCGGTTGAGGACTAGGGTATTGATTCAGAGTGAACCACTGAGGTCCTGTTTGAGCAACATATGGATTTTGTTGCGAAATGAGAGGCACGCCTTGGGGCTAACCTTGTAACATAAAAATTTTACCTTGAGGAATATAAGATTGGCCTTGAGGCTGACCAGGCTGTCCTTGGGGCACAGGTTGGCTCGATGGTTGAGATGAGCTAGGTTGCCCTTGAAGACTAGGTTGACCCGGCTGACCAGCGGAGGGTTGACCTTGTTGTACAAAAGTTGGTTCTTGCTGAATGTAAGGCTGGTTCTGTTGTACGAAAGGTTGTCCATGAGGTGGGTGGCTTTTCCCCTGGGGAACATAAGACGTTCCCTCTTGAACATAAGGTTGACCAGTAGGACCGTAGGATTGTCCCTGTTGGACCAAAGGTTGGCCCTGTAGATGAGAGGGTTTTCCTTGCGGACCATACGGTTGTCCCTGGAGGCATGTGAACTGATTTGGGTAAACTGGAGCTTGAGTTGTTTGAACATAAAATGGGACTCATGGAAGAAGTCCATGGAGATACACATTATTCCCATGCTCATCATAGTAATGCGGTGGTGTAACCCATGTGGGATGTTTTGACAACCCTACGGGAGATAATTATGATATTGAAGAGCCATCATATACTGGTCATAAGAAAAACCTCCCGAAATGGGATTAGAGGAGATAGGTGCACTACTAATAGGTTGATGGACTCCTGATACATGAGGCTGTGATCCACTCACAACGGGTCCAACAGGCATTGCAGAAGCATTAGGTGTGTTCCATGAATAGCAGAAGATGGTGGCAATGATGGAATCACAATAGCGGATGGTGTGGAGGAAGCCACACAAACAATGGGCTGGGTTGGGACAGTCGTAACCATCGTCAAAACAATGGGAATCAAAGAGGATGGACTCGACACAAATGACCCCATAGAAGGAGCCGCTGTACTTGATCATAGTGGATTCTGATACAAATATGTAGCACTATATATTATCTGACCCTAAAAATGATAAAAAACCAAGAGAGATGAAGGCTAATTTGTGACATAAGGAAAATTCTCTGGAGGGAACTGATATTCTCCCATAGAAACAAAAGTCTCTTCACTACTAATAGGACTGTGGCATCCATGTCAGATGAAGACATGCTGTTGGTGAAAAGGCGATGAGCGGTGGCAAGTAAAGCACGTGTTAATGGTGACACAGATGGTTACGAGTGTTGAGGGGAATCTTCCCTTAAAAAGGAGAAAGCGTCCAGAGGCTGCCAATTGATATCAAATGGTTCCTCAGGGGGAGACCGAGTGGAAAGAGGTTGAAGTTTTAGAATGATGGCACGGTCGAAGCCTTGGGTCCCAACAGACATAGGTGTCTCAGAAGAGACTCTGGGGGAGGTTATTCACTATGAGGTAATGAAGAGGACAACGAAATTGGTGGTTCCATCACCCTGAATTTGCCTAAAAAATAGGAGAGAAAGAGATAATAAATTCGAGGTATTAAGAACGATCACTAAGGAATTACTCATGAACCGACCAAGGAGATACCTTGATGGGCATGTGATCGTGGGTAATTAATTTTATGACACTGAAACAAAACTCTGTCTTTTCATGTTTTAAGAGTCGAGAAAAGGACAAAAGGTGACTCTAGTCACTTTCAGTTTGGACGAGCTCGAAAGGATAAGTTCTCGATGATCTTTTCAAGTTTTAAAGAGTCATGGAAAGATCAAAATGACTACTCGGGAACTATAGGCAAGAGGGTGTACCAAGCTATCGTGAATTTCATTATACACCTTGGTGATCAAATGAAAGAGAAATGACCAAGGACTTAACATATGTGCAGGAAGTTTCCCTGAATGTTGTGTTCAGTGTATCATGGTTATAGGGTGGCAGACTCGACATCCTATGGATAAAGGATTGCAACCTATAAGGGTCTCCCTTTATATATGCGATGGTACAGGGAGCACAAGTTCGTGCTAGCGATGTCTAATACCAGATGGCGAGCGACAACCGCCAGGTTTAATGACGTTGGAGCACGTCACTAGCGTAGACCTATAAATGTGAGCATTTAGTTCCAATGTTTCCTTAGGTTGATTGAGTTATTTTTATAGTTTATATTGAAATTATGTTTTAGTTTCAAGGCCTTACCGAATGTAATCTCAAATATCTAATGCAAAATTATATGAAAAAATAATACCACTTCAATTCGATGAAAATATAGCTAAGAGTGGGATAGAAGTTCACAACAAAACAACAATCAGTCGAATGCAAGAATAACACTTCCTTTATGTTACTAATATAGCCAAATAAAAAAACGAAAAAATACTTCTCTTGTTTTTCATTTTCTAATGAAGAAGAAATTTACTAATGCAACAAAGTAATTTTCATTTTCAAGCCAAAAGAAAGAATGCAACAAATTGTTCTTTTATATGAGTGAGAAGAAATAATGCAATGTTACACTAAAAGGACAAAACAAACACTAGTTTCGAGCAACTTCGAATGAAATGATCAAAACACAAAGGGACCAATCCTAAGCGAATGTAGAGCACACTCAAAACCAGGCATGCATTCCTTCATGCAGAAAAAGGACTTTCAAGTCAACTCAATGAGTGATGTGATCTATGCTTAGGGCGATGGAGGGAGGGTCAAACAGACACCAGAATGACAGTTCGACAATTCGACAACACATAGAAGAAAAAGAAGAGACCAAACAATCAGACAACAAGTTGAAAAAAATGAATGAACAAATTGGCTCAGATACAACTCGAAGACTCAATGAACTTGTGAACGGACAAACAATTCAAGACGCTTAGAAACCCTAGGATGAAAAAGCCACACTGATCTGACGAGAGACAATCAACCGAAATGAACAAGATAGGGAAGTCAAAACAAATCCAATAGGATTAAATCAGGGAGGAAAAACCAATCCAGAGGGTAAGATGCATTGAGAACTCAGAAATAAAGTCTAAAAACCAATTCTACAAGATCGACACGACTGTTCAGTAGTAATCCGCACTAAACAGGGAAACATGCACCCTAACCAAAGGCAACACATGCCAATCGGCGTGACTGTTAGGACAACATCAGCGCCAAGTAAGGAAACCAAGGAAAGGAGAAAAGGCAGCTGAGAAAAATCCAGGATTATCACTTTGAGAATAGGTTGAGTGGCTTGAAACAGTCAAATAAGCAAAACAAAGCAGGGAAATGAAAATATGACCAAAGTTGGATAGACAAGAAAAACTCCAAAACAAACAATGAGAGACTATAGGCACACTGATCCCCAGTATGGTCGCCAACTTGTTGTGTAGGAAAATCCCCTCTGCGAACAAAGGCGATCCCTCTAGCCCTAGGGTGGGTCTAGCAACAAGGTAAAATGCTAAATTCCTAAATTCCTATCTTGTAAATTAAATATGGACTTGAATAGATATCCTACCTCAGTCCAATGCTTTTGTCGTGGCACGCAGCAACGATCCTTCGATCTTTGTCTTCACACTTTGTGCTCCGTTGGTGGCGATGTCCATGCACCTGAATAAAGATCAAACAAACGATGACAACATACAAACATATACATTAACCTACAACTATTCAACTAGTCAAGGAGAGTTAAACACTTGGAATATAAATGGAAACAAAGTTGGAACTAGAAACCAGTCATGTATTATTGATATATGAAAAAGAAGCTTACAACCTTATGCCTTGACATTGTAGATCTACTTCGATGGGTTTAGTCAGGTACGTCTCAAGCATTTTTTTGTCATTCGATTCAAATGAGGCAATGATATTAAACTCTCTCTCAACAATGGAGTCTTCTCTGTTTTCTTCACATCAACTATAACTATTGATTGTTAAGCTAGCTGAATTAATGTGAGGATGAAGAATTTATAGGAGAGGAGGAGGAGGTTTGGGATCCACATAAGGTGGATGAGAGGTCTATCCCTTTGGGGAGTTGCACATTTGTAAGAACTAATATACCAAAGGGATAAAATCAACTTAACCTAGTCGAATAAACAACCATGACTCTGGTCACGAAGCTGTTAGACATGGAAGCTTCGTTTCTATTTTAAAAAACTTTCTAAAAGAAGCTCGGCGCAGGTGCCCTTTTGAGACAGAGCGCTAATGAGTGTGAGGCTCAGTGTTAATTTCTTCATGGGCACGAGGACATAACTACCTACCAGCACCGACCCAAAATCATAGGTTTTTGAAGGTCTGCTTGAGAAATGATCAATAAAGATTGTGTTTTGGACATGCCAAGGAGTGCACTGACATTTATAGCAATGTATGATAGTAAAAAGGGGTCACTGAAATGTTCCTCCAATGTTCGGGATGGGGATTGCAGGGACGATGACAAAATATTGTGTAATAAGGGTGTATGAATAGCCCCAGAGTAACATAACTGTTAGGTTGAAACCTTGGAAGTTGATGGCCTGGAGAGTTCCTAGAGCCTTAGAGCAGCATTAATTTTGGGTTGGCACCTTGGCTATCGAGATACATTTGTTTCTGGTTTACCGTTGCCTATGGAGTTGAAACTCCAGTTCAATGGCGACCCATGGTTGAAAGCTATGAACAACTTAGTCTACGGTAGAGTGGAACATGGAGAGCCCGTATCTAGTTGATCTATTTTTACAAGATAAGTATTCCATTCTATGTGCCATATTAATTACTGAATTTTTGTTGAATTCCTAGCATTGTATATGTTTATGCATTGTGTTTAATTTCATATGCATTCCTATGTTTGATAATAAACCATAATGTGGGAATGTGTTGTATTCATTAAATATAATGAGAGACATTACTTTATCTGAATCTATCTGTGAACCCTAGTTAAGGTTTGATACTAATGTGCTCAAATGTGGATAGATTAACCACTAATTTCATTGTGTGATTAATTATTTAGAGTCCATACATGTTAAATAATAATATTAGTTCTATTGGAACGCATTCATGTCAATTAGAGAATTCCCAGGTTCAAGAATGGCTAGGGAATGGTTACGGTTTTTACTTTCGTGACCTATCAAGAGGTTGGGGACGTTGCAAAGACTTTTTATTTGGTAATTGAAAAGGAACATTGAAATTGTGAATTAAAGAGTTCAAGTTTGGATTCCCATAAGGAGGAAAATATTTTTGTAAATAGTAAACGTTTGGTAGTTTGACTTCTAGATGATAGTTATAGATACCCTGCTATAGATATCTAAATAAGTTGTAATATATATTTTTCATGAAAGAGTACATATTTAGTGCTAACACCACAAATGTTTCCTACAAAATAAACGCACTTCTTAATAGCACTCATTTTAACCCATAGATAAAAAAATGTAGAGAAATAATTATGCTATTCACTTAAACAAACAAAGAGAGATCCATGTAGTTTAAAACATTCTCTTTGTAAAGCTTATAATGTTCTCTTTGTACATGTGCTCAAGCACAATCTTTTAAGTGTGATCCAAACATGTGATCAAGGGCATGATGTTACCTTTCAATCCAAAGGCTGTGTGATAAAGTCAGAAAATAGAGAGAAGGTAATAGCAAAGGGTGCGAGGATGTAAAAGAATGTGTATATACTCAAATAAGAAAATGAGAATTGCTATATTGTGAGACTTGATGAGAGCTGGTTGTGGCACAAAAGATGGTCATTTGAATTTCAACCATATTGTGAAGCTCAACAAAAAGGGAGCTGTAAGAGATTTGCCAAAATTTCTACGCCAAACAACACAACCTGCAAATCATGCTTTGTAAGCAAATCTGAGTACCTTTCAAAACCAAGGAAAATTCATCCACTATACCACTGCAACTTTTTCCTATGTACTTAGGTGGGTGTGTAATAATTAAGACTCCAAGTGGTGAAATTTACTTCATGCTATTATTGATGATTATATGAAACTTATGTGGGTTTCCCTTCTAAAAGAGAAGTCTGAAACATTCAAAATGTTCAAGATATTCAAAACTATGGTTCAGAATCAAACTAATTACAAATACAAGTGCATTATATTAGTCATAAGTGGGGAATTCACTTCAAATGAGTTTCACAATTTTTGTGAAGAACATGACATAAGAAAAATAATTCACTATTGCTAACACCCAAAAATAAAACAATGTAGCTGAAAGACAAAATATATTAGTGTAGCAATTGGAAATAGCAATAATGGATGAAAGAAAATGTGAACAACTTTTTGGGCTAAAGATATGTATACAATAGTCCATATTTTGAATAAAAATCACCTTAGATAAAACAATGACAAGACTCCATACTAGTTGTGGTATGGAAAATCGACCACAATAAAATAATTCAATATTTTTGGAAGAATATGCAACATAGAAGACAATGATGATAATCAGGATGAGTTTGATGCAAGGGTTGATGAATCAATATTTTTAGGACATTACACTAAGAGTAAGGCTTATACATTCTACATTAAAAGGTTGCACAAAATAGTTGACTACGTTGATGTCAAGGTGGATGAGGACATACCTCTTAAAAGCCAACAACAAATAGTTATCAACCCATCGAACTAGACCAACAATGAAGATGAAGCAAAATAGCATAAAGAATCAACAAAAGAGGAAGAAGAGAGAATAATTCTCTCACCCAATAACTCCCTAAAGGTACATACAAAAGCATCACCCATCACCCTACAGATCAAATTGTTGGTGATAAGGAAGCTAGTGTTCAAACTCAAAGAAGATTACTGAATACCCCCAACCAAGCACACATTTATATGTTGTTCATGGTTGAACCAAAATAACTTTCTCAAGTAATCCAAGATGAGTATTGGATAAAATATATGGATGTGAAACTAGATCAGATTGATAAAAATTAGAGATGGGAATTAGTTCCAAAGCCATTAAATAAAAATTTCGTTGGCACAAAATGAGTCTTTAGGAAAAAAATTACATGAGAATGGACAAGTGGTGAGAAATAAGGCCAAAATAATATACAAAGGATATGATTCGATTGAAGGAATTGATTTTGATGAAACTTTTACTCCAGTGGCAAGATTAGAGGAAATTCAAGAAAAGAGAAAAACCCTAATGGGTGGTTGTTTCATCTTTTGATTATTAATCATTTTGGACTTGTGGCAACATACGAATCACTGAAATTTAGATCTGGTACAATGTTTTCTTTGATCAATTGCAGCATAATTTGTGTTACCTATAGCTTATTCTGATTTGGATACTTTTGTGTAAAACACCAATAAGTTGTAACAAGCTCAGATCCACGTAATTTTAGAACCAAAATGTCTTTCACCCCATTCCTTGTAAAATTGTTTTATGGTTCATTAGGATCAATTTACCAATTTAACATTTATGCCAAGAGTGTTTGAACATGATGAATGGGACGTGTTGTATATGATATTTGGCTTGGACAACTCGTATTTTATCATGATGAATTTATAATTGATTATGTAGGGTGTTCACACACACACACACACATATATATATATATATATATATTATTTTTGAATTTGAGACATTTAAACTATTTTCCAGATCAGATCTTGTGTTATTTTACAGTAATTTGAGGTAATGAGTATATTGCATTAAATATATATTTCATATTGAATTTGATTTTGTAAGTATACACTGGTTTTGATAATAAATGTTCAACTTCAACTTGCATGGAATATTGAGTTGGAATTGGCACTTGTATCCAGATTAATAGAGCATATCTAAAATTCCTTTTTCTCTATAGATTGAATTTTATCATAGAATGATTGCTATATGAATTGGTTGCTTACGTGTGTAGTTATTTTATTGTTGTGAAGGCTATCACAAGAGCTAGAGTTCAAATCCCTAATAGTTAGGGTTTTACTCTTTTCTTTCTACTAGTTAGGGTTTGTTCTCTACTTGCCAATAATTAGGGCTTATTCTCCAGATTGATCAATAGTTAGGGTTTTTTATCTTATTATCAATTGTTAGGGTTTTCTCATTGATTGTCACTAGTTAGGGTTTACTTTTTAGTTGCCAACATTTAGGGTTTTCTTTCTAATTTCTAGTAGTTACAATTTGCTTTCAATGTTGGAATTTTGTAGGATTGGTGTTTGCTGTAGTTAGGGTTTTGCTTCTAATGATTTTTTTTGAGTGCAGGATTAGAACATGTCCAAGAACACAAGGCATGAGAATTTTTTTCAACAGATTAGGGTTTTTTTTAGAAGGTTGTTGAAGTCTCTCTCTGGCATTTCCGATGTTGCGTCTCTAAGTCCATGGACCCCAGATTGCCATTAAATCTTGGTCCATTAATATACCCTATATTACAACCAACATAAAAATGTTGGTTGAGTATAGGGTATATTAATGTTCCAAAATTTATGGTCAATCTAGGGTCCATGGACCTCGAGATGCAACACTGGAAATGTCAGAGAGAGACTTTAAAATTGCAAAATAAAACCCTAATTTTCCTAGAAATCGCTTGCACGTTGAGTTCTTGCACTAGTCAATCCCTACTCTATTCCTGCACTCAAGAACATTAATTAGAGATGAAACCCTAAACACTAATCCTACAATTTACCATCATTGAAAGTAAACCCTAATCATTAGCAACTGAAAAAAAAAACCATGATTATTGGAAATTAAAAGGAAAAACCCTAACTAGTGGCAAATAAAGATCAATCTCTAATTATAGATCCATTTGGAAAACAAACACTGATTATTGGCAAGTAAAGAAAAAACCCTAACTATCAAAATGCAAATCCTAGCTATCATAAATTAAAGAACAAACCCTAGCTAAAGAGAACGCCCTAATAGTTGTCAATCAAAGAGTAAACTCTAATTATTGAAACAAAAACCCTTTGCTACTAATTAACTGGAGACCTTTTAACTAATCCAAGCGACTACAAGGAAAATGTTATCTTAATAAGCTAAAAGAGTTAAAAATCTATGAAATCCACACATTATCAAAGGAAAATATAAAATTTCTTCCCATATGATGCAAGATAATGAAATTCATTTATAAACATGCACTTGGTCCTATAGTTAACTACTTCTATGTAGAGTCTGCAAGATAAGAAAAGATCACAAATATTCCCAAAACATGTGTATGCTTTTTTCCAATAAGAAAAAATCAAACTTTCTATTTAGTATATAGAAGGTTACATAGTATATGCGCATGGCATTGAAAAAACTGCATGTTTCCCCCTTTTTGAAAAAAGGAGAAAATGGAGTTGCGATTGTATGGAAGGAGAAAAATTCAACCGTTCCCCCCAACCTTGTCCAAAAGGATCATATAGATTGCATCTGCTTCCGATCCCCGGGCTTTCCTTCTTGTAGGAAAAAACTGCCCTAAACAAGGGTGTAAAACATACCTGATGCTTGTGAGCTTCCAAAAATGAACACCTGGATGGTAAGCACCTTTCCAGATATGTAGAGTTTTACTTATCAAAAAAGTAAAAAATATACCCACACGTTATCTCCCGGATCTCCTCAAAGACCCTCATCACCAGATTCTTGTCTTGTGTTCCAACACATCATTGTCATAAATCATCCAAGCAACAATTCATACATATAAGTTCTATTATGGTGCAATAAAATCAAGGATATAATTGCAAGGCATATATCCTACAATTTGACTCAATTTTTTTACAATTTGAGCTACAACAATCACCCTTGGATCTGAAACAGATAGGTTATAATTCAACAAATAAAGTCTCCAAATCTCATGAGATTTGTTATAGATTTCGATAAGGACTTCATAAATCTGAGGATTTGAAATTCCTCTTTTATTCGCACTCAACAAAACATTCCAAACTGTGACCAAAAATCAAAATCATAGGATAGAATTCTATGGAATAGATTTTTGGTCTATTTGTTCATACGAAGTTCTACTGTAGCTTCCAACAATTTATATATGAAACATCGACTATAGGAAATATGTAGCTTTTACAATTAAAACATTTCCAAATCTCTAAATGTGAAGCAAGCATGTGATAAAAGAGATTATATAAAGAAAAAACATCTAATGAAATTCCATATATAGGAGCAATATTCCTGGATTCAATACATTGATGTTAAAATATCAATTATAGAAGGCAGATTCAAAATATATGCAAGCAAACAAATGTAGAGAGAAACCAAAGTGTGTAGCTTTCACACAAGTTTGCACACTCAATGAAAGAAATATGTCAAACATCAATTAAAAAATTTGAAACTTAACTACAAGAATGCACAAGAAGGAAAACAATGACAGAGGATAGAAACCTAGGTTGGGGGGCCTTCCCAACCAGCTCGTTGCCTCTTAAAATAAATCAAATTCCAAAATCACAAGTGGAATAAAAACTAAACTGTGAAACTTGACACAAGATGTATTTTATATTGGAAATATAACCCAACCTTCTACATCGTGAATGCTTAAGATACAACACCCAAAATAGAGATACCTCCCAATCTAAACCGACAACATAGGATTATGAATGGCTCTCCCCTTGGCTTATATCCATAACTCTACTTATATGCATTTCAAAGTACAAATTTGTCTCTAGGCAAGCCAATCCATTACAAAAAAGATGAAAAATTGAATCCCAACAATTTTCCATCAGTGGGATTCCAATACAACCATTATTCAATTGAGTAAACACAAATATGATACATAATTTTACATTTTTTCAAATCTGGGCATGATCCTAGAATTATGGAAAATTATATTTTTTCACAAATTTGCCCCAAAGAAACCTTCGGATCTCCCAAACCATGGAAAGTTTTGGAAAATGACCCATTTATGATAATTTCCTATATTGGGAGAAAAAAACATGTCCCAGAATATTGAAAATTATTTTCATCTACAGGAAAATCGAGGAGGAAGTTGCAGTTTGAAAACTATGAGAATTTGGGGCCAAATTATTAATTATTTTATAAAAATCCATCCGTACGACTTGGGTGCATTCTGACTCACATGGGAGCATGAAAATATCATTATGGATAGAAAGCATGTCTCGATTTTCTACCAGGAGTGCACCAATATGTCAAACCTCAAATCAGTGAAGGAACTGGTGGTGGTGCAGGAACATGTTAGTGAAAGATAAACATGTATTTACCTGTCAAATAGGCTCCAAAATAGTCTCAAACATGTGCTCATACTATCAGCTAGCATTTTCCTCTGTGGCAATCTCAAATGATAAAACAGACCACATGTATTTTAACCCTGGTGTAGGAACTATGTAACACATACAAATGCACGTGATTCAAAATAAATATTTAATTTTAAATAAAATGCACATTGAAACACAAATATTCGTTGTTGCATAAAAAAGATGTATAAATGCAAGGTATAGGTTCAAGATTGTTAAAACAAGGGAACAAAATAAGGTGGGAAAAAGGTTGTATTAGATACGACAATTATGGGGCTTGATAGTACTTTTTTCAAAAGAGCATTCCAAGTCCTTAGTTGGATAGCCCTCTCCAAGAGCTTTCCAATGATATATGGAAATTCTCCTAACTCCACAAGAACCAAGAAGAAAATGAAGTTGAAGTGAATAAGTCTCACAAGATTCCAAAATTGGTCAAAGTTCCATCCTTCAACAATGTATCTGAGTCTGCAATAAATATGGATAATTTAGAATATCTAGCTTCTTCAACAAATCTAGATGTTTAAGCCTATACAAAGGTTTTCATTATATCTGAACCTTTTCAATGTATTTGGTTCTTCAATATATATATATTCTTCATGTATATCCAATTTCTTCAACATTCAGGTCATTTACTATTGAATCAAATAGCTAGATTCATTCTTCAACATCTAGACATTCGGGTATGCGGTGATGTGGAAAAATGAGTTCTTAACAAAATCATCATATTTCCAAACTTATTTGCTATTTGAAAATGGACCCAAACTGACATAGGAATACATGTATGTGACAAATGATGCTAGGTGGTAGAAGAAGATGATGTGGCACTGAGGTGTGGAAATGTGGAAAGTACATTTGGAATTTTTGAGTGGCCAAGTGGCTCTATTCCTAGTGACTTGTGGCATGACACATGGTAGATGATGTGGCAGTGACATTATAAAGAGTACATGGAAAAATATCAACGTGGAAAATTCTAATTGGCTCTTGAAATTTCAACGTGGCAGCCTTGAGATTCACAATAAGGATTGGTTTGGTGAAGGTTTTGAGTGTATTTATATTTTGGATAAAATAGCCGCGAACAAGAAGGTTGCGCCAAAAACAAAAGAAGGCATAAAATTCTAGGCCATTCAAGCATTTGATGTTCCAGGAGTCCTTTAGTGCACATTGTTACCTTCAACTAGCTCCATATACATTGAAGAAGGCTAAGATGACTAAATATCATGGTTATCCAAGTAACTCAGGTGTATGCGATAACTACCAAAGGACCAAATCTTGGTTTAACAAACTGTAGGGTCAAAATTGCAATAGATGTGGTTCCATTGTGCCATCCATCTATCTGTCAATTTGGGAGTTGATGGGTGTAAAAAAATTGAATAAAATAAAAAATGGTTGGATACCAGATTTGAGGTGAAAAGGAAAGTGTTACATAGCAATTTGTCACCGTCCCTGCAATTCCCCATCCCGCACAATTAGAGGGCTCATTCCGTGACCTGTGAGCAGCAACATGACTTGAAAACACTTTCACGACATCCCTCTGAACACAAGCTTTCATTGCCCTGAAGACAACTCCTTGTAAAAAACCCTAAAAACAACTCTTTTTGCATTGGCGCGGGTACCCAGTTCAGCCCTCGCGCAAAGGGGGAAAATCCTCCAAATAGGGCGCGCCAATTGGCGCACTGTCCCATAGTCGCACCCGCGCCAGCCATTTTAAGGAGTGTTTTTAAAAAATAAATGGCGGAAGTTTCATCCTAACCAATTCCTAAGCTGGTATCTATCTTGAGTTGGGAGGTTTGGCTCCGGATCTCCATGTAGAGGATGTGGTTTGCCACCTCTCATGGAAGCTTCCTTGAGGATAGGGCCAATCCCATGATTATAGGGATCCCAACTCCTCTTCCTCCATCTATAAAAGCTTGCTCATCTCCTTTGCAAGCTAATCTCCAAGTCTCCAAGTTCCCAAGAGCCTAATGCTGCAAGAGCTTTGATTCATTCCCTTAAGGCCAAATCCAAGCGAGGAGATTATTGTCGAGACATCCGGAGAGAGAGGCTTGTCCCATCCCTGATAGGATTTATTGAGACACGTTTTGCTGACGACCCTCCGAAGGAGAATTCAGCTTCAGAGCTATGGTTGTATTCTTCCTTTGATTAATTAATGATAAGAGACTATTGGTTATGGTTCCACTCTTGTTCTTAATGATGATCATGAGTTATGTCTTCTCTGACTGACATATAGTTGTATGTACTGGATTTTACGCTTGCGTTTGTTTTGTTTCTTGCATGTGCAGGTGTCCGATCACGGAGATCGTGAGGATTGTGATCTTCCAGAGCTAAGGAACGGGAGTGCTACTTTCTCTACAAGCGACAGCGTTGGATTCCAGGTAAGCCTTCATCGCTAGTCGGTTTATTTGCAATTAGGAACCTGCGCTATAGCATGAACGATTGTTGCTAGACCCGGTCTGGGCTGGTAGGGATTGCCTCTGTCCGCAGAGGGGATTTACCTCCACAACAAATTGGCGACTCCGCTGGGGATCGAACCCAGATCGTTGGCTTGTTGTTGTTCTGCTTTGTAAGCTATAGACGGAGCCTGAAGTTAGCCAGATAACCTTCGAAACGCTTTTTCCCTGCATTAGCGAAGTAGATCAACACTGCTTCAGTCAATCTCCGGTTTAGTTTATGAACTGAACACTTGGAGTGTTGTCTTGTCTTTTCGGTTGATTCTTGGCATTGCTTGCTTGGTCAGCTCTTTAGGCTTGGTTTTTCTGTTTGTTTGGCTTTTGTTTAGCTTTGTCATCACTGGTCTGTGTCTGGACTGCTCTTTTTATTTTTCCATAGTTAACTCGACTGGCGCGCTTTTCAGCTTGACAGTCGCACCCATTGGCGCAGGTTGCTTGTGTATCACCTGTGCCAATTCCATTCTGGCGCTAATTTCATCCTCACAGTCGCGCCAATCCTGTGAGGCATTAGGGTTTTCTGGGTTTTGAGCCTCCTGACACTGATCTGTGGTTTTGGCCTTGTTTTTTCACTTGCTTGAGTGTTCTGGAGCCTTGTTTGACTGGCTGTGACCTTCGTCCTTTGGTTGTTTTCCCGTTTCCATCAATTTCACTTTCTAGCCCTAGGGCATCTAGGTGCTTTTGTGTGTCGAGCCTCCCTTGGGAGTTTTTGGGTTTCTATCGGTTCAGTTGACCTTGTGATTTCTTCTCTACATTCGTTTGGCAATTGTTTATTATTTTATTGCATTATTTGAGTGTTTGTTCTCTTCTTCATTCGAATTTCACTTTGCCTCGTTTTGGGCCTAGATTACATGGTCCATTTGAGTCTTTGGGATTCTTTTGGTTTTGAGGGACTGTTTTGTCAATTTGAGGTTTGATTGCGTGTTTGTCATTGAGTGAATTTGCTTATCTTTTCTCTTTTACTGTCGCATCTCAAATTTCTCTTCATTAGTTTTCATTTTGTTTAGGGCATTTTGCTATTAAACATTGAGAATACAAAAATCTCTTTTGCTTTCGACTAGTTAGTGCAAATTAAAATCTTTTTGGTGTTATTAGTAATTAGTGGCTTTGAGAGAAAATTTTTTGGTTTCCATTAGCTGCATTAGAGATATCATTGGTTTTTTTCTGATCATTTTGTTTGTGAAAAAGCTCTCAACTCTCTCATAATTATCTTTCATCGAATGAAATGATATACTGTGGCATATAGTTTTCATTTAGGAGATTTTGAAACATTACATTCGCTAGGGCCTGAAAACTAAAACTTAATTGAAGATAAACATTAAAATTTACCCAATTTACACTAAGGCAACATTGAAATCTAACGAAACACATTTAGAGGTCTAGGCTAGAGACGTGTTCCGGCGTCTTAAAACCTAGTAGCTATCGTTCGCCTCTTGGCTTTAGACAGCACTAGTACGGACTTGTGCTCCCCGTACCGTTGCGTATATAAAGGGAGACCCCACTAGGTTTCTATCCTTTATCCATAGGAAGCCGAGTCTGCTGCCCTATACCCGTGATACACCGGACACAACATTCGGGGAGATTGCCTGCACGTACGTTAAGTCCTTGGTTGATTTCTCTTTCATTTTGAAACCAAGGTGTATATTGCAGTTCACGGTTATTTGGTACACCCTTTGCCTAGTATTCCTGTGTAGTCATTTGATCTTTTCTGACTCTTTAAACTTGAAAGGATCACCAAGTGCTTGTCCTTTCACGCTTGCTTCAAAAATAAAAGAGATAGAGTCACCTTTCGTCCGTTTCTCGACTCTTAAAACATGAAACGGTGAAGTTTCTAATTTTCAATGTGGTAAAATAAAACACCCGCGATCACAGGCCCTGTGATTTTGCTTGTTGGCTGTTTGATTGTGTGCCTTGACTCTTTTTCAGCCCGTGTGTGTGTTTGATCTTTTTCTCTTGTTGTTACTACCACAGTGGCAGAACCCTCGGTTTCGTCTACTGGTAGTCCATATACGGACGATTCATCAGAGGTTTCTCAATCCTCTGCTGAACCACAACAAGCCATCATTTCCGAGTTTCCCGACGGGGGACCGGTTCTGTCTGAGCAGCCCTTTGGAGGAACAGTTGAGTTCAAATGGCCCTTTTCCGACCCTTGGTTTGGATTGGGAGTAAGGGAAGACTTCCCTTCTCTTACATCGGGTTCGCCTTTTATAGCTGCTGTTATTCCTCCTAGTCCTCGCTGTCTATTACGAGATCTAGCGACAGGCTCAAGCATGAGTGAATCTAGCAAGGAAATCCCCACGTCCGGTGAAGATTACCAGTTATTTCCTCGGAGATTATTTCCAGGAGACAACCCTGAACCATCTGTTATGTCGTCACCCGGTCCCTCATTACCATCTGGGTATAGATCCTTGGGTCAGATTATTGCCGCCGCTGCCTCTATGGGGGTATCAGCTCCTTCTACGAGGCCGGTTGTTCCTTCATTGGGGATGTCTCCACGGACACCCGTTACGTCATCCCCTCAGGTCACTTTTGTACCCTCGATGCCCGCTGTCTGTGTGGCTGCATCTGCACCCGCCGTTACTACCCAGTCCGTAAGGACCACATCGCTTCCCGAAGACGTCTACATAGCATCTGCTATGCCGAAGAACATCTCTCCGGAGGAGTATTGATTGTATCTGCAACAGTCGAATCCCGAGGTCGAACAGTCCTCTCAAGATCCCAACTGCTCGTATTTTTCGCATTACGCACAGGATGGTACACCCGTGTACGTCTTTCCGTATCAGTACGATGAGCATGGGAACCCTTTACGTTTACCTGCTCCTGAGGCTCAATTTCATGCTCAGGGTTTACCGTATAACCAAGCTGGACAACCTTATAACCCGCAAGGCCAACCTTTCAAGGCGAACCTTCGGGCCAGCCTGGCTATCCTTATGACCCGCAGGGACAGCCCATACAGGGCTACCCTCCGGGCCAGCAAGGGCCATTATACGGTCCGCAAGGACAGTATTACAACCCTTCAGGTCAACTCGTGCAGCCTCTCCCTGGAGTCCCACCTGGGCAACCTCAAGGACTCACAGGTCAACCGGGGTACCAACCAGGGCCGGTATATGGTCCTGGGGGGCAAGTCCAACCTTCTCAACCTATGCAACCGCAGTATCCTCTTGGTCCCAACGTTGTACATCAGCCAGGACCATCTTATGGTCCTGTTGCGGGTCAAAATGGTTATCAGCAACCGCCTGGCTCCTTTCCGCTACCAGGCCAACCGGCCCATCCGGCACAACCTGGTATCTCGCCACTAGGCTAACCGACCAATCCGGCACAACCTGGTGTCCCTCCACCAGGCCAACCGGCCCATCTGGCGCAACCTGGTGCTCCTCAACAGCCAGGTCAACCTGCACAACCGACACAACCTGTTTATCCGTGTCAACCTATTCAACCAGGGCAGCCCGTTCAGCCAGGTCAGCCTGCTCAACCAGGCCAGCCTGCACATCCTGTCAACCCTGCCCAACAGCCGACTTATTCGATGCCGCAGCCAAATCAACCGCTGCACCCTAATTATCAGGCTTAGCAGGGTCCCACCTATCAGCAGCGCACTCAACCTCAAGGCGGTTACTATTCTCATGGTCAATACCGACAGAATTATAGCTAGCCCCAAGGTTCTAACTATTACTCTCTGTTGTTCCTCAAGAAACAATTTCTTGCTGTGTAAAGAAATCAGTGCTTGAGACATTATGTACTTCTATCACAAATTGATATACTTGGTCTCTGTATTGAAAAACTCTTAAAACATTGATTGTATAACCCCTTAAACAACAAACCCATATATGTTATACAATGCTATATTTCACTTATGCTGAAATGATTGGGTGAAAGAAAATGAGAAAGGAATTTCAAACTGATATGCTGTTTAAAACAGAAACTATCATTTTAAAACTCAGAAGAATTATGTAAAGATAAGGTCAAAATAGAGGAGCGCACATTAAGGTGCATTTAACTCTTAGATACACAAGTATAAAAGACACGCAGCTCAAATCACTCTATTTCATTCACAGACGAAAAACAATATGTAAACTGGATAAAAATCTTCAGCATAAACAAATGCTAGAAACTTGCATACTTTTACATTGATTTGCTATTCTGGAATACAGAATTTAGCTTCAAGATTTCCCAAAACTCGGAACCCCTTGTCCTACTCCTATCTCTGCTTTTATATCAGCCCTTTGATGTAACTTCCTAACTGTTTTGATCAGTTATAAAACTGATTCTTGAGAGTGCTGGAATCATTTAAATTTACAAAACATATGTTTGATTATTATATATATAATATATAATAAAAACCCAAAAATTGAATTGAAAGTTTTAAAAGGGCGAGTAGTGCATTTTGGGTCCCACTACTATGCATTTGTATTAAATTGACAAAACTGCCCATGGTTTATGAAAACCGATAACCACCTACGGGGGGTGCTGATGGCAGCTTGTACGAAATGAACCGAGGGTACCGTAATATATCATGGCCGTCGATTTTGTAAAAAGTGGTTTTGATTAAACCATTTACGGGGGGTACAGTCTCTCATAAACTTCGTTTACTTTATACCCCCGCAAACCGTTGGATCGAACTGGATAATCCAAATTGTTGATGTTGCAACAAGAAGTCCACGGTTACTGCCTCCTTCAACACCCCTCTGATACAAGGAACTTAGCGGCAGATATGAAATCATCAAAGCAATTTTGTTTTTTGGCAAGATAGCCTGCTTTATGCCATTCTTCCCCATATTCGCCACCACCACAAACATTTGAAACTGCCCAAACGACCCCTAGATGTCTTGAAATTACAATGCAAAATCTGTTTAGCCTCAAACTCTGTTCAATCAAAAGCCTGGAACAACAGTGGCTCTAAAAACTACTAACTCTGGTCTTTCCACATCTAGGTTGCATCGATAGATGATGCCAGGGGTAAGAAACTCGTAAAACCAATAAATATCTCCTTATCTTCACGCCTTCCTGATATTTCAGAAACTGACCCAATATCTATTGGCAAATTATGAAGCAAATTTCCAGAATGCGAGTCTCGTATTTGCAAAACATACTTGACATCGCTTAAATAGCTTAACAAAAGTTGATTTTCATTGACACAGAAAGCTGATTGAAGCACGTCCTCCTCAGATTCTCCAACAACGTCATTCCATGCTTCCGGTGCGTAAGGTCTACGCGGACCAATGGAGCATTTTTATTGGTTTGAAAAGTGAACAACGCACCATCACTTGCAACAGGAACATATTCCGCTTCAAAGTTGTCGACAAGCTTTTGGACAGGAAGCACCTCTTTCCGGCACTTCCTTCCACAATGATCGAATAACATCGCAGGCCCTGTAGCATCTTGTTCACTATTATCTAAATCAATATTACAGTAGTTGAGCGAGTACAGAGTACACCAATGGCAATGGCCCTCAGCCAAGATCAGTCGACAAATGGCGATGACGAGTCGCTGATAGAAGATATACTGCAGGAAGCTGAAAGTCTTTACCTTGACGAAGCCGAAGTGAACAGCGAAGTGGCCAATGATCTGAGAGACCTAGGAAGGAATTATCTCAATCAAGCTCGTGCTCCTGTAACGCATGATATCTATGCTGTTCTTCAAGCCTCTCAGATTGGTGATGTGCATTTGCTCCGAAAGACTCTCGACAATTTAAATTGCAGCATCAATCGGGCCGATGTAGACAGGGACACAACCCTTCATTTGGCTTGTCTTCACGGTCACCTCGTTTGCGTACAGGTCCTCTTGGAAAGGGGAGCAAGCCTGGATTCTAAGGACGAGGATGGAGCAACTTCCCTTCATGATGCATGCTCAGGAGGTTTTACTGAAGTTGTTCAAGCACTGCTGGATGCTGCTGAGAATCAAGACCATGTGAAGAAGCTTCTTGATACCACTGACATTGATGGTGAAACACCTCTTCATTGTGTAGCTAGAAGTGAACACTTAGAAGTGGTGCAGTTGCTGCTTAAAGCTGGAGCTTCACCAAAATAAGAAAAATATTTTAATAAAGTTTCCTGCAGATCTTGTGGACCCAGACATAGAAGTGAAGTTGGTCTTATATGCTGCAACGTCAGTCATTAACAGTTTGGAAAAATGAACTGCAATTGAAGTCTAGTAGTGCTGTTTGAAATTTGCTTGTATGTTGTCTTTTAGCTATATTTATCACTACTTGGAAATTCAGAGTGAGATTTTCCCTATTCAGTTAAGGCCTACTAAAGGCCATGATTCAGATTATCTGCAAGTTATGCTCTTCTTGATTTACGAATCTTGGTATGGGAAATGTCTGCAAATTATATTTTGCATTTCTGTGGTCTATTGGATAGACTTCATATAGACTTCATCGTATCTTAATTTGAGGAAAAAGTGGCTTTCTATTGGAGACTATCATCTAAATCATTATTATTTTCCTCTGAAGAAGAGCATCGAGGTTCAACAATAGCACTTTCTTCAAACGCAGCAATGGTGACTGTGTGGGACTTTTCTTACTTTTTTGATTTAGAAGCAACATCTCCATTTGATTTCTCAGGTGAAAAATCCTTGTTAAAGACTACCTGCCCCTTTCTTAAGCCACTACCATAGTCTTCATGAGATACGACTGTATCATTTATCATACTTTTGCTTTTCACCTCCTGTACAAGCATGCCGGAGTTTTGAAGACTAGTCTTCTTTGTTCTGCTTTTTGTTGGAGACTTCGGTAATATTTCGAGAAGGGACTCATTTCAGATACTTTCTAAGCCTGTAATGCTATTGAAAAGTCAGAGCTTGTTCCACTTCGAATATTGTTCTTCAGCAACTTTAAATTGCCCACAGCTTCACCCGACTTTTTACCGAGAGATATTGTGCTACAACACTCTCAACAACCCGACTACACCTATACTCAGCAGCCAAATCCAAATGCTGCTTACACAGGGCCGACTTACAATCAGGGTCCATACTCTGGTTATCAAGCCCCGTATGCTGGTTACCAGCAACCGAATCAGGCTGGATATACGACCTATACCCCCTACAGTCAGAATCCTGCTGGATAGAACCCCTGGGGGCAAGGATATTCTCAACCAACTTGGAGTATAGGTACTGGTCCTTACCCAGGGCCAGGTATGCCGTCCAATCCACCATTGCTGTTCCTGGCTACCTTGGAATTACCGAATGTTTCGAAATTAACCAATGACCCGATTTTGCACAATCCTTATTGGCCTCCGGTTCCTACCAAGGTGCCCGGTGATTGCCCTAAGTTTGAGGGTAAAGCTGGGGAGGACCCCCAAGCTCATGTGATGACTTACCATCTTTGGTGTTCGTCCAACTCTTGGGTGGATGATTCAATTCGTCTACGCCTCTTCCAGCGCACTTTGACTGGCGCTGCCACTAAGTGGTATATTGAATTATCCCGTGGCATCTTTCAATATTTCAACACATTAGCCATGGCTTTTCTGACTCACTTTCAGTTACCGGTTTGCTACGAAGCCAGGACGCACCTCCTGACTTCTTTGAAGCAGAAAAAAGCCACCTACATTTCTGATCACATTCATGAGTGGCGACGTCGTCGTAGACTGATCAAGTTTCATATACCTGATCAGATACTAACTCATTGGTTCACCACCTCCTTTGTTAACAAAATCGCCCAAGATATTGCTATGGGAGCGTGTGTGACTGAAGAACAAGCCATAGCGCGTGTCCAATATCTAGATCTGGTATACTCTCAGTCCGGCATGCTTTATGATATTTTTCCTGATGCTCCACGGTCTGAAACCTCTAAAGCTCCACCTACCCCGGCGGTGGATGGTGTTATTGGTTCCGTGTCTCAGAATTCGAAGAAATCTTCGAATGGGAAGCAGAAGTCCAATTCATCCCATAATTCTGCTCCTCCCGCCCCTACCAATTCTGGAAAAACTGCGGACGTTAACGCCGTTCAGGCCAATCCTATGGAGAAATCCTCCAAAGGGAAGAAGAAGGGCAAAGGTAAATCCAAATCCGACACCCCAAAGCCAGAGTCCAAACCCCGCACAGAGGACGGTTCCCAACGTAAACCGAAGTACCCCTGCCTCATTTGTGAAGGAGACCATTATACAAAGGATTGTCCACGAAGATCTGAAGTTAGTCAACTTCTCAAAGGCTCCAAAGGGACTCCGGCAGTTCTTAAAGAACCGTTCCCGTCTCAGCAGACCCAGATGGTTGAACAACCTTCACCATCTGCACCATTTGGGTCTCAGGTCTTTATGATGAATGGTGCTGCACCTATCTCTATTGCTACATGTTCGAAGGACTACAAAGAATCGCGTCAGGCACCTAGGAAGGCAGTTGTGGACGGTCCACCGCCCCCACCTGTCTCCGGTTCGTTGGAGATTAAGAAGCCTACTGCTGAACCTGTTGTGAGGCCACCTTCTAAATGTGTTCTACGAAAATCTTCCTAAAATCCGAATGCCCGTGCCGCTTAGCACTACAGTATTGTTGAGGATCTGGCATAGGCGCCTTCTGCCATGTCTGCATTGGAATTTCTTCAGAGTTGTCCTTCACAATGGAAAGCTTTGTTGTCTGCGATCGGTGGAATCGATCCCACTGATTCTAATCTTCTCACCTTCGACTTAGAGAATTTCACCCCCCGACTTCCACATTAGATCGCCCTTGTTATTCAAGTCGGGATCAACGGTCTTAACATCCATAGGGCCGTTGTGGATGAAGGTGCTTCTACTTGTGTCATGTCGTTCGCTTGCTGGAAAGCCATTGGCTCTCCGGCCCTTTCATCGTCTCCCAATGCCCTAGAGGTATTTTATGGTCGGGAATCCAAACCCCTGGGTGTTCTCGAGAGTCTAGTGATTACTTTACAGGGGAAGACAGCCAACGTAGAAGTAGAAGTGGTTGACGCCAAGCTTAACTACAATATACTTCTCGGCCGCAGCTGGACTCATGCCATGCTATGCGTGCCATCCACCCTCTTTCGACTTCTTAAGTTCCCTCACGAGGGAAAAATCGTTATGGTGGATCAGTTGTCATTCTTCACCTCCACGTCCGAGAACAACGTTCCGTACGTGGATCAAATCCCAAATCCCCCTGACAGCGTAGGGCCTGGTCTCTTTAAAGACCCTGTCCTCATGGGTATTTTTCCCGCACTGCCACCGCACACCGCTCAAGTTAATATGATCTCTAGGTCTGACGACCCATGGCTCATCCCTACGCCTGAGCAGGTGATTGAGTTTGGAGAATCGATGCCCTTAACTCCAGTAGAGATTAACTACTGTGAAATCGTCGCCACATCTGATCCTCCCCCTCCTCATCATGCTCCTTCGAGCATGGCTCTAGACATCTATTCTCAATCCCCCTGGCTCGGTGAGGCCGACTCGCCTGATCCTCTTAAAGAGATTTTCCCTTCTGATGAAGCCATTGTAGAAACAATGTCTCTTGAGGAGCTGCCTTGGAGCGATGGACATCATCGTTCCTCATTTATGCCTAGCTTGGGGGCAATGTCATATTGTCTAGAGCGTTTTGCATCTCAGGTTCCCACTCCACCTCTCCAGACACCCATATTGACACACGAGGTGCTTTCAGAGGGAAACCTGAGCAACATCACTCAAACTATTCCAATCGACATCTCCGTTAAACCGAGGATAGTTGAGAACATACACGTGGGAGTGACTTGTTCTCCTGATGAGATACGAGTCTATACTGATATTTTTCGAGAATTTAGAGACGTGTTCGCTTGGTCCTATGGAGAAATGCCCGGGATTGATCCCAGCATAGTAGTGCACGAGATTCCTACCTATCCTGGTGCGAAACCCGTGCGCCAACACCTACGCCCAGTGCATCCTCGTAAAGCCGCTGCCATCAAAGCAGAAGTTGAAAAACTTCTGAATGCGGGCTTCATTTACCCGATTCCCCTCACAGAATGGGTTTCAAATATTGTCCCTGTAGATAAGAAACAGGGCACTATCAGAGTCTGTGTTGATTACTGTGATATTAATCGGGCCTATCCTAAGGACAACTATCCTACTCCCTTCATAGATCAAATCATCGACGAATGTGTTGGGAGTGAGATCTATTCCCTGATGGACGGATTTTCCGGCTACAATCAGATAAATATTTTACCTGCCGATCAACACAAGACTGCATTCATCTGTCCGTGGGGTACTTTCGCCTATAAAAAACTCCCGTTCGACTTGAAGAACGCTGGAGCTACTTTCCAGCGTACTATGTCTTATGCGTTCCATGACATACGCCATATCGTTCAGCCTTATCTGGACGATTTTCCAGCTCACTCAGCTCGGCGAGAGGACCACCCAAAACACCTCCGCTGTCGACGCTATAATATCCAGCTCAATCCTCATAAATGCGTCTTTTACGTGGATTCTGGCCGTCTTTTGGGGTTCATAGTCTCCAAGGACGGGATTCGCCTCGATCCCCTAAAGGTCGAGGCCATTACCAATCTCCCATCCCCCTCTTCATTATATCAATTGCAGAGTCTGCAGGGAAAAGCTAACTTCCTACGACGCTTTATACTGAACTACGCGGAAGTGGCCAAAGGATTCACGCGTCTTTTAAAGCAGAACGTCCCCTTTCATTGGGACGACATTGCTCAACAATCCTTTGAGAAGCTGAAGACGTTACTTGTTAATGCTCTGTTTCTTCGGCCTCCGAATTATCACCGTGATTTCACTCTATATTTGGCTGCCGCGTTTAGCACCATAGCTATGGTTTTGGTGCAGGATGACGATGATGGCAACGAACACGTTGTTTACTATCTATCATGAAATCTTCTCGACACAGAAACGCGTTACGCTCACGTCGAGAAGCTAGCTTTAGCAGCTGTACAAGCTGTGCAACATTTCCGCCACTACATCCTGCTGCGTACCGTAACCATGGTTTCAGATTGCAACCCCATGACATATATCCTTTCTCAACAATTAATGGTGGGAAAATACTCCAAATGGATTGTGATCCTTCAGGAGTTTGACCTAGAGTTTACTACTGCTAAGTTGACCAAATCACTGGTTTTCGCGGATCTTATTTTCTCCCTCCCGACAGACTTCCCCCCATCTGATCCTGAAGAACATATTCCAGATGAAACCATCTTCCTTATCAGCACCCGTGACCCATGGTATGGTGATATTATTGTGTATCTTCAGACGTCAACATTCCGCTCTGAGTTGACTAAAGATGCCCGACGTCAGATTTGGCATCAATCTCAACCCTATCGCATTGTAGGAGATACATTATACCAGGTTGGAGTAGATTCGCTGCTCCGTCAGTGTTTGACTTTGGAAGAGGCCGAAAGGGTCTTAAATGACTGTCACAGTGGCGCCTGTGGCAGTCACATGTCTGGATATGCCACCGTCCAGAAGATTCTGCGTGCGGGTTACTTCTGGCCTTCAATCTTCAAATACTGTATTGTTGCAGTCCGCAAATGTCACGCGTGCCAGGTTTTTCAGCGCAAGATGCGCACGCCACCCCTCCCTCTGCATTCTGTCATTACTGTCGGCCATTTTGCAAAATGTGGCGTAGATTTCATGACGTGTAACCCTCATTCGGCCGGGGGGCATGCATACATAATCGTCGCTGTCGACTACTTTACTAAGTGGGCCAAAGCGATGCCTACACTAGCCGCCAACGGTAAGACAGCTGCCCAATTTATCTTCAACCATATCATTGCACGTTTCGGGGTCCCTCAGGCCATTGTTACCGATCATGGTACTCACTTTCGAGATTACATGATGGCCGAGCTGACATCAAGATTGGGCTTGCGACACGATAGCTCAATGCCATATTACCCGCAGGCAAATGGCCAAGTCGAGGCTGTGAACAAAGTTTTGGTCACAATGCTTCAACGAACAGTTGGAATTCATAAGTCCAATTGGCACCTCTAATTGTTCTCAGCTCTATGGGCATATCGAACATCAACAAAGAGTGCAACAGGATTCACATTATTCCAATTGGTGTATGGTCTGGAAGCAACTCTTCCGGTTGAGTGCGAAATTCCTTCCTTAAAGCTAGCTATGGAAATTTTGCCTGATACTTCTCCTGAAGAAGAGCGTCTCTTGTATTTGGAATGGTTGGATGAAACCCACCGCTTGGCTGCTTTAGTCCTTGAAACACAGAAAAAGCGGGTCAAAGCGCACTTTGATCAATCAGTCTCTCCACATTCCTTTGTCGAAGGGGACCTTGTCCTCCTATACGACCAAGCGCACGACAAAATCGGGGCAGGAAATCTCCAGCCCATGTGGCATGGGCCCTATATAGTAAAATGAGTATTGAAGAATGGGGCTTATGAGCTCATTGATTATGAAGGAGTTCCATTGGCGCAGCCTAGAAATGGGCTGTACCTTAAGAAATACTACGCTTGAAGTTATTTTTTTTTTTAGTGTGGTGTGTGTACATAGGTGTGTATATTCATTTGTGTGCATGTGTGGTGTGATTTGCGATGTAAGCGTCTTTCTGCTGATCGGTCTTCCTGATTGTGCAGATGTCCATCACTCCGTTTGTGGGTTTCGCGGATGGTGCCTCCCGCAGTACCAGGAATCTGTCTTCGACAGCCTGGGTAATCTATGATCCTGCTAGTGAGTTGGTCAACCTGCAAGGTGTGTGTCTAGGGCGTGCTACAAATAACATCGCAGAATATAGTGCTATGTTAGAATTATTAACCGAGGCTGTAAACCTTGGTATCCGTGAATTACTTGTGTATCTAGACTCACAAATTGTAGTATTACAGCTTAACGGACATTATTCAGTGAGAAACCCATCCATTTTACGTCTGTATCTACGTATTCGTCTGCTGAAGAGAAATTTTGACTATATTACATATCAACACATACCTAGACACATGAATACATTCACGGATGCAGTAGCTAATTTGCTTCTAGATAGACATTTGCGCAATCTATAAACAAAACATCATCACATGTAGGAAGATCCATCCAAAAATAGGTATATATATGTGTGTGTGTGTGTGTGTGTGTGTGTGTCGAAATTTTTATATAGTGTGCATCACATAAAATAAAAAATATACATGTTCGTCTTAATAGATCCGGAGACGGCATGTCTCTAAAAAAATATGCATGAAAGAAGCCCTAGGTGTCTAATCCGCATGGTGCTCGTGGTAACATGCTACCGCGCGCACTAAGCGTCTCAATAGTCGATGGAGGCGACTGGGCACCCCCACAGTGTGTCGCTGGTATGCTAGTAGAACATCTACTAGCCGTGCATAGTCCGGGATCCCCTGGGCGATGCCCTCCAGGTTCTGAATCAGTTCACCTCCCTCGCCACCCTCAGCCTGAGGGTCATGATCAACATGGGTTCTTCGCGCAATGGGTGACATGCCCGTGGGTCTCTCTGGGCTGACGTCTGCATACACATAACAACTGTTATTAGAACAGACATGTATTACCAAAAAAAATCATAAAACATAAAAATAAAAAAAGAGAGGTCATACCCAACTCCTTGTCCCAATCATCCCCCTATGGGAGCGGAAGGTCTGGGTCTCTGGTGAAATCGGTCCCAGCATAAGGCCAATCCTCGACCACGATCAACTGACGCCATAACCATCCAAAAAAATTAGGCTTCCAGGACATCTGTTGCCCTCCTCCTAACCTGGGCATAAGTGCTGCCTAGCGAGCCATCCTTGGCTCTCTTGGTATCGGCTCAACAACAATGGCCCCTTGGCCCTGAAAGATAGGTAATCGTTCCAGAATGAACGATACCAAAATGGAACCATAGCCAAACTATTTCAGTTTGGCTTGCTTGCACTTTGTAAGTTGCCTCTTGATATTGACTGTCACCGCTGTAGCCTAATCAAACAGTGTAGGGCTCATACACTCGTGAGGTTAGTGTTTGGTCAATTTAGTGTGTCCTAAATTGCTACATTAATTTGTCAATCCGGGATTCGTAAGCTGACGAAGTGTGGCGCACTATATGTGCAAGATAACCTATCTCTTACTTTTTGTCGTTTTTGGGTTTTTTATTGATCTTGGTTGGTTTCCTAATGTGAGATGGAAATTCTAAAAGACAAGTATGGTTATGAATATTCAAGGCAATGATGTCCTTTATAATGATTTACCAAACTTCAAACTTCAAAAGGAATTTGAAACATACAATGACAAAACTTGAAAGGAAATGAAAATGTGCTGCTAGCCTAATAAATCAAACAGTGAACTATTGAGCATGAAAACCAAATCATCCTTGCTGCTGTCTAAACACAAAAGAAGCTATGCTTAAAGAAATCCAAGAATTGCAACAAAGTAAATCTAAATCAAATTACATCAACTTATATCCCGATCCCTCACCATTAGTCCAGCTATGGCTTTCGGAGGTAACCATAAACAACTTGAGCAATCTGATATCTAATTTGCAGAAAAAGAAACTAATATCAAACTACACACTCATACTTCAATCTCTCACCATCAGTCCAGCTGTGGCTTTCGGAGGTAACCGAAAATGACATGAGCAATTTAATATATCTAACTTGCAGAAAGTAAACTAATATCAAACTACACACTCATACTTCAATCCCTCACCATCAGTCCAGCTGTGGCTTTCGGAGGTAACTGAAAATGACATGAGCAATTTAATATATCTAAATCTAACTACTGAAGCAAATGTGCAAGACTGAAATAAACAAAGCAATACTGGAATTAAACAAAAAGTAAATTAGTAGCAGAACAATATTGATTCCATGTCATTAGTCAAAAGATATGCAAATGTCCGGGCTGCCATGAAAAATTATGCTAAAAGCTATGATTTCAGAAAGCAATCTAAGTAAGGAAATATGACAAAACAGAATTGAAAGAAACTTATCTAGAAAACATGTAAAAGCCTCCTTGGATAGCAGGGGCCCTCTGCTACCAATTTGGTGAAGTCCTTGAGCTCCTTAAAGTTGTAATCAAAACAGCATCAAAGAACTGAATTTCTCTATTAAAAAGAACTCACAAATCTACATCCCATTCCATCTTGAACTTTGTTACAAAAGACTTCTCTACTACTTTTTCATTACTTCCTCATTACCTATGATAGGAGAAAGCTTCTCATATTTATACAAAATATGAGGAGTCATCTCATTAATGAGAGTCCATGAATCTCTCCCTCCATCTCTAGAGTTACAATCAAAATAGGAAATGATAAGACACATGTCTTTCTAGAGTTTCAACACAACTAAGAGATGAGACACATATCCTCTTAGAGTTTCAATACAACAAGGAAGTGAGACACATATCCTCTTGATCCCATAATCTTCTCCAACCAAATTCGAATTTGGTCTTAGAGTGCCACATAAGGGTATTCTAGAAGTCTCCTTTTGACCTACACATGTCACAAAACTCATAACACATATATAGATATATGAAACTATGTTAATTTTCTAGTTTCTAATCATAAATTCACTTAAAATACATAAAATAAATAACTTTGGAAAACAAGGATCCTAACCCATATATTTATGAAAATGGTTACTTGATGTAGGGTTTTAGGTCAAATGGAAATATGTATGAATATGGTTATGAATATGGACATAATGGAAATATGTATGAATATGGAGAACACTTTTGAGACTCAACATACCCCCCAACTGAAGTTGTTGAATATCCTCGTGCAACTATTGCAATGATTCATTTGTCCATGAGTTGATCTTTTATGAGTTTTGACTCATATAGATTCATTCCAAACTTTGTTTCTTGATATTTTCTTTTTTGAAAAAGTATAATACATTTGATTGCAACATTTTTTTTTCAATGGTTGGTTCTTGTGTGACAACCATTTTTTTTTTTTTTTTTTAAGCATTGGTTCTTGTGTAACAATGCTTTATTTTCTTTGTTGCATCAAAGTTCATGAAAACATTTAGAATCAATTACTCCATCAATGAATTGATCATTTGCAAGGCATATAATCTTTTGGATCATGTTGCAACAATAGTTGGTTGGGAAGTATATGTGTATGGAAATGAAATGAAAATGTGTGATAGTGTATGACATGTGGATATGAAATGATGTCCTTTCCCCCCAACTAAAGATATGACAATGTGAAAAAGGGAGTGAGGAATTTTTCAAAGTTACAATTTTAGCATTCTAATGAATTACATGACTAAAAATTAGAAAACAACATACCTTCACTTACCTTAAATGTGGATGAGTTGTGTATGTGTGGTGGCTGCAAAATTCTGATCATATTCTTCTTCAAGTGGTTGAACAAGAGGAGTCATGGATAAAGAGATAAGATGACTTTTTATTGCTTCTACTAAAACTTGCTGAATCTGCTCCAAAATGCTGAAAATAATAGTCTTCATGTCTTCAAAACTCATTGGCATAATTCTTACTATGTGAAAAGATGTTCTGATGTCGAACATAGTAGGAAATTGTTGACTTAGTGGCCATTAATGAATGCCACTAGTCAACACGAGAACTCTCACCATTGATGACAATGAGAGTCCAGATGCCCAAACACATCTTGCTAGGTACGAATGATTTTGCTGATGTCGAGTCACCTAGAAGATCTGACGAACAAGAGACATTAATGTATTCCCATTGTTTTTCAGCATGAGAACTTGCCATTAAGGCATGCAAGCCTCAAGGTATTTTTACAAAGAACTTAGACTTAAAGGACTATGGACTCAATAATTTGCATTGAAGCAGAGCTTATTTGTGGAATGAAAATGACAAGAAATGGAAGATGAAAATGGAAAATGGCAATGGAGAGTAGAAATGGAAATGGGCAATAAGCATGTGAATGAGCCTCTTGCTTTTATTTGTGGTTATGAATGGACAAAAAGAAATGGAAAGTGGATGTGAATGTAAATGGAAAATATGAAGTGAAATGAGGTGAATGGTTTATTATGAGGTATGGATGTGATGGAGACAATAGTATCTGAAAGTTTTTCAAGTGTTTGGATCTGATTTTGCATCAACATATTTCCTCTTTGTTGCTGATCATCCTCTTATGAAACAAATTGGTCTCTTAGAGAGACACCATTATCTTGTAGTCATTTGTCCTTCCTCCTGGAACCTGCAAAAAAAACTAATACTTCTTCTGCAATGGAATGTAAGATTATCAAATGAGAGAGGTGATCAATCTCTCTAGTTATGATATTTACACACAAAACTAAGAATTTGTATTAATGAAACAAGTTCTCAAAGGAAAAATCAAAAGAATTTATACATGTTTTGGAATTAATGCCTCAAGTTGAATGTTGCTTCTTTTCAGCAATTTATTTCATTATTTGTCATTTCAAACTCTAATGATGGATTTCTCATTGTATAGATCTTGTTGAGACCTTTCCAACGATACTTAAATCATCAAAATCTGATTTTGTATGAGAAAGTTATGCTGATTTGAACAATGAGGTTTTTCAGCTGTGGAATTGGAGAACAGCTGCGGAATTGGACTTCAGCTGCGGAATTGAATAACAGCTGCGGAATTGGACTTCAGCTGCAGAATGTCGACGGTTTCTGTAGCTAAAAATCTTGAATAAAAAGTTAGCCATTCATTCTTCATCATCAGTCCAAAATTAATCAATACCTTCAGAAAAACGAGCAAATAACTTATTCATTTCATTGATTCAAAATTATTGAATTTTTTTTTTTTTTTTTATAATAATAACAAAATTGAAAAAGAAAAATGCAATTTTTTTTTTTTTTTTAATATTATATATGTTATATTTTAAAATATATACATATATAATTTTATTAAACCGGTATGTAAACACTCTACAGAAATAAGAAATGAGAACAATGCTACCCAAAGTGTGCAAGCAATGTAAATGAGACAAGCTTGTTGAAAAATAAATAAATAAATAGACCGCTGGCCAGCTCTGGTTAAAATCATCGCGAAGAATGCGGACAGTACCATCAAGTGGATTGTGTATTCCAGGATATTTTAGCCCAAATGATAAATCATGAATTACATGGCTCACATTAACATGATTTGCATCCTCAAATATCTGTTAAGCAACAATAATATTCAAGCCGTGCACCTAAATGTGGAAATTTCCAGCAACCCTTTGAACATCAAAGACCTGACATCCTTCACCATCATAAATCATGTGGAATGTGGTTGAATGCCACGATAAGACTTTGATTTTGACTGAAATTCTTCTTCTTGATATCAGGAAACCGAATGATGGGTGAAATCAATGCAGAGTGCCGTTCAAACTCTCCACTGTGCAAACAGAAAACCGTTTTTCCTCACGCGGCAGGCAAAAATGGCCTTCAAAGAACCGAGAATTTCTCCCAGACCGCCACGAATTTCTTAAAACGGTTTCTGGGTTATCTAATTGACCACGTTAGCGAAAAAACCCATGTCGTGGATTTTCAAAATTCATCCTAAATCGTTCATAAAACGTGTTTGAAAATGATGTGTCAATAACAGTTGCGTTTCTGGATGCGCTGTAACAAAAATCGTTTTCTCAGAACGTGGTTCAAAATTGCGTTTCAAACTCGGGTGTTTATGCTGTTGCGGCACAATGGACACTATGGCTTTAGATGTTTCAACGTCTTCTCAACGCACTTCTTACAGAACACGTGAACAAACGGTTATGATAGCCTCTGATGGTGGTGATAAATATACTGGACAGTCAAAGTCATCTCCAGCGTGCAAAACTGAAAGTAATTTCTTCAGCAAATTGGGATCGCCTGAATCATTTTCTAATTTAAAGACGACAACAATGACTCCTCATTAGATGGGCACAACAATGCATCATCACAGACGTAGAATTATCTGAAGGATAGAAGAATAATTATTTAGCACGGTGCCTAAATTAATGAAGTTTTGAATTACTTTTATGCCTTCTGTTTCCACGCTATTGTAGAGTTCACGCTCCTCGTGAGACAGTTCTACCGGATGACTCTGCACACATTTAGGTGATCAGTGCGACATAATTCCAAAGAGGTAAATGGCCATGAAGGGCAGTGGCTGTTTATTTTTATTATTATTATTATTATTATTATTATTATTATTATTATTGTTAATAAAACTATATGTTATATTTTTAAAAATTAAAAATACACATATATATTTTACTAAGCAAAATGATTTTTTTTTTAATTTGTTTTGTTAATAAAATTACACGTTAAATTTTGAAAAATTAAAAATATACATATGTAATTTACTAAACAAAACATTTTTTTTTTTTTTAATGATTTGTTATTAAAATTATATATATATATATATATATATATATATATATATATTTTCAAAAATAAAAATATACATATATATCTTAGTAACAAAACAATTTAATTTTAATTTTTTTTTTTTTAAATTGATTTGTTTAATAAAATTATGTATGTTATATTTTCAAAAATTTAAAAATACACATATATATTCATTAAACAAAACAATTTATTGAAATCAAAGTTTTTCATGAAAACAATTTTTTTTTTAAATTGTTGAATCAATTGAAATGATGAAGTTTTATTTTGTCTCCTTTTTTTTTTTCACATAACAATTCTTTTTCTGATCCTCCAGATCACACAAAGTGCAAGAGGAGAGCATACTCAAGAATTATTAAATTTTTTTACATAACAATCATTTTTCTGATCCTCCAGATCACACAAAGTGCAGGAGGAGAGCATACTCAAGAATTATTAATTTTTTTAGATGTAAGAAATAAGGCTACCTAGTTACACTTCCCCGGCAACGGCGCTAAAATGTTTGGTCAATTTAGTGTGTCCTAAATTGCTAACATAAATTATCAACCAGGGATTCGTAAGCTGACGAAGTGTGGCGCACTATATGTGCAAGATAACCTATCTCTTACTTTTTGTCGTTTTTAGATTTTTATTGATCTTGGTTGGTTTCCTAATGTGAGATGGAAATTCTAAAAGACAAGTATGGTTATGAATATTCAAGGCAATGATGTCCTTTATAATGATTTACCAAACTTCAAACTTCAAAAGGAATTTGAAACATACAATGAAAAAACTTGAAAGGAAATGAAAATGTGCTGCTAGCCTAATAAATCAAACAGTGAACTATTGAGCATGAAAACCAAATCATCCTTGCTACTGTCTAAACAAAAAAGAAACTATGCTTAAAGAAATCCAAGAATTGCAACAAAGTAAATCTAAATCAAATTACATCAACTTATATCCTGATCCCTCACCATTAGTCCAGCTATGGCTTTCGGAGGTAACCATAAACAACTTGAGCAATCTGATATCTAATTTGCAGAAAAAGAAACTAATATCAAACTACACACTCATACTTCAATCTCTCACCATCAGTCCAGCTGTGGCTTTCGGAGGTAACCGAAAATGACATGAGCAATTTAATATATCTAACTTGCAGAAAGTAAACTAATATCAAACTACACACTCATACTTCAATCCCTCACCATCAGTCCAGCTGTGGCTTTCGGAGGTAATTGAAAATGACATGAGCAATTTAATATATCTAAATCTAACTACTGAAACAAATGTGCAAGACTGAAATAAACAAAGCAGTGCTGGAATTAAACAAAAAGTAAATTAGCAGCAGAACAATATTGATTCCATGTCATTAGTCAAAAGATATGCAAATGCCTGGGCTGCCATGAAAAATTATGCTAAAAGTTATGATTTCAGAAAGCAATCTAAGTAAGGAAATATGACAAAACAGAATTGAAAGCAACTTATCTAGAAAACATGTAAAAGCCTCCTTGGATAGCAGGGGCCCTCTGCTACCAATTTGGTGAAGTCCTTCAACTCCTTAAAGTTGTAATCAAAATAGCATCAAAGAACTGAATTTCTCTATTAAAAAGAACTCACAAATCTACATCCCATTCCATCTTGAACTTTGTTACAAAAAACTTCTCTACTACTTTTTCATTACTTCCTCATTACCTATGATAGGAGAAAGCTTCTCCTATTTATACAAAATATGAGGAGTCATTTCATTAATGGGAGTCCATGAATCTCTCCCTCCATCTCTAGAGTTACAATCAAAATAGGAAATGATAAGACACATGTCTTTCTAGAGTTTCAACACAACTAAGAGATGAGACACATATCCTATTAGAGTTTCAATACAACAAGGAAGTGAGACACATATCCTCTTGATCCCATAAGCTTCTCCAACCAAATTCGAATTTGGCCTTAGAGTGCCACATAAGGGTCTTCTAGAAGTCTCCTTTTGACCTACACATGTCACAAAACTCATAACACATATATAGATATGTGAAACTATGTTAATTTTCTAGTTTCTAATCATAAATTCACTTAAAATACATAAAATAAATAACTTTGGAAAACAAGGATCCTAACCCATATATTTATGAAAATGGTTACTTGATGTAGGGTTTTAGGTCAAATGGTTATGAAATAAGAGCTAAATGGTTGTGACATAATGGAAATATGTATGAATATGGAGAACACTTTTGAGACTCGACGGCTAGTATGAGTTGGGGCTTTGGTTTCCTCGTGTGGAGCCTGCGATCCCGCAGCTCGTGTAATGGTGTGTAGCACTACTCTGAGTGCTAGATCCTCGACAGTGTGGATGTCCACCTTCCCACTTCCTGATCCGGTCCGTGCCCTTGGGCACACCCTTGCCATTACCTGCTCCATCTTTTCCCCAGATGGTCTGCTGCCTGTCAAGATGGGCACCGGACCTCTGCGCGACAATCCGGTTATGAAGTATACATCAGAAACCTCCAGTTCCAGCACTTGGTCCCGAAGTTTGAACACTTCTTCATTTTCATCCCAAATACTGACCAAGTACTGTAGGAGCTCAGGTTGAGCTCGTAAGTAGGGCGTCAGGAAGAAATTTTTTAGCCCACAGTTCTTAAGTGCGTTCATGCAGTTTTCATTCTCCATAGCCATTTCATCCTCTTCTCCGTGCTCCCTCTCTTTCCATTCGATAACCATTATGCTTGGTTGCCTGCATCAACATGATAAAAAACCCTTGATTAGGCCTCTGTTACATGGAAAAATCCATTGGATCGTTCTCTATTTGGAAATTTAAAACGGAAAACCGCGTTGCGCCATTGGCGCGGGTCCGTGCCCGATACCCGCGCCAATGGGCGTAGCCCTAAAATTTTAAAAATCTTCCACTGAAGCCTAATCCACAATGGAAATCTCTATAAAATGGATCAAAATGGAGTTCAGGGAAGCGCCTCTTACCTGGAACAAATGGGAATCTGAATGGTAGCCTGGATCAGTCGCAGTCGCCGTCAGAAGTTTGCACACCAATGGACCACTGTTGCTCTCCAATGAGGTAAATAGTAAAAGTAATTTTGTTTTTACCATTTGAGACTTATTTATAACTTTTTGAAATCTAACTAGGTTTTAAAAGTCATTTTTTATTAATATTTTGATATATTTTGTCGAAAAAGGATTTTACACTTGCCTTCGTGTGCAGCAACAGGTTTTACGCAACTTAAACGGTCACACGAGTTGTATTTTATACTTTTTTGGACTGGGTAAATACACGAAAAAGTCATTTTAGAGTCATCTTTCAGCTCTTTTCTGACTCTCTAAACATGAAAAGATTGCCAAGGCCCTTGTCGTTTTTATCTCATTAAATTCGCCACGAAACGACATCTACCCAGTATACGTTTACCCCTTTTTCGGGCTGGGATATATCATTTACGAAAAAGGAATACCCTAGCCTATTGCGACTAGGAGGTTTTCTCAGACAAAGTTTTCTACCTTTTCGGATCTAAGGAACTATTTACGAAAAGGGACCTTTGGAGTTTACTTTTCTGCTGTCTTTTCAAACTCTCTAAATATGAACAGACGCCGAGTTATTTCGCTGTCAGACTCGTTAAACCCTGATGACATTGGATTCAGTCGTAATGACGTTATTCGAGTCGCTCCTTCCTAGGGCTCGTTAAATGTACTAGGATGGATTCGTCCGAAGGATGAAATTATATTACAAGCATATGTTATCCCCTTCAAGCTTGTTATAAAAAATAATTGGGGTACTCGCCAGAAATGGTGGGGAAAAGTGGAACCAGGATCATTGTCGTGTCGGCAGTATGTCGCTCTTGAACATGGCACTTGTCTGCATTCGTGTCGGGTTGGGGACATCTCATCTCGTTTTCCACTTGCCTCCGTGGGTTTGGGTGATCCCTTTTGACCTATCATCTTGTGACCTATCATGTTTGCTCTTTGCCTCATCGCTAGCCATGACCTACGATCCGTTGATGTCAAATACTTCCAAGTCCACTGTCGTGCCATTCATATGTTCAAGAGAAGTTGACCTCTGCAAATATCAACCTCCCTCTGATTCTCATCTGATCATGATTAACAAAAACATTATGTTCCTCTTTCTCGTGTCAATGATGTGGGAAACACTATGGCCCACCTTCGATCAAGGTCACTTCCTGTCGACTTCAACTCATTATCCGGGAAGCTGATCTAGAGACTCCCTTCTGGTGCCTTAGAGCCTGCATGCCTCAATGGTAGGTTCTTCGCATTCGACGTGAGGTTTTCATCCCGGCCCAGCCTCCCAGGTCGGTGATTATGAGTGCTCGACGTCAGCTCATTGTTCACATGCCGTAGATTGTACCTATAGTACCTTGAGGACCATTGGCATTAATGGTGGTACCTCTCGCGTCTGTTAACAGCTCTCATCATTGGCTGGTAATCAGACGATGTTCTGGCATGTTCGACTTTAGCTCACTCATTCACATGCTTGAACTTGTACTTTGTTCGGGTCGAGATGGAGCGCAAGACCCTGGATTCCTGTCTGTTATAATCTAGGTTGCGATTTTGTGGATTATTATGATTAGTTACATGACTCGCTGATTGGATGGCTGCGACCATACCTGAGTCTGTTTATCAATCCTTACTGGATGGCTGCGTCCATGCCTCAGATTTGGTTTATTACGTACTCTGTTATGGATGGCTGCGCCCATACCACATACATATCATGTATTTTGAGACATCAGTTGTACTTCTCTACGCAGGTTTTCCGACGGCGGTGTTTTCAGTTGGAAACGTTCTCGTAAAACATTTCACCCCTCTCTCTCTTTCGGGCCTCATGCTTTAGGGGGCATCTGTTACACAGCAATTTGTCACCGTCCCTGCAATTCCCCATCCCGCACAATTGGAGGGCTCATTCCGTGACCTGTGAGCAGCAACATGACTTGAAAACACTTTCATGACATCCCTCTGAACATGAGCTTTCATTGCCCTGAAGACAACTCCTTGTAAAAAACCCTAAAAACAGCTCTTTTTGCATTGGCGCGGGTACCCAGTTCAGCCCTCGCGCCAAGGGGGCAAATCCTCCAAATAGGGCGCGCCAATTGGCGCTTTTTCCTAGAGTCGCACTCGCGCCAGCCATTTTAAGGAGTGTTTTTTAAAAATAAATGGCGGAAGTTTCGTCCTAACCAATTCCTAAGCTGGTATCTATCTTGAGTTGGGAGGTTTGGCTCCAGATCTCCATGTAGAGGATGTGGTTTGCCACCTCTCATGGAAGCTTCCTTGAGGATAGGGCCAATCCCATGATTATAGGGATCCCAACTCCTCTTCCTCCATCTATAAAAGCTTGCTCATCTCCTTTGCAAGCTAATCTCCAAGTCTTCAAGTTCCCAAGAGCCTAATGCTGCAAGAGATTTGATTCATTCCCTTAAGGCCAAATCCAAGCGAGGAGATTATTGTCAAGACATCCGGAGAGAGAGGCTTGTCCCATCCCTGACAGGCTTTATCGAGACACGTTCTGTTGACGACCCTCCGAAGGAGAATTCAATGTCAGAGCTATGGTTGTATTCTTCCTTTGATTAATTAATGATAAGAGACTATTGGTTATGGTTCCACTCTTGTTCTTAATGATGATCATGAGTTATGTCTTCTCTGACTGACATATAGTTGTATGTACTGGATTTTACGCTTGCGTTTGTTTTTTTTCTTGCGCGTGCAAGTGTCCGATCACGGAGATCGTGAGGATTGTGATCTGCCAGAGCTAAGGAACGGGAGCACTACTTTCTCTACAAGCGACAACGTTGGATTCCAGGTAAGCCTTCATCGCTAGTCGGTTTATTTGCAATTAGGAACCTGCGCTATAGTGTGAACGATTGTTGCTAGACCCGGTCTGGGCTAGTAGGGATCGCCTCTGTCCGCAGAGGGGATTTACCTCCACAACAGAAAGTATTCAAGGTTCTAGTAGTGGTTACAATTTCGTGTGAAAAGCCATCCAACTATCTTGTAATTTAGGAGATGTTGGGTGCAAGTAATTTTCCATAGAAGAAATTCTTAGACATCAGATCGAGCTCGACGGACAAGAGGTCAACGTTCCACTGTTGGTCACGGTTCCATGTGAAGGCTTATCCAATTTATCTAGATATCTAGGAGTATTTCACATTCTTTTGGACTTGGATTCCCCATATATTGTTTAGTTGTTTTAGCCTGTGGTCCCGACTCCAAAGCCTATGAAGTAAAGAATAAAATTTTGGAGTTGGAATGCATAATTCAGGTTACAAAGAACCAAATTTTCATTAATCTTCTATTCCTAGGTGGTCTCAGATCTATATTTAACAGAGTGAATGGTCAACAAGTCATATTATGAGGTTTTCATAAGCCCTAAGGATCCAAGGAGGCATTAATCCAAGTCGCATCTTGGTCATCCAGACTGGATTTCCAACAAGAAAAATTAAAATAATAATACATGTTGGTTTATTGATTGTTGGCCCTACCATGGTTGGTAAATCTTCTAAATTATAAATAAGCCATAACACTTTGGAACTACACGTGGATTTGGATAAGGAAGTCAAAAACATGTTTTTTTTAATATCTGTTATGGCACAAAGGGAGCGAAATAAGACCGTGGAATGATATTTTTGGAGGACAACGGTGATTGCAAAAGAGTTTAGAGGGTGTCTATGAAGGTGCACCAAAGATTTTGAACATGAAGGAAATTACAAAATCCAAGGAGATATTAAGATGAGTAAAAATTGAAAATTTGTATAGACAAGAAAACCTATATATCTAAGTTTTAAAATGTTATGAAATAAGGATCTTCTAGGTAAAGCAGGTTGGTGCTTGAAAATAAATTTAAGAGGTTGGTGCCTCAGGTAGGTTGCTTCCTGCACATCAAGAAGTTTATTTCTTACTTCAAGTTGGAGTTTGTAAACCTCAAGGAGTTGGTGCTTCCTTCAAGTGTGTGCTTGTAAATTCATGGGATGTGTATCTCCTTATGGTTGGAGCAAAAAAAATTATGTAATAACAATATCCATATATAAGTTTTGTGGTTTTTTCGCTTCATGGGTTTCCACGTAAATTTGGTGTCTCTATAAGTTTCTATGTGTTCTTGTATAATTTATTGTTGAATGCATTAAAATATTGAATATTATTAATAATTTTTAAAATTAGCTATAATACCGATTCACTCTCCCCTTTCAATATTATCTTGGTTTGTAACACAATAAGTGTGTGAATGCCTAAGATATTCCTATTCTCACATCTTTGATTCTCCTCACTCTCCAAGATTAAAAAATGACTTTGATTAATCCCTCTACCACTAAAAGAAAGACAGACAGTGAGAGTGGGTAGCCAAGTTGTATAATCCACTTACCAATACTGCAAAAGAGGTAGTAGTCACACATCTCATAATCAATTTAATCAAAGGAAGGGAGACCCCTATGTGAATTAAATGTGAAATTAAAATCTTGTGACCCTATCATATTCCTTAGAAATTTCTAACTTGATCAATGATCTAGGTGGCTCCAGACACACTCAAAAGTCCAAGAGGACTCATAATAGGTCAAAATTAAAAAGTGGTAAAATTTCTCTTGAACTAGGACCAGATCAAGGTGTTTGTCTCCTTGATTCCAATGGTGTGAACGACACTCAAATATGAGCTCATATGGAAAAGTTAGAGAAGGTCAAAGTTTTGGTCAAAGTGGGCATGTGGGAAATTATTAATGGTCCTACAAATTGACCGAGACCTGACACATGAAATCTGGCCACTAGAATGGGAGAAATTGTTTCCTACTTAAAACACCCAATGACCCTTAGTTTCAAAAAAATTTAGAATGAACAATATTAACGAGCATGCCCTTTTGTGAATTTGTAGAATTTTATGCTCTTTTAAATGCAATTCTATATTGACATCACAAAAGTAAAATATCTTGGATAATTTTGGTAGCTAAAGGAACCCAGATCAAGTTTGGTATAAGAGCGGCCTTCTTGCTGATGTGAATTGTGAGTGTGAACAATGATTGAATGTGAAACAATGGAGGATGACAAATATATGTACAAGTCCCTCCTTAGGAGGTCAAAAATGGTGTACATAATCAATGAAGCTTATAAGAAGGAACAAGATAAACAAGGAGAAAATAACGTTGCTTCATCCACACCTTCCAATGAACATTCAATGCCTTTATCGTCGTCTCCACGGACACTTTCCTAGTCGATCAAGATTGTTGTTGGGCATATCCCATGGCAGAGCATTATAGAGGAACGGATGTGAAAAAATGGGAAAACTCTCATAGCCATAATTGCACCATATGCAACTAGACATTGTTGAAATAGTTAAGGAAAGAGAATGATGCAAAAACTTCACCATCATCCCATGGAAGTGCACATTGCAGAGAAAGAGCTGAGGAAATCTCTCATAGCCATAATTGCAATAGATACAACTAGGAAGGGTATAAAAAGTCTTAGTATTATAATGTTAATTTTGATTACAAGCATATTGCTAATAATGAACATAAATCATGGCATAGAAAAACATGTAGTTTTTTCAGTTTACATAACAATGTGTTTATTGAGTGCTAGAAGAGAATGGCAACACGAAAGAGGATGAGGTGTGAAAGGCCTTCTCCACATAAGGGAAAGAAGCATGTTAAGCAGGTCTGGAGGAAGAGGAATTATTGCATTCATTGTGATAGAGGTGGTCATCAAATAACCACATGTTGGAGGCTCAATCCAGAACAATGTCTTAAGGACAAAGCGCCAATGTAGAAACCAGTTGAAAAAGTTGTTCAAAAAAAGAAGCCATCACATTCATGGTTGTCTTGTTTATTAATTAAAATATGGTTTTTCTAGATTTGGCAGCTTGTCATGGCCGTATTTTTTGTAAATAATGTGTTGCAACTTAAAATGTAAAATTGATGATGTGTTTTCCATCACCTGTTGAAGAAACAATGATGTTTTGGCCTTGTATTGATAGCTAGGGTATTGATTTCCATTTTGATGTAAACTTGACCACAAAGTATGTGTTATAAACTCGTGACAAGTATGGGATGCTTGGGTCATTTATTGGTCATGTAATTAAGCATGTAATTTGTAAAGATTGTACTATAGGTTTGCAGAGGATGCAAGTGTCGGCTCATCACTTATGGCTCTAAAGAATAAAGGTGAAGGAGAAGGAAGGGTGACCTGTCATGACACTTATGGTGTAGACAATGTACACAACAGTTGAAAACTCTGTTCATGCTTTTGGAGGACCAAAATCTTCTCAGTGAGGGGGAATTATCCAAGTGGCTCCAGACACACTCAGAAGTTAAAGAGGACTCAATATCTGTGAAAATTCAAAGTGGTAATATTTCTCTCGAACCAGGACCAGATCGAAGTGATATTCGCCCTAATTCCAACGGTGTGAATGACACTCCAATCCGAGCTCGTATGGAAAAGTTATATCTGGTCAAAGTTTTGGTCAAAGTGGGCACGTGGGCCAAGATTAATGGTACTAAAAATTGACTGAGACCCGACGCACGAAATCTGGCCATCAGAACGGGCGAAATTGTTTCCTACTTAAAACTCCCAATCACCCTTATTTTCGAAAAAATTGAAAATGACCAATATATTTAAAAAAAAATGATTATTAATATAAAAAATTATGTTTGGGGGTGGCAGGTGGTCAAACCTCTCCACCCCTACTCTTTGTACACATGGGATGGGCCACATGCCGCAGACCATGACCACAGTTCAATGGAGACAACACCGTGGATAGGGGGGCTCGAACTCGACCAACCCACGTGGGTCGGCCCCCACCAAGTGTCCCCATACTTATACAACATTCCAAAGGTCAAAAAACCTCCAAAATTGTAACATTGCAAATGTAACCAAAAAAATTAAGACCGTAAACCGCCACATTAAAATGGTTAACACACCATTGGTTTGTAACCAAAGCACACCAATAAATTTGTTTTGTTTTGTTTAAAGATGTTCCAATTCGAGCCAGGGTGATGTTTTTAAAGTCGAAATATCTGCCCGCCAACCACAACATCTTGCCAGCCCTATGGGATTTGAAATCTCCGTCGGGGTCAATACATATAAACCCATCGTTTCACCTTTTGACTTGTTATCACTATGAATTTTACAAAGGTTGTTTTAGCATTTAAAATAAAGATCAGAGGTAACCACAAACCTACTTTGGAGCTTAGGATCTAGCCTTCCTAAACTTAGAGAGGGCTCTCTCTATATGATTTAACTTTGTTTTAATTAATGGATGTTAGGCTAGTTATGTATGCTTGGTTGGTTGGTGTAATTAATGAATTAGATGAATATGTGCTTTTCCATTTTCCATTGGGCTATGGAGTCAATATGATTTGAAACAGAACAAAATAAAATTATAAAGAAAGTGTTACAGGGCAAGATAGGTGAGCAATATCAGATCTCAAGGCTGAATGGTGAAGTGATATTTCAATAGGGATCAAGGAGCAATTAAGAATTCCCTAAAACAAGATAATGAAGAAGGGTGAAGAGGTCAATCGGGATCAGAGAGGAATTAATAATATTCTAAACCGGAGATCACAAGAAAACACAAAAATGTATAACAGTTAAAAGAAAAGTGTAGCTTTTAAGCAAATTCTGCAGCAATATTCCTGTTATAACATTCAGATTTAGAACACATACAAGTTTATGGAATACTTAGAAAGAAAACATGAACAATTGAAATTTATACTTCACTGAGGTAGCTCAACACATGAATCATGTAATGAAGTCTCTTTATAACTTGTTCAGTCTGTCGAATGGAAATTGGTACAATAACCCTTTGGAAAAAGATCAGTCAGCTACTGAAATATTCAGAAATCCACACTTGATCGACCCTTGATACTTCAAATGATGAAGTATTTATACAATATATTAAAAAATATCTCGTCACCTGATTAGGATTTATTCTAGGAAAATAAAATATCTTTGTGCATAAAGATAGTGACACCTTTCAACTGAATGATATCTGCCCCTGATTCTTTGCTTGCTATTATCTATCTGTTGTTTCATTTGTCTTTTCTTTCACCCTTTATAGCAAATCAACCACTTCTCCCACATTTTTTCATCTGGGATTTTGATTTTCATCATCTTACGGTAAATTTCATCTGCCTCTGAATATCTAGCAAACATAGGCTTATTAACAAAAAGGTGATTTACCTGATGCTGGAGGTAAAAGAAGTTTTCTAAAGTTTGAAGGAGCACCTTGCCTGTGGGAATTCCCTTCATTGAGGAAATGTGGGAAGTTTCTTTGGCCACTTACCTTAACTTCTTGACATAATCCTCATGTCTCGTGAGTTTTTCATATCACTAGAGGAATAGGTATACCCTTCTATCACAAAATATCAAACTTGGTGAAAAACTTATTCACTGTGAGTTCCAAGACTTGACATTTCTCTTCAAGCTGTAGCATTAGATTTCTTTTGGAAATCACTTTCTTCACTTCTAGGATAGTTTCTGTTTTGTCAGTTATCTCGAGTTCTTCCAATTCATATTTATTTTTAGAATTTAGGAATTTGATTAGTTCAGAGGCTTCCTGTGGTTTCTCTCCAAGGTTGGATTTTACTTTCTGAATTGCCTCACCGACTTTCTTCACCAATTCATTCTGATCAAACATAATCTGTATAGAAGGAAAAATATAATTAACATAGTTAATGATATTGTGTTGTGTAACCAGCTCCAAAAATAGAAGAAAAGAGATATCAACGCCTTATAAATAAGCCACTTCGAGGGGGCAACCTCCAATACATTACATAAATGAACAATTCTTGGATGATGCAATTTACAAAACCTCCTTTCTATATATAGGAGTCCATGGGGCCATAATGTAATCCTAGTGGGGCCACAATGTAATCCTAGCCGAGCTAACAATAATAATTTAAGGGCACAATAATAACAAATGGGGTTTACAAGGGCACACTAATAACAATAAGGGGGTTACACTAACAACAATAAGGGACTATACTAGTAATACAGGGACCTAACATGCCCCCCTCCGTCAAAAAAGTGTTGTCCTCAACGCTTGAGTAGCTCTGGCTGCTTCTGTATAAAATTCTCATCCTCCCATGTAGAATCTTCAGTGGGTAAGTTCTTCCACTTGATGAGATACTCCGAAATTGATCGATTCCGTAGCTGTAGAGTTCTTGTTTCCGTGACCGCTTAAGGTTCCACTATGATTTTTCCTTCCTCATCAAGTTCTAGAAATATTGTTTGAATTGGAAGATTTTCACCTATAACCTTCTTTAAGCATGAAACATGGAAAACTGGATGCACTCGCGAAGAAGCAGGAAGCTCCAATTTGTATGCCATAGTACCAATCTTTTGTAACACCTTGTAAGGACCATAGTACTTTGGCGATAATTTATTATCCTTCTTAGCTTGCTTGAGGGACATTTGTTTGTATGGTTGTAGCCGTAAAAATACCCAATCTCCTACATCAAAACTTCTTTCACTGCGATGTTGATCTGCCTGTTGTTTCATTCGATTTTGTGCCAAATTCAGGTTATCCTTTAAGAGTTGGAGAACTTCTTGCTGATGCTCGATGTGATCTTCCACTGCTTGAACCTTCGAATTTTCCTTAAAGATGATGTGATCGATGGTGGATGATATTCATAAAGTGCCATAAATGGGGTCATTTTTGCTGCAGTATGGAAGGAAGTGTTATACCACCATTCAGCGAGAGGTAACCACTTGACCCATTGTGTTTGTTTATCAGATACAAAACAACGAAGATATCCTTCCAAAATTTTATTTACTATCTCAGTTTGACCATCAGATTGAGGATGATAAGATGAGCTATGAGCTAATTGAGTACCCAAACAAGAAAATAACTTCATCCAAAAATTTCCAGTAAAAATGGGATCTCTGTCGCTCACAATAACCCTTGGGCTTCCATGTAGCTTTTGAATTCTATCCATAAATGTAGTAGCAACTGTACCTGCTTTAAATGGATGAGATAATGCACAAAAGTGTGCATACTTGGTAAGTCTATCAACTACCACCATGATGACACTCTTTCCTTCGGACTTAGGTAAACCTGTGATAAAATTCATTGAAATCTCCTCCCAACGTTGACTTGGAATGGATAAAGGTTGTAAAAGTCCCGGGGTCTTAATTGTCTCAACTTTATTCTGCTGGCAAACCAAACATTCCGCCACAAACTTTTGAATATCACATTTAAGGCCATCCCAAAAAAATTCTTTCTTCACCCTGTGGTAAGTTTTTAAAAATCCTGAGTGTCCTCCTAAAGGAGAAGTGTGCAATTCCAGAAGAATCTTTTGTTTTAGTTGGGAATTCTTACAAAGATATAAGCGATCTTTGTACCATAAGGAATCATTTTTCCAACCAAATGTATCAGATGTACTAGGATCTTGCTGCAACTTTTGAATGAGTGTCCATACATCTTTGTCCTTCTTCCATTCATCTCTTGCTTCGTTTATCCAATCTGGTTGGATAATAGAAATGGCACAAAGCAATGCTTCCACCTCTTCATTCTTTCTTGAGAGTGCATCTGCAACAACATTAAGCTTTCCTTTTTTGTAGATTATTTCAAAGTCATAACCCAACATCTTTGTGACCCATTTTTTCTTCTCTTCTGAAGATAGTCTTTGTTCCAAAAGTGTTTAAGACTATCATGATCAGTTTTTACCTTGAAGTGTCTTCCCATTAGGTAAGTTCGCCATTTCTTTAGTGCATGTAGTATTGCTAACATTTCCTTCTCATAAATAGGTTTCTGTAAATACTTTCCTTTGATTGGACGACTTTCAAAAGAAATGGGTCTTTCTTCCTGCATTAAAACAACACCAATTCCATTTCCTGAGGCATCACATTCCACAATAAAGGTTTTTGTGAAGTCTGGCGTAGCTAAGACCGGTGCTAGGCACATTGCCTCTTTAAGATGTTCAAAGGCCTTAGTTGCTTCAGGAGTCCATGAAAATGCATCTTTCTTCAATAATGTTGTTAGAGGTGCTGCTATTCTCCCACAATTCTTAACAAACTTGCGATAATACCATGTTAACCCGAGAAATCCTCGCAACTTCTTTATGGTTGTGGGGACTTTCCATTCCTTAATGGCTTTAAACAGGTTATTCATCTTTTCCATAATGATTTATCTAATTAATTTTCCTGTTTTGGGTTAAATATGATCATGAATATTAATTAAACTGCCATTTAACTAGTTATTCCTTGTGGAAAATCAAACAAATGTAGATTTATTTAATATTTCCTCGTGGGGTTTCCTGTTTAGACCATAAACAACTTAATAAATGTGGTTTACTAAGTTAATTTTCATAGTGAAAGCAATTTTATTTAGGGTAAAATTGGCCTTACATGGTGTACTTTGGTCCATCTAATAGTAACAGGTTAGATGACCAAAAAATGGTGTAACACTAACAATAGCTTTCCCTTCACCTCTAGCAAACTCAAGCAACAATCAGTTTGCAAATAGTCAAATCCTTTCCACTATTTAAACACCTTTCAAGTCAAACAAGCAAGCTATTTCTCTTTCAATCAAGCAACCAAGTGCTCCGATACCAACCTGTTCCGAACCGAAAATGGGTTGGATAAATTGTTATGATTTTCAAGAAACTCCCACTCAGTTAAACAAATAAAAGATCTAGCTTGTACTTGAATTTTTGCGGAATTTATGCTTGAAACAAGTGTATATTTTTATCTGTTTAAGTGCTTTAAGTCCATTTGTTTTCGCTGAAATTAAACATGTGTAACAACAATATAATGCAGCAAATAAAAATCAACACATAACAACAAATTTAATCTAGGAGTTCACCCGAATATCGTGGGCTGCATCTCCTTGAGCTCTTGTCATCTTGACTTGGCTCTTTGGATTATGGAAAAAATTATTTCACAAGTTCCATACTTAACTCAAATGGTTACTGAACTGAACCAATGGGCTTAGAATACCATCTATATCCCTGTCATGGCTGTCATCACTCTACAGACAACGTTAGGATCCCTTAGACTCGATTCCTTCTGTCGGTGCACTTAGCTACACTGAGATTCTCTATGGCACAAACTTCCTCGCGAATTATTTCGTTTTCCCTAAAACCTCACCTACTGTCTCCAACACACATCAGACACCAAAAATTGACTGATCGTTTTCTCAAAATGAACACTGCATCTCTAAACTAGGCCTCCCTCCACGGGAAAAGCCAAAAACTTCCTTGTAGCTTCTCGAGCTCTAGAAGTCTTCAGATGGCTCTAAAAATCCCTTCATTGGATTTAGAATTCTAAAAATAGTCATAATGGACTATTGGTTCATTGAAAATGGCTTCAACAAGCCCAAATAAGCCCAATACCTCGTCTTCAAGACCCCCTGGCATTAAGGTCACTAAAAAATTCTATGATGGGTTCCAGACCTCTAGAAGCACTCAAAAGCTTCTACAAACTCCATCAATGGATTTAGAATTCTAATTATACTTAGAAATGACTAAAGGTTCGCTGCATAAGGCCTTTAACTGCCCTGGCTAGGCCTCAAACTGTTGCTGGTTCTTGCTGGCCCTGGTGGCTCCTGGAACTTCTTTGAAGCATCTCGGCCTTCAAAAGTACTCTAAAGGCTTTGAAAACAACACCATTAGTTCTAGAACATCTGAAACATCCAAAATTGATGATTGGATTTCTGAATAAGGCCTCTAGCTCCCCTGGCTAAGCCTCAAATTGCTGCTGGCCCATGGTGGCCCTCGTGGCCCCTAGAACTTCTTTGAAGCAAAAAACTTCTCAAAAGTCCTTTGATGGCTCTGAAACCTACTCCAATGAGTCAGGAATGTTCAAGGAAGTCAAACTTGATTATTGGCACTCCAAAATTGGTTGAATCTAGTCCAGATAGAGCCAAAAATTATTTTTCCCAATGACACCAAAAAAAGCTCCACTAATTGTGGAGAATTAGACTTAACTCCAGTTAAATTCGAAAATTTTGCCAAAAAATGGTGGGCACTCTAGTTAAACCGCAAGATAAACTGCCAACATTAAATCTGACTGTTTGGGGTGGCCACATGGCCACAAACCCCACGGTCTTGTTGGCGGTTAGCACAAATTGTGCTTAAAATGTGGCTGCATTAGTTTTAAACCCACATTAATATAACTGTTTTGTTAACCTGTCAGCGGAATAGTCGTGACTATGACATGTGACAAAACTTTCCATGGGATCGTGAGCTGGCGGATAGGCTAAACCATCGGAATTCTTGGTCTTTGGTTCACGGGCTAAGGGCCTATGGGGAGGGGCTGGCCCCTCTGAACCCCGAAACTTCAACTCGACTCAATTCAAATATAAGGTGGGCATTCATATGGTTAAGAAACATTTGGTTGTACGATTCGTTAAGACGCCCATGTGTTGTGCAGGAGGTTTTAGGTTTGATCCTCTGGCCCTCCAAAATTTTACATGACCGAACCTGGGCCATGTGCGGCCTCCAGGCCTGCCACATGGCGACCCGTGATTAGCCCGTAATCCAAAAAGTCAATCCACTGACCAATAAGACAATGCCACTTATCTGCATATGATTGGTCTAAATGGAATATTCTGGAGAATATTTTGAGGAATATTCAAAGAATATTTCTTGTAATATTCTCTTTTTAATTTTTCCCAATCCAAGTCGAATTTGGTCAAAGTCCAAAAATTGAAGTTTACTGGACTTTTCAAACTGCGATAACTTCTTCATACGGTGTCGGTTTTTCGAACCGTTTGCGGTGCCAGAATTAGGAAGACGAGATCTATCCGGTCTCTAGGTTCAGAACACTTCCAAACACTTTGAATTTTGAGCTATCACTTAGGTCCATGATCCAGTTCTGATCACTCCCTTCCTTGTTGGGTAGTTCCTATATTGTATTTATAACACTCGTTTAATGGTGGGAAAATTTTGATCCCCTAGTTCAATTTAGTTGGCCCTATTCTTGAGCTTCAGTTCCCTTACCCTATCTAGAAGTATTTTTTTCATTTTGACTCCAGATTTCTCAAAATAAATTTATCCTTATCATTAATTTGACATCTTATATTAGTAGAAAAAAACGATTTTGGGTTCTTCTTCCACTTAGTTTAGTTTTCCATCCCTTTCTTCGTGTCTTTTCCCTACTTAGTCAACCACCTTTTCCTTAACTCTTGTCAAAGGCTTTACAAACTGTTCACATACATTACCTTCCTTTGAAGGATCATACCTCAACTCGTTTACCTTCACCATATCTTATAACACACACACTCTCTCTCTCTCTCTCACACACACACATTATTATATTTCATATGACTTGCATATTATAAAATAAATTACCTTTTGTGTAGTATGATACAACGAGACATCTTAGTATTATAGTTAGATATACATAATTGGAGTATGGGTTGGATAAATAGTGGCATACAACTTTAGTAGGTCTAATTACACTTTTTAGCACATGCATTACCTCCTTATCGGGCACAAGTTTAAATATGGAGGGTGTAGCATATATACACCTCTATAGACTAAGCACTCAAGTCATTGTGCAATCATTTGTCTAACAAAAAGGGGTCTCATACATCAATTTGGTGATGTTGAATTCGGTGTAGGTACAATATTCATTGGAGACAAGATGCACAACTCAACCACTCATCCAAGTAGCGCTTGTCAATTTTGGAGTGAATATATTTGAGAGACAATATATGCTTTTGGTCGTGGCTATCATTAAGGGACATATGAGCGCATAGAGTCACAATTTATAAAATAAATAAATTATGTTATACACACATGTACATTACATAATATGGGTGTGGTGTTGCAAAGCAAGGTTGATACATCCATGCATAGTGCAAACACAATTTCAACATGAAAAATCCTAATAGCCATCATGAATCACAATGAAATCACGACAACACTAGAACTCAATTACATATAGGTAATAATTACCGCTAGTTTTTATTCACATAATTGTTGAGTAGTTGTATATGTTTATTCATAATCCACAAAAGTAATTTATGTGAGTAATTTATAGCAACAACACTTACATTTAAATTACTCAATTTTGCTAGTATTTAATTTACAAAAAATTTCGTAACCATTTTGCACTACTAATTCTCAAAGGGGATGATTAGAAAAATTAAAGTGTATTTGAATTCTAGATCTTGAAAACAAGACTTTTGAATGTTAAAATTGTCAACTCAAGCCAAAAAACAAAATAATATTTAGCAAATAGTATAAATCTATAATAAAATATCAAAAAAATATAAAAAGTTGAAGCAAAAAAGAAACAAAATTATTAGCCAATAGTAGAAGTTTATAATGAAATATAATAAGAAAAGAAGTTTTACAAACAAATTTTGAACTAAAGCCTTTTTGAATAAATTTTGATGATCACTTAAACAAACCGAGGGAGATCGGGAGATCCTTGTAGTTTATTAGGGCAAATAAAATAGACGATTTATTGCCTGAGCGTGTAAATTTATATGTTTGTTGGAGAAGAAGAGGTTAAATTCTGATTATGTTCGAAAGTAATAGTTCGTAATGATGTTGACGGCAGACCTTATAAGTTCGTTTTTTAATTTCCGAAAGGCTGCAGTTCTAAATTAAATTTGGTAAAAACGATCACGGTGGGACTCGAACCCACAATCTCCCGCTCCGGAGGCGAGCGCCTTATCCATTAGGCCACGCGATCAACACGTTTGTTACTAGAGACTATTAGAGAGAGATGGAAATTATTACTACCTATGTGGCCGCAACCTATTCGTCGCTTCAAAATTCGCCGCAATCTATACGGCACTGTTACAGCGTAAATTCAGTTGACATGTTATCTGGCGTAAGTTCACTTCACAATATAGGTTTACATCACCAATGGGTTGAAGAATTTATTCTCATGTAGAAGTATAACGATAAAGACTATTTGAGATCTTTAAATAAAGAAAAATTAAAATTTTAATTGCTTAGCTGAAGACTAGTATTTAGCATTTAAGATGTAAAATTAGTAGATAGATAGTCTTTAGAGAGGATTGGGAAGAAAGAATTTGTATTTTTTTGCAATAGAGTAGGGTAGAAACATAATGACATTTTATCAAAGAATGTGAACAACTTTAAGATGAAGAGTCTCATCGAACTTTTTGAGGCATGACTTCACAAAACAATAAGTATTTTACTCAAGATTCATGACAAAAAAAAAACATGGAAAATAATCTAAATAGGGATTAAGTTTTTATTGGGTGGTTCCTTTGACCTCGAGGTCTCACGAACTTCATTAAAAAATCAATCATTCATTTATTCATCACTATTGTGAGAGGAGGAATTTTATTTGCAACCCTCTAACATCACATGAAAAAGTTGTTGTTTTAATTTTATTTAGTTGAAATGTTTTTATGTATTTTTTTTAAACCATGGTAGTCAAAAACTTGTTAGCATAATCTGGGTTATCCCATGATAAAATCAAATTGATTATTATTACAACTCAAAACTATATTCAATAGATATATTAATAACTTGCGTTTTGATTCTTGACACTCTTTAGTCTAGTATGGAAGAGTGTTGTAATATATTTTTCTGTCTTGTTAAACATTTTGACTCAGTCAAATTACATAAAAATAAAAATAAAATAAAATAATCAATAATTATAATTATGAATAAAGCATTTTAACAAGATCAAATAACCACAGTTGTAAGACATAGTAATAGTATTTTTTCAAGATAATTGTGTTAAGAAAAGTTGAAATGCCCGATGTTTCGGGTGAACATCATCAGGACTGGAAGCAAAAACATAGGTGAAGTGTTTTTGCTTATGATCCCTAATGATGGGTGAGACGTTCACCCAAAACATTAGACATTTCAATTTTTGTTAACACTGTTATCTCTAGAAACTACTCTACACTTGATGATATATATATATATATATATATATATATATATATATATATATATATATATATATATATATATATATATATTAAACCAACCTAGATTCATGTTAACCCCAGATCTACCAAGTGCTTAGAGGGATCAAGTCTCTTGAGGTGAAAACCTCTTTTAGAATGAAAAGAGATTCAATTCCTATTGACGCTTGGTGGATTCAAAGTTAAGATGGATCTTGACTAGTTATTATTATATTTCAAAACTATCTCCAATAGATATATTAATAACTTGTGTTTTACCATGTCTAGAGTTATTCTAATGTACACTATCTCAGTGAAATTTTATTAAGTGGGTGCTTACTTTTTAAAATTTTATTAAAATAAATCATTGTAATTTTATAGAAAATTTGAAATTATTAAAGTAAATAATTTTAAAAGTTTTTGTTTGTTTGTTTGTTTGTTGAGAGCTGCATTTGATAATGGAAATGTAAAATTTTATTAAAATAAATCATTGTAATTTTATAGAAAATTTGAAATTATTAAAGTAAATAATTTTAAAAGTTTTTGTTTGTTTGTTTGTTTGTTGAGAGCTGCATTTGATAATGGAAATGTGATTCCTTTTGTACTCAATATGGAGTTAGACACTTTTTTTTTGTAAGTTGAGGTCTTCTATTAACTCAAGAAGTTAAATTTTGCAATGTACATCTCCAAAATTCTACCAGTCTCACTCTGACCGGAATTGTGGCTAGCAAATAAAGCCCCATACGCTTCGACAACATACAAAACACAAAATACATCCAAATATTTACAAGCCAAAAAATTAACTAGAGTAGGGTTGTCTGGACCTTCCCCCAGAGATGGGGCTGGTTTGTAATCACAATGAATATGACCCTCCATATGGATCAAGATTGCTTCCGGTATCTCTAATTTTTCTATAGTGCGACGCTGAGAACACCAAAAAATCACCATATGATCATGCAATTGCCACTGGTTATGCTCGATATGACCAAGGATCTTCTTGAATTCTACTCGATCCTCCTAACAATCCCAATTTAACCGATCCAAATCGATAAGCAATGATTGAACCAACATATCTAAAGTAGAAAGTGAATGGGAAACACCCAAAAAAATTAACGTTGGCTGAGAGGAGGATAGGACAAAGGGTTTTTTTCGCCCCATGGAACTTTGACGAAAGGAAACGCTCCACGCTCCCCATCCTCTTGATTCATGATGATATCCACGTTGAGGAGGCATCTTATCATAGACAAACACTATTATTAGACCACTGGACCACCCCGAGGCCAAGAGAGAAGATCAAAGGGACATTGTCCCACACAACTACAAACTCCCAACTCCAACCAATGACCCACCCATAGTACACTAGGTTCAAGGAGTGAACTAAAACTAAAACATAGGAGAAATCCTTAAACCACTGCACCACCCCGAGGGCAAAACAAAAGGACAAAGAAAACCTTACCCAATGATCCATAACTACCCAACTCTAGCACACAGTCCACCCTCGACACTCCAGGCTCAAGGGGCCACCAGGGATGAACACAAAATAGGGACCCAAGATAATCGACCACCCAAAAATGCAACAAAACTAGTAACCCTCGACAACACATATATAAAATAAACTTAAACACCAACCCACAAGATAGAACACGAGAACATGCTAATGGGGACCTCTCCCACACCAATTGAACCAAAAGAGAATGGGAGCCACAACAACTAAGAGAAAAATCCTGCTCACAGTCTCAAAATTCCACAAAGGTAAACTTACATAAATAGAAAAGAGCCAAGCACCACCAGTGAGCCACCCAAGCTTAAAATTAACATGAATAATCCATGATAAAAGCCATTTACCGCTTAGATGCAATTGGAAAACATAATTACCATTCACCATGCACTGAAGCAACCGAACTTATCGAGCCAACATAGGAGAGAATCCACAAGAGCCCTCCAAAAACTGATTATGGAGAGACTGGCGAGCCTGCTACCATGATTTCTTGGAACATCAATCCCCATGGACGCCCTTCCCCATTTTGGCACACTAGTCTCACTGCCAATTCAAGCTAAGCAGAGCATGAGTCTTTCAAACAAAAAATACAAAAAAACAAACCTCACCAACCTTTAATGCATTAACCATAGAAACCACTAGAATTAAAAGTAGTAAATTATGCCTGCTATGAGCAATAGGCTCCCATGCTCCTGCATGGGCGGGTGGCGCTACACCAACCATTTCAAGGATCATCCATATGGTCACAAGGGCAACATACACCCCCCACTATGTGTCGTTTCTCGAGGCATTAACAACCCCATTAGGGAGACACATATTTATTTTAAAATAAAAATATAGTATTAATTAAATTAAAAATATCCATTATAATAAAATAACAAAATTAAATATATATATGATTTTAATTAAAAATATTATTGATAATAGAGCCCAATATAAAGTAGATATGTATACCAGCCTAGCATATGCCCTAAAACTACTTCTTCTTGGCTAAGAACTCATATTTTAAGTGTCTTTTCTTCCATTCCCTGATGATGGGTGGAGTTTTCACTTGAAAAGTCAAATATTTCAACTTTTCTTAACACAATTATCTCTATAAGGAGAAGTGTGCAATTCCAAAAGAATATTTTGTTTTATTTGGGAATTCTTACAAAGATATAAGCGATCTTTGTACCATAAGGAATCATTTTTCCAACTAAATGTATCAGGTGTACTAGGATCTTGCTTTAAATTTTGAATGAGTGTCCACAATTATTCGTACTTATTCCATTCATCCCTTCCTTCGGTTTTCCAATCTGGTTGGATAATAGAAATTGCACAAAGCAATGCTTCCACCTCTTCATCCCTTCTTGAGAGTGCATCTGCAACAACATTTAACTTCCCTTTTTTGTAGATGATTTCAGAGTCATAACCCAACATCTTTGTGACCCATTTTTTCTGCTCCTCTAAAGATAGTCTTTGTTCCAAAAAGTGTTTAAGACTATCATGATCAATTTTTACCTTGAAGTGCCTTCCCATTAGGTAAGGTCGCCATTTCTTTAGTGCATGTAGTATTGCCAACATTTCCTTCTCATAAATAGCTTTCTATAAATACTTTCCTTTGATTGGACAACTTTCAAAAGAAATGGGTCTTCCTTCTTGCATTAACACAACGCCAATTCCATTTCTTGAGGCGTCACATTCCACAATAAAGGCTTTTGTGAAGTCTGGAGTAGCTAAGACTGGTGCTAGGCACATTGCCTCTTTAAGATGTTCAAAGGCCTTAGATGCTTCAGGAGTCCATGAAAATGCATCTTTATTCAATAATGTTGTTAGATGTGTTGCTATTCTCCCATAATTCTTAAGAAACTTGCGATAATACCCTGTTAACCCGAGAAATCCTCGCAACTGCTTTATGGTTGTGGGGACTTTCCATTCCTTAATGGATTTAATTTTTCTAGGGTCTACCTTAACACCGTCGTGAGATAAAATATGACTGAGATATTCCACCTCTTGTACTCCAAAGAAACATTTGGATGTTTTTGCATATAATTGTTTCTCCTCCAATAGTTTAAGCACCTTATCAACATGTTGAACATGATCCTAACAAGACTTGCTGTAGATTAGTATGTCATCAAAAAATACTAGCAAAAATTTTCTAAGGAAGGGTTTGAAAATGGAATTCATCAACCCTTGAAATTTAGAAGGAGCATTGGTAATGCCAAAAGGCATGAAAAAAAATTCATAATGACCCTCATGAGTTCGAAATGTTGTTTTCGGAATATCTTCAGTCTTCATTCTAATTTGGTGATATCCTGAACGAAGATCCAACTTGGTAAAATAAATAGCTCCATGTAATTCATCCAATAATTCATCAATCACAGGAATGGGAAATTTATCTTTAATAGTGAGCTTATTGAGCTCCCTATAATCCGGACACATGAGCCATGATCCATCCTTCTTGTGCACCAAGACTACTGGATCAGAGAAAGAACTTTGACTAGGTTGAATTATGCCAGCTTCTAACATTTCTGCAATCATATGTTCAATTTCGCTCTTTTGGACATAAGGATATCTGTAAGGCCTGATGTTTGGAGGAACACTTCCTCGAATCAAATGAATAGCATGATCATGATCACAAATAGGTGGGAGTCCTTTGGGAGTATCAAACACCTTGGAATGATTGTCTAAGACTTTTTGGAGATCTGGAGAAATAGATGATTTTGATGTTGGAACTTCTAGTGAGCATAATTGTGAAATTACGCCTCATTGTTCTTTCTTTAGAAGATTTTTCATGACATTAGAGCTTATTATCTTTCCCGGCTTCCCTGCGATACCCCATCATTCGATTTCCTTTCCTTCCGCAAAAAATTTCAAGAAAAGTTCTTGAAAATTAAAAGCTACCATCCCCAAAGATTGTAACCATTGTACTCTTAGTACAACATCATCACCTCCCATTGGAATGGAAAGAATTGAACTATTCAATACATATTCCCCCATGGTTAGCTTGATATTATGGAATTTTCCAGAGCAATTTATAGTTCCTCCATTTGCAACCATCACTTGACGTTTTGGTGCTGGGTATAGGAAATAATTCAATTCCTTGGCTACCTTATAATGAATAAAATTATGGGTACTACCCAAATCAATCAACACTATTACCTTTTTCTTCTTGGTATGTCATTCTATCTTGAGAGTTTGAGGAGTGGTAATTCCTGCCAATGCATTACAATATAGTGAGACTCATTTCTTCTTCTTCTAGGGTTGGTTCCTAGTGTATATCCTCTTCTTTTGAAGTTTCTTGTTCATTTTCTTCCTCCTCTTCACAATCTATGTAAAATAATCTCTTCTTGGCACACTTATGACCTTTAGTGTATTTTATATCCTAGCTATAAGCAAAGCCTTTTATGCTCTTTTTTCTTCCAATTTTTGTGGTGTCAACCTTGTAGGTTGTGGAAGTCTTGGAGTAGCAATACTTCCATCTTTATATATGTGAGTGGTAGGCTTCCTTGTCGCCATAATTTTACATTCAATTTTTCTTGCCAACCTGAATGCCTTCTCCAATGAATCAGGTTCCCAAACGCGAACTTCATGTTGGATGTTATCCTTTAAAGTCCCTATGAAGACATCAATCCCGTGTTCCTTTGGAATATCAATTACCCTTATGTTCAATTTTTGGAAGTCCTCAATGTGCTCCACCACTAAACCCTTTTGTTTGAGATTTATCGATTGGATAAAGAAGGTGTTGCTCTTTGTATCCTCATAATGTGCTTTCATTTCCTCCGTAAAAATTGACTAAGTGACAATTTTTTTAGGGGAGCAAAGCCGTTGATACCATACAAATGTATTTTGTTCTAAATGTAAAGTTGCAATGCGTACCTTTTGTGTGTATTGCACATTATTGAGATCAAAATATTGCTCCATTTGTAGTATCCATGTTACGTGATCCTTGCCATCAAACTTCCTCATATCCATGTTTGGAATATGGTGGTTCTTCAATCCAACATTAGAGTCTATGAAATGACTATTAACATTTATTTTTCTCTCATCATGAGTTTCCTCTACTATCTTTTCGGCATTAGGAAACATTTCTTGTATCAACTTTGTCAAACCTTCCATGTGTGCATTTAGATCATTCTTCATGTTTTCCATGTTGTCTTTCATGTCATCCATATTAGCTTTCATGCCAGCTTCCATGCCATCCATCTTAGCTTCCATGCCTTTCTTCAAACCATCCATCTTAGCTTCCACACCTCTCTTCAAAACTTCCATTTCATTTTTTGTTGCTCTTTGCGAGAGCGAAATTTGGTACACTTGCTCTTGTAATTTTGATATGTCATGTTGCAATTCTTCGTCTTCATGAGTCATAGTAGAGCCTTCTAAAGGCTTAATGGGTGTTGAATTCTTTGTAGGGGGGATTTTATAACCGAATACTAATATATATTCTACAATATTCCCTTGGAATCAATTCAAACTGATTTTTCACACAAGACTTATGCAATTCGAAAAAAATACACACCTTTTTATTGATTTTGAGGAGCTCGATATTGAAACTGAATTATCTCTGTGATTTCGGATCTTCAATATCTTAAATTCGACACTGTAGTAGCCCTCTGAAGCTTCTTTCAATTTCCACATGTCTCACATGATTTTTATTCTTCAAGTCAAAGTTATTCCCAATCTCCCACAATGACCTAATTATGGACTGCTTCAATATAGAAAAATTGTACGGTGTGCCACGTGTCATTGTTTCCTCTTTCGACTCTGAAATTGATACACAGTAAACTGAATTCCGTGTACTTGTGACCACTTTTTACAAAATTCCAATCTGATGCTTAGAGTGAGAGTTATGATGATTTTCCCAGGGTCACATCTTTGAGATGAAATTCAGAAGCCTGAAACAACACTAACTTCCACAAATCATATCTCCGAAAATATTGCAAATAAAGCTCTGAAATTTTTCCACGAAGTTCCTCAGGATTTCGGCTTCTCTCTGTAAAAAGTTCAACTTCGGAAACCTTGTAGAAAAAAAACCTTATTGCGAAAATTCCACAATGACCTGTTTAGGTTAAATTCAGGAGCTTGCAAAAAGCCCTAACTTCCATAGATCATATCTCCGAAAATATTGCGAACCAAGATCTGATATTTTTCCACAAAGTTCCTCAGGATTTCAGCTTCGGGCTATAAAAATTTCAGCTCCTGAACCTTCGTAGAAAACAAGTTATAGCGAAAATTCCACAATGACCTGTTTGAAGTAGCGAAACCCTAGAATCCAAAGCTCTGATACCAAATGTTATGAAACCAGCTCCAAAAATAGATGAAAAGAGAGATCAACACCTTATAAATTAGCCACTTTGAGGGGGAAACCTCCAATACATTACATAAATGAATAATTCTTGGATGATACAAATGAAAAAACCTCCTTCTATATATAGGGGTCCATGGGGTCACAATATAATCCTAGCTGACCTAACAATAATAATGTAAGGGAACAATAATAGCAATATGGGGGCTACACTAATAACAATAAGGGACTACGCTAGTAATATGGGGACCTAACATCCTACCTCCACTCGGACTAATACATCACTTTTACCGAATATATATATATATATATATATATATATATATATATATTAATATTATTAATTTTTTTATTTTTTCGGTAAAATCACAATTACAGTAAAGCAAGTTCAGAAACAACTAATATCAAAACCCTGCAATGCAATGGAAGAATTAAAAGGAGGAGATATCTCGACCCATTTGAACGATTATGAGGAATTGAAAACACTTTGTATTTGGATAAGAAGTACGCTCTGCTTTAAAAGAGTCCAGAAACATGTACAAAAAGCATAATTCGATGGTAAGATGACTAGAAGAATGATCTGCAAGGCTTTATATTTGTTGTCGCATGCATGGTGGAAGATGAAAAGTTTCAGGATTGTGAAAAGTTTACTGCATGTGCCAATGATTTAACACTTGCAAGATGAAGATCCAGCTAAAACACTAGAAAGCATAATGCAAAACAAGAAATTGAAAGCAAACAAAGCAAGATTTGACATAGAATGATGAAAAACAGTAAAGATTTGAGCATGCAAACTTACTTGATGCACTGGTTGATGAAAGGTTTGATGATCTAGTTGTGCGCTTAGATGAAATGATGATGACGGAATGATTATCTGAGTTTATTCAAAGAGATTAACATGAAAAGCTAACTCATGCATGAGTGCCACTTGTCATCGCATGAAAGAATCAGTTAAGGGGAAGTTAAGGCGGTTCTTATTTTCTAGGAGTGTGCCCTTATGCAACAACTTGGATCATGCATGCAACTGAACAGGGTGCAAGTTTTCGTCACGAAGGAGTGTGCCTAGGTAGGGCGCACTTTCTCAGCTTGAAGGAGTGCGACCATATAGTGTGCATTCCTTCGGCCCGAAGAAGTGCGCTTTCTTCAAGAGAAAGTCTTTATAAAATTTGAGTGCGCTTTTTTTTGTGAGATATTTTTGTGCCTTTTCTTTCTTTTTTCCACTTTTGTGTGCTTTTTGAGTGTGTGAATGGCTATAAGGTAGGTCTTTAAGTCTAGAAAATATCATGAGCTCACCTAACCACAACTTACTAACTTGCACACTTCTAATGGTTAAGTGACAATACTTGAGAAACATAGAATTAGGAAGATGTGGCATTTTGAGAAAAAAACACAAATATCAAATCAAACCACATGACAACACATGGGGGCCTGAAATGATAGTTATCATAGGTTTGAAAATTGACATGGGCCAAAATTTTGGAGGGTGATTGTCACAACGAGAACACATTTATAGTTGGGGATCTTCCCTTAAAATTGAGAGCCACATTCTCCCACCATTTCCAGTATATAATCAATAATTTATAGTTTGGGATATTTCATTAAAATTGAAAGCCGCATTCTCCCACCATTTCCAGTATATAATCAATAATTTATAGTTGGGGATATTTCATTAAAATTGGGAGCCGCATTCTCCTAGCATTTCCACTATATAATCAATAAATCACATCAATAAGAAGATCAATTGTATATATTGTGTAAGATAATATTACCTCCACTATGTAAAGGTTTGCCTAGTAAAATGCAAGAAATTAGAATAAAAATTGATCCATCAAACTAGATTAATTAATAAATAAACTTAACAAAATAATGGTAAAATGTATAAGAAGAAAAGCGTTTAGAAAATATTTACACCAGAAATAATTTCAAGTTGCAAAAAAAACCTTAAATAATTCATTTATCTATTTAATATTTCATATTAATCAAACATTATTAATATCATACATTTATCCAATAACTTATTGAAAATTTCCGAAAAAATATTGTCATTCTTTCATTATTTGCATTAACTTAAAAAAAATAAAAAATAAAAAATTAAAAAAAAATTAAAAAAAAAATATTTATACTTTCACCCGATTATAAATGATAAATCACCACTTTAGAGTATCCATGATACACTTCACAAATTCTATAAAAAAAATGGTAGTGACTTTGAGGTAAAAGCTATTCTTCATTCACCAACGCCCACTTGAATTTTAATTTAAAATTAAAAAATAACGTTCAATCCCAACTTAATGGCGTTTTATGATAATTATCACCCTCCATATTTAAAACCATATTTGAAATTAAAAAATAGCGTTCAATCCCAACTTAATGGCGTTTTATGATAATTATCACCCTCCATAAATATGTTTTCACGAATTCATTGCCCGGAGAGGTGAGATAAGAAATAAGGCAATACTTGATCACGATCTATGTCCATGTTATTATGTAACATTTAATGTTAGCAATCTGTGTTATATAGATCATAAGTTAGATTCTATTTTAGAATTTGAAGATTTATATAACATATATCACATCATTAAATATGTGTGGAATTTTAAATTTAATATACTTATCTAATGAAAAATTGATAATGGTTATAGTTTTCTATATTTGTCATTGTTACAAATATTGATTGTTTAGTGTAAAATGGTTTATTATTATTATATGTAATATTATGTGTAATTTTAGTTGAAAGGGTTGTTTGTGAATTATTATATATAGATACTCAATATTATATATTTGGTTTTTTTTGTGTATAAATGTTATTGGTTTGAATGGGCAAAAATCAATTATTTTAAGGGATACTGTAGTTTAGATAGAATGTGTTTTCAAGATTATTTTGACAATTTAGATACTCTTAAGTATTTTTATTTTCTAAGTTGGTTTAATCTATTTATAAAAACATAGTGTACAAAGCGAGCAATCACCTCCAGGGTGGCAAAACGGGCCTACGCTGGAGGGAAGCTGAATCAAAAGAAACATACTGTATCAAAATATAGGCTGCCCGTGACCGAGAAACCGAACCAAAAATTTGCTGCCCAAGCATGGGAAACTAGCTTACTGATACTGTTCCAGAACTGAATGTGCATAAAAATACTAGAACTATCTGTGCTATAGAGAGTACATTCGAAATTTCCAAAAATGCACCGATTCCAAGACCAAAAACTCCAAAAAAAGAGAAAAGAACCTTTCATGAGACTAGCTGTTGTTGTGGGGTGGATTTTCTTCCACAATTGGGCAGCTGTAGTCTTTATACAGGTCGCCCGCCTTTTCTTTGGAGTTCTGGGCTGAAAGATCAGAGGAAGAAGGAGTGCTGGAGCTCTTCAAAGCTGTGTCCTCGCGCACAGAGCCATCACTGCTGGAGGTTTGAGAGCTCGAACTGTCACTGCCGGAAGTATGAGAGCCAGTCTTGACTAGGAGGGCGATTTCTTTCCGAGCAACCTGGGGAGGCTTGTCCGAGATAGTGGACTTCCTTTGCCTCTTTCGCGCTCCAGAGCCTTAACCGACATCACCAGAAGCCTCCTCGTGGAATGCAACTATGATTGTTGCTGTTACCCGTGGTCTGTTCAATTCGTTGCGGAAGATGAAGCTGGCAACGTTGCTGGTGGAAGGCTGGTTGGCTTCATCATCCCCAGCCAAGAGGGGTGGCCACGAGCCACTTCGTCCACCTTCTCCTCTGCCACCTCCACCCCGCCGGCATCTCATACATTGATGTCGCTACATTTTCTTCTTGCGAACAGTCGAAAGGGAGTGGGAGCCCTGAGAGGTTGAGGATGGAGCTTGAGTAGGCTCGAAGGAAGGCGAAACCGTGGGCAGTAAAGGATGACAAGCAGGCGGAGAAGAATTGAGCTCAGAGGCGGAATGTAGTGACGAAATGTTGGGGCTAATCAGAGCCGACTGCACATTCTTATTGCAGAGAGAGTCTAAATGAAGGTGCAAGAAAAATGGAGGGCTAGAGCTGAGCAGTTTGGGAAAATTGAAAGCCAGAGCGAGGGAATGGGCATGCGACATTCTCATTAATAGCTCCAAGCATGCGAGATTAATGTTGAGCAAGTGGAGGAGTGGCATCGAACAGGCCTCCTGCAGGTCTTTAATGGTGGAGGTACTGCATGTAGGCGGAGACAAGTGGCTAGGAGAGTTGTTGCAATCCACGCCTTCCACCGACAAGCTTCCATTCATCACCCGCATTCGGGATTTGGAGATCCTGGTGCACCAGAAGAGTGCAATCATGTATGAGTGTAGCATCATCTGAACTGTTCAGAGGACCAGCAAAAAAGGGAAGGTTCTGATCAACTCCTTTGTTTGCTAACCGATCCACTACCTTATTGGCAGTGCGTCGAATATGCTTGAAGGGGATCGCATGAGGAACTCTGAGCCAGTGTTCCAATTGCTCCAGTCTGTTCAAAATGCTCCAACTAGATTCCACTTTAGCAGCTGGAGTGCCGTGTTGGATATGTGTGGCTGCTTCGATAAGAATCTAAGAGTCACCTTCAACTTCCAATGGGAAGAATTTTTCCTTATCTTCTATTAGGAGGCCTTGCCATAATCCTTCAAGTTCTGCTGAATTGTTGGAATCTCGCCCTAGTGAGCCATAATAGATGTGAAGAGTGTTGCCCTCAGCATTTGTAAATATACCTCCATAACCTGCGTTTCCTGGATTTCGTTTGGCAGCGCCATCGAAATTCCTTTTGAAAGTACTGTCTGTGGGTGGAGTCCATGAACTGGGTGAGTCAGGGTGGTGGGTTGAGTGGGGGGAGGAAGGGCAGGGGGTTGATGGTGAGGTTCCAGTTTTCCAAAATGAGTCTTTCAGGGGGGGATGTAGGTAGGTCTGATTCCTACCAGTGCTGGAGGGCAATAGTTTCTTGTAGATTGCGCTGGAGATTGGACCAAAGGATGCCAATGGGGGTGCTTTCATCTTTGAAGATTCACTTATTTCTTTCTTTCCATACAATCCAGTAGATGAAGCCAGGTATTAGGGCCCAAATAGAGTTGAGCAGGTTGCTTTTGTAGGGCTCAGAGGGCCAATGAAGAATAGTGTTGATGACATCCCCCTTGCGTCTCCCAGTTTTTCTGCTACAAATATCTACGTTCTCCCATAGTTGATTGACAATTATGCAGGTGTCCAGAAGGTAAGAGATGTTCTCAGCATGAGTAGTACAATTAGGGCACCAAGATGGGCCTATGAAACCTTTTTTCAGAAGGTTGTCCCAGGTGAGTAGCCTCTTCTTTCTTAAAAGCCAGAGGAAGGTGGAAATCTTTGGCCAAATACCTGGCTGCCAAACTTGATTCCAAAGACCATCATTTTGAACTGGCGTAGTGCGAAAAAGCAACTAGTAAGATTCTTTTGTAGTGAAGCTTCCTCGAGGTGTATATCCCCACCGAAGCTTGTCCTCCTGATCAGAGACTTTAATTCGCCGAAGACAGAGTTCTTGGTCAATATCCTCATACGATTCATCCTGCCATTTTTCTTGCCAATGTGCTACCAGAATCCATTGACGGAATCCTTGTTTAGGTTGCTGATGCCAAAATCGATTAACCAGATTATTTGCAGATTGTTGAAGAGTTTATTGCCACTTTTTTTTTTGAAACAGATCGGCAAGTTTGGGTAATTACTGCCAGGAGTCTTCCCATAGTCTGGCTGAGTTGCCCGAGTTGATCTCCCAAAAGCTGTGTGCTTGAATGAAGGCGTTGTGTTGTTTTGTAGAGTTCTAGATGAGTGAGCCAGGGGTGGCAGGGGTGAGTCTAATAAGATGATCAGGAGGTATGCCTGGAGCATACTTGGTGTGCCAAAGACATGCCCAAGGAGTGTGCGGCATAGAGAGCCACTTCCATCACATTCGAGCACCCATAGTGGCATTGCTGTGTTGTGGATCTGTGATGCCAAGTCCGCCTTCAGATTTGGGAAGGCAAACTTCAATCCATTTTACAAGTGCCCATTTTTTGTTAAGTCCCGAGGAGCCCCAAAGGAAATTTCTCGGTAGATTGTGGATTTTTTTAAGGACCCATTTGGGAGTAGCCAGGATTGAGAAGAGATACATCGGCATTTCTTGGAGCACAAATTTGATGAGAATGAGTCTTCTTGCAATGTTGAGAGACCTGTAAGTCCAAGAGGAGAGTCGAGCTTCAAACTTATCGAGGAGAGCCCGCCAAGAGGTATGTTTGATTGCTGAATCGATTAGAGGTGCACCTAGATATTTAGAAGGGAGAACTACAATTGAGAACCCTAATATCCTGGCTATGTTCTGCTGAGTAATGACAGGAGTATTGAAGAAAAAGATTTGAGATTTTCCAGCATTGATGGTAGTACTTGAGGCTTCAGAAAATGTATCTAGCAAAGATTTGAAAGTTATAGCTTCTTGCACTAAGGGATGTCCGAAAAGCATATTATCATCAACAAATTTTTGGTGTGTGATGGGATGGTTATCATGCAGAGAGAGACCTTTTAAGGAATTGGAGGAGGCAGCATGGTGAATAAGTCGGCTCAGTCCTTTTGCCATGAGGACAAACAGGAAGGGGGAGAGGGGATCACCTTAACGAATCCCGCGAGTGGGAGAGAATGGAGTGGAGGGATTGCCATTCAGTAAAATGGAGAAACGAGGGGTTGTAATGAGGTGTATGATCCATTTGGTCCAGATTGGGCTAAATCCAAATGCTAGGAGCATTTGATTGATGTAGTTCCAACTTAATTTGTCAAATGATTTTGAAAGGTCCAGTTTGAGGAGCATACCTGCCTTCTTGAGCTGCTTTAAAGAGTGGATTTCTTCATGAGTGAGTATGATACCGTCTAGAATTTGACGCCCTTCCACATAGCCAATCTGTTCTGGAGAGATCAGTAAAGGAAGGAGCGGTTTGAGCCTGTTTGCAATGACTTTGGAGATAATTTTGTAGATAACATTGGATAAAGCAATTGGCCTGTACTTTTTCGGTGTGCTGGAGTTCTCCTCCTTTGGAATGAGAGCAAGGAATGTTGTGTTAAGAGAGGGGAAAATCCAGTGCAGAGAGCGTGATCCTTCGACTAGAGCCCAGACTTCCCATTTGATTTGCTCCCAAAAAAAGTGAAAAAAATTAGCAGTGAAACCATCGGGGACGGGAGCTTTTCCATCTTTAAGTTGGGCTATTGCCTGCTCCACTTCTTGAAGAGAGACAAGGTTAAGGAGCATGGTGTTGTGTTCCTCTGTGATGAGCTTTGGTATGTGCTGAGTGATTGCAATAATGGCTTGCTGCCTATTTCGTGCGGGTTCGTGTAGAATATTTTGGAAATACCCCTTAAGCTCCCTTTCAATATCTGCATGATCCTCTAGACGTTCTCCTTGACTATTATTATGGAAGACTATGTTGTTGTGCATTCTCCTTTGTATGGTAGATCTGTGGAAGAACTTGGTATTTTTCTCCCCATATTTTAACCAACGTATTCTGGATTTTTGATGCCAAAGTGTTTCCTCCTGTTGGCATCGCTCATCCATTTTGGATTGGAGGTCTTTTTCCTGTGCTGCGTATTCATCCGTTCTGCCCTCGGAGATGATGCGTTGTTGTAGCGTGCACATTTGCTGTTCTAGTTCTTTCTGATGGAAGAAAATATTTCCAAAACTTGTTTGGTTCCATTTCTTGAGAGTGTGGTTGAGGTGCTTGAGTTTTTTTTTGAATTTGAACATTTCGGATCCTTCAGGGGGTCGATAGTTGTTCCATGCATTGATGACTACCTCAGGATGACTGAGCCAGAAGGATTCAAACCGAAACAACCTTTTGTTGTTTGTACCTGGGCGTGTCCATTGCATAAGTATGGGCCAGTGATCTGAACCTGCTAAGGGCATGATGCAAGTATGAAAATCCCCTCCCAGGTGAATAGCATTATCAGACAATAGGAAGCGATCAAGACGAGAAGCTATATGTTGAGATCCCCTTCTTTTGTTTGTCCAAGTGTGGATTCCATTGGAGGTAGGGAGATCCATTAACCAATTGCTTTGAATGAATTATTTAAATCCAATGCTATCCATCTCAAGTTTGTTTATGCTACCTTCTTTTTCTTCTAAGGCAGTGATCATATTGAAATTGCCACCACAGATCCAAAGTGGATGACGTCTAGAAGAGTTGAGATCGGTTCGAGTGGATAGGAGAGCAAGTTTTTTCTGGGCCTCTTGTGGAAAATAGACATTAGTGAGATGTCCATGAGAATTGGAGCCCACCAGATGAAATGTGGTTTGGATGAAATGGTGGGAGGCATGGAAATCGTATAGTGAGATAATTTGAGGATTCCAGATTATTGCTAGCCCGCGTGAGGCTCCAAAGGCATCCACCATTACAGATTTTCATCCCGCCCAGGTCTTGGTGAGAATAGATTCAAGAGATTTTCTGTTGCATTTGGTTTCCTGTAGGAAGACAATCGTTGGTTTGAAGTTCTATACCATATTTTTAAACATTCTGTGTTTAGAGGGGCTATTGAGCCCTCTCACATTCCATGAGATGAGCTTCATGAGGAACTGTGGGGTAGCAGCCTATAAAATTTGGTCAGCTTGGGATACCTTCCGGATTCCACAAGCATTTCGCCAACAATAATGGTTCTTTGCAGATCTGACTTGTGCCCTCTCTTTTTAGATTCTTTCATTATTTTCTTTCCATCCCAGAGACTACCCTCTTGAATGCCTAGAGAGTTACTTTGTTGAGCTCAGAAGAGAACAACTTCCAGGCTTTCGATTTGCCGAGTGGGAATTTTATCATAGGCTTTTTGGCAGCAGGCCGTCTCTAAAGCCAGAATATCCAGATCCCCTAGATCAATGCTTTCAGGTTCCTCCTCCATGTGAGTTGGAATATTCTGTTCTCCATTAGTATTGACTTGCTGAGAAACAAGGGTAAGAGTGCCATCAATATCCATCTGTGAACCTCTGAGAACGATGGCTTTGTCTAAGTTGGATTGGGAGGAAGAGGCGTGTGAGACAACTTTAGCTGATTCAGAAGTCGGGGGAGTGGAGTTAGGTTTAGGGGTGTCAGAGGGTGGGATAGATTCAGAGGGTTGAACGGGATTGCCTTCCTGGGAACCATGGGTAGCGAGGACATCAAAGCTATTGCTGGTGGAGGGAATATTGGGAGCAGTGGGGGTGACAGGGGATTTTTTTGTGTGTTTCTTTCTGTTGGTAACTTTGGTGAAGCCTTCGGCATCTTTCCCTTTTTCGGAAGAGGGATTTTTAGGCGAATGGTTCAGAGGGCAGTCTCGATACAAATGGCTGTGCTCATGGCAATTTCTGCAGCGAAAAGGTACATGCTCATAATCTATGGTTTGAATCCATTCGAAGTCATCGTGAAAAAGGCTTACCGAGTCCATGAGAGCTTTGGCTAAGTGCATGTAGACGCAGATCTGCGCATAGGAGGTGTACCTTCTGAGTTTGGTTTCTTCAACAATATTTATGAACTCTCCCAATCCATTACCAATGTCTTTGAGAGTTTATTCATCCCAATATTCTAGTGGGATTGAGTACATGCGAATCCAAACGGGTGCCCAATTGAAGTCTTCCTTGTCTGGGTTGAATCTTTCTATCCAATCACGGAGATAGAGGCCTGCAGAGTTGAAGAAATATGGTCCACCATCGAAAATGCGATTTCTGTCCTCCAAGAAATTGAAGATCGCCATGAAGAACCCTTTAGGTCCAAGCTGCAGAGTCACATGTCCTTTGGGCTTCCATTTGGAAGCGATCCAACCTTGAAGCGCCTTTAGTTGGCCACAGGCCTATAAAATTTCCTATAAGGGCATGGTCCTTCATGAACTGAATGTGGCCATTGATGCAGTGACTGGGAAGATCAATTTTGATTCTTTCTGCAGCAATCGGGATGCATGTGGCTGATGAGGCTTTTGGCAGTGCCTCAGATGCTTCTTTGGTAGTGTTGGTATCCTTTGGCGCTTCTTCGCCTTTAGCTGCGTCACCTGCATTGGCAGTGGACGGGATTTGGGCAGAGGCCGAGTTCAGTATTTGGACAGAGGCGGCCGTATTGGCAGAAGCAGCCGTATTGACAAAGGCCTGTGAGTTAGATGGCGGGTTGGTAGGAGGGGGGGTGGTTCCCGCCCCTCCTGGAGGAGGATTCATTAGAAGGAAAGCATATTCAGGGCATGGGAGGGACGCAATCGATGAAGCAAGGGCGTTTGTCAAACTGTGTGGAAACCAGTCGACGCCGTCGCAGAGAACAAGAACCCTAACCAAACATCCTCAACACTCGCTCGATTTGAATCTAGATACTCTTAAGTTACTCAAACCACAAATTACTATTACAACCATATTAAAACTCATAAACTAAAAAACAAAAAAATGCCAACAATACATCTTATTTAGTTGTGAGTTCCCATTAAAAAAGAAATTATCATTTCAAATTTTATAGCATACACAACTATTTCCATATTAACTTTCAAATCAAAACATGTTAAAGGATATTAACATTATGGGTTGTTCTTGTATTTTTAAAAACTACATAAATCTGCGATATGTATATGCAAAATGAAAACGGATCCAAAACTATTTCCATATTAACTTTCAAATCAAAACATGTTAAAAGATATTAACATTATGGGTTGTTCTTGTATTTTTAAAAACTACATAAATCTGCGGTATATATATGCAAAATGAAAACGGTGCAAGTTTGTTATAGATATGCAAAAGAAAATAAAAGAATAATTAAAAACCATTGCAAAAATAAATAAATTTATTAATTAGGATGAACAACTTGCTTTGTTACCATTCTTCATTCATTTATTAAAATAAAGAAAGTTATCTTTAATAGAAAAAGTTTAATTACGATTATGGAACAAAATTTAAAAGTGCGAATTTTTATATTTGAAATAATGACCACTTATTCACTTATATTTAAAATTAAAATTATAAATAAATAAATTGAAAGAAAGATAAAGTGATACTTATCTTAAACAATGCAATCATAAACACTGGGCCGCCTCATGTTTAAATTCGTATACTTGGAAATTATAACAAGTTCGTTCAAATTTAAAGATTTTTTATTTTCCTTTTACATATCATTCTTAATGTTTAGAAAATCTTAAAAAACAAAAATACGTTATGTCACTCCGTAGAACGTCAAATTCCAGAGGTGGTTGAGGCCACAGCGGTGAGGGTCTTCAGACAAAAGATGGTGTTAAATTTTTCTTTCTTACATTCACATGTGTCACGTAGGAGGATTTGCACTATAAACAAAATATTTATTTTAAATAATTTTATTTTTTTTATATTTTTTTTATTTAAACAGATAAATCTTATTTTTTTAATTTGTATAGATAATTGTTTTTAAAATAATTTATTGATTTATTTTTATAATTATTATTACTTCAAATGAATAAATAAATTTTCATTTTAAAGTCATATTTTTATTATAAAAATCTATTTTATTAGTGGATAGGTGGAGTTTTTTTTCCTTCATATACTCATTAGAAATTGAAATTGTAGACATAATACACAAAAATATACATACAATTATATATTTGTTCTTGCGAATTTTGTTTAATTACATCTCACATATATATATATATATTTGGTCTGAGATCTAACTAATTCTAACTTTGAATATAAGAGTTGAGAGAATATCTCAATAACCTCTAAGAAATCACATACCAATCTCTAAAATAAAAATTATTCCTAACACTCTACCGTACTGTTTAGTTTACAAATAACAATATAATAAACATATACAAGTCACGTCTATCTAATATGGTCTTCAAATGAGCTTTTACTCACTCTCAAGTCTCACAGACTATGCTCTTTCTCCATCACAATATTTGAGCTTCCCACTTGACTCATTTAAGATATAATTTTTTCTGACCATCGTTGATGTACTTGTAATGATTAACAATATTGACATACTTTATTCTACAAAGATGCATAGCTCACTGTATTTGTCAGAAGAAGCAACCAAGTAACAAAACCATCCTATGGACATGCTCCCATATATTAGATGACATAACTCATTGTATCCGCCAGTTATCTAGGGTAGTTGTCTAAGAACTAAATGTATTTAGAATTCAATCATACAACTTTACCTCTTGAGACACACTTAACATCTAAGAATAATGTGTAGCTAATATTCCTAGCTTCACACACCTAATCACCTTTATAACAGAACTAGACATAATTAAGTCAATAAAATATTCTTATGGCACTGTATATAACAAGAAATACTAACTCTTAGTTTATTCTATGAGTGGCTCTAAATGATCTCATAAATCTAGCAACGAAATTGTAGACTTCAAGACAACCTCTTTCATTATAACTCTACAGGTCATGCCATTTGGAAAAGTAAAATAATAAACACACACACACATATCACATCACAAACACACAAACACATATATCAAACTTTCCTTCCTCCTTCAAGTAATAATATCTTCCACACACAACCTTCAATTTTTTTGAGATTGTATGAGGGTTTGAGATAGAGTTTAGATAGAAAGTCATATGTGGTATTGTTCTCAAGCTCTTTCCTTCAATGACACTTTCTGAGGCTCCCAAATTTTCAACTATGAAGATATTATTTATAGTGGTATCAAATTTCAATAAGGCAACTCTTCCACCACAAATCATTGGCGACCTTACAAGAAATAATTTGTTGGGATTTTAATAGCACGAATAGATGTATCATTATGAAACTGACGAAATCAGAGTTTGGTGGCAAAATTGATGAAAAGAGCCAGCGAAAATGACTGCAAAAAATCGTTATAGCTCTATCTCCAATCTCGTAGCTTGGTTGGAAAGTACGGTACAACAACAAGGTAGAACCACAAAATCAATCTATTATTTAGCAATATGGATCCTAGGAAATTTTAATACTAGAATTGATTTCGACATAAACAAATAGTGCCTTTGGATCAATGATTCAAGCTCAACAAATTAGGGCATGTGCAAACTGAGCTTGATGTATGACCCAACATTCCAAAAATAACTATGGATGATTTTGATTTCCATAAAGGAAACTTGTTGGTTAGAGATCAGACACTCCAACAAATCAATTAGTAGCAAATTCACACACACAGAAATATCGAAACTTTGAGGCTATTGGAAAAAAATGCAACAAATCAAAATCAATTCAAATGCGATTAATATGTGAACATGGATTTCAAGGCTTTTTAGAGCCATTGTCAAATATCCACGATGGGATTCTCCTTCAATATTAACTACAATGGCGTCCCCATGGATTCCAAGGTTTCTTGCCTTTCAAACTCTTTCGTGCATATTTAAAAACACACCCCCACATAGACTTGAACGATGAGGATCCAAACCGTTAATAGATAAGTAGTGAGAGAAAATTCCTTAAAAAAACACTTGTTTCCTCCCTGTGCTATGCTTGTTTTACAAACACAGAGATCACATTCAACACAAAAAATACACAAAACTAAGACTCTCACAATAATATATAACCTACACCTACTCTATGTATAGAGAATTAGCATTTCTCATAATTCCATGATCACAACCTATCTCGTGAGAGAGTCACTGTTGAGCCAACTCCCATACCATATTAGAAATTGAAATTATATACATAGTACACAAAAATACACACAAATTTATATTTGTATCTTGCACACTTTTTTCAATTACATCATATTTATATAGTTGGTCTCATATTGAACTAATTCTAACCTTGGAGACATAAGTTCAGAAAAAAATTAAACAAACTCCAAGAAATCTCAATCTGAACTCTAAAATAAACATGATTCCTAACAAGTGATTAGATTTAATGAAGTTGAAGTGATCCATGATATCGGTAAAATGCTCAAAATTAAAAGTGTTTGAAAGTGCTCGAAACCAGTGCCAAAACGAAGACCTTGTCACCTTGAATCCAATGCAACTCGTTTCACTCAAAACTGATATTGTATGCTCCTGATATAACGTTCTGACTGATTTTCCAAACAACTATTTTTTTTAAAATTTTGTTTGCAGGTATGCCCAGTCAACAATCTGTACAATGACTAGGAAAGTGACTGGCCATGGCTGTGTATTTTTATTAGCCAGTGGTCTGATGACAAGTGTCACCTTCAGGTTGGTCGAAATTATGCATTTTTTATTGGTTGGTTTGAATTCAGGTTGCCCAATTGTGGAGGGCTACATGGGCCAGTGGCTGGCAGCCACGTGGCCTCCTCTTACTGGTGCAAAATTTTCGTTGGAGGCTGGATCAGGGCCATGTATTATTCGAACATAGGACCTATTGAGTGGCAGCGCGGGCTCATACCACTCCGCCACGGATGGTGCTTGTAAAATATAGTCCTCATCCCATATATAAACATTGTTGGGTTGCGTATTGGGGGTTGGGGTTGGGGTTAACCCCTGACCCTCGGTCCACCCAACCCACAAGACCACAGGTTAGGCGGCTAGGGGCGTGGGGTTAACCCTTACCCCAAACCGTATGTTATGTTTCCAAACAATATATTATGTTTCCAAACCATATATTATGTCGCCAAACAATATATTATATACCATGACCAAATTTTATGGCCGAGAGATTTATGTAACCACCAACCCTCACCACAGTTCGGAAACCACAGTCATCGAGAGTTGAGTTATGGTTTGTGTATTGGCACGCAATTGGAACCTGACCACAGTCAATAACCCGGCCATGGTTCGCAGGCATTAAAATTGGCGGGATCCATTTGACGACCCCAAATCCGACGAATTTTTTTGCGTAATGTGGCTCGTTTTAGTCGGTTCAAGGGGTCACTACGCAAATCAATGAAGCAACAATTTTCAGCTGAACTGGTGCAAATATTGCCAGTGCGGGGTGAAATTGTCGCCCCATGACGTCGAAAATTATGGAATTGTAGGATGGATAGCAGGTGGGTGCGATATGGAGGGCAAGCAAGAAAATTTCTCTAGAGCATAACTTAGTCATTTTTTGACATTTTTGAGTGCAAAAAGAGCCCATCTATGGGTTTTTTTTATTGTTCTAGAGCCATTGGAGAAAATAATTTTTCATTCTGAGCACTGCAAGTTTATGTAAACACATATTTTTGAGCATAATGAAAGAGGCCCAACATTGGAAGTTGGATCAGGAGATGTAGCCCAGGAGGGGTGAACTCCTTCATAATTTATTGTCTTGTGTTTGTTGTTATGGTACTGTTGTATCTATTGTTTTCTACAAAACCAAGATAAAAATCATCTTTTATGTGTTAATCTAACTTACATAATTTCATAAAAAACCTAAACATTTGATCTGGATTTATGCAGGAATGCAACAGAATAAACATATAACCATAAATACAGAGATGCAGCGGAAATAGCACTTCATTTCATTAATATCAAAGAGCTAAAATTTGCTTACAGACATAATGGAAATAAAACTAGCTAGGGCGCTGGTAGCTATCTCTGAGAAGAGATGTGGCGGCTACAGGCCTCTGAATTGCGTTACAATGAGGCTCGAGGGCCTATTTATTATTGAGAAACAATGGAAAACCCTAAACATCCAAAAACCTAACCCTAGGAGATGAAGCGCCAAAACTATGGGCCCCGTTTGGGTAAATTGGTGTTTCAACTTCACAGGGACGTAACTTTGGCATACTATCTCCGTTTGACGCACATGATACATCATTAGAAAGCTCTATCTGAGGACTACAACTTTCGCTGCGAATGTCATTCCGAAACAGAATGATATTCGCCGAACGGAATGACATTTGCCGAAGGCGCGATGCCCAAAAAACGTCGTTTAGGGCCTCAAAACGGCTCCGGAAGTTCAGAACCCGAAAAACTGCTAAAAATAGTAAGTTATGCAGAAACTGAAAAACTGAAAGAGACAATGGTGGGGGCCCAAGTGGAATAGGCGGGTGGCCACCAATATCCACCTAGATCATTCCTCCCCCCTTAGGAAGCAATGGTCCCCATTGCGTTAAGTTCCTCCATGAGATGAGAAAATTTCTGCTGAACTTGGTCCCTGGTGAACCACTTTCCTTGGTGCAGGAGTTGGCCAGCTTTGACAACCCGATATAGTTGGATCTTCTATTGGCGAGTGTTCTTGATTTGCATGTCCATGATACAATCTGTGGTGGCCTGTTCCATGCAGTCTGGATTTAACTCTGTTGGTGTGAGTTGTTCTGCAATGTCCGAGGTGTCCAGTAGAGGTGGGAAGTAAGGACGAAGGCGATCCACATTGAAGACTGGGTGCAGAACAAGGAATGGTGGAATACTGAGCTCGAATGCATTGTTCCCTACAGCCTTGGTGATGGTGTACGGCCCGTATCGGAGCGGGCGAAGCTTGCGGTGGGGTCCAGTGAGGCGCTCCTTCTGCAAATGTAGCCATACTTTGTCACCCACCTGGAAGTTGTGTGGCACCCGGCGTTGATCATGGCGTTGCTTGTACTTGGCATTGGCTCTGTCCAATATATCATGAACTTGTTGGCAGATGTGTTGAATGCGCTCGATGAAGCTACTGGCTTTGTCAACTTCAGACTGGACATGAGCTGAATTGGCCTGAGCAGCTGCAAATGGCATGGCTACGTCAATGGGACATAGTGGCTGGAATCCCAAGCCCACCTGAAAGGGGCTATGGCCGATTGAACTGTGGAGAGCCCGATTATAACTATGCTGTACATAAGGGAGGCTCTCGTCCCATGTGCGTGGATGCTTTGAATTGTACATGCGCAGAATGTGTACAATCATTCTGTTGACGACCTCTGTCTGGCCATCTGTTTGGGGATGGAAAGCTGTGGACTTGGTGAGCTTTGTGTCCAACATTGACCAGAGGCTGGACCAAAATGTGCCGAGGAACCTGCTATCTCGATATGATATGATAGACTGTGGGATCCCAAAGTGCACCCACACTCGTTCAAAGAAGAGTTTAGCAGTGGCTTCTGCTGTGATATTCTTCTTACAGGCCGCCATGATGGCCATCTTCGAGAATCTGTCAACGACCACGAAAACACAGTCATTTCCATTCTTAGTAGAAGGTAGGCCCGACATGTAATCCATGGAGATGAATTCCCACGGTCGACTAGGGGTAGGTAGTGGAGTATATAGGCCTTGCTTCTTGATGGTCGGTTTGGCAATGGCACAAGCAGTGCAGGATCTGATGTGCTTCTCGACATCCTTTCGAAGGTTCGGCCAATAGAAATACTTCTGTAGTATTGCTACCGTTTTCTCGACCCCGAAATGCCCAGCGACTCGAATGTAGTGTGCTTCCCATATCATCTTGGCACGCTCGCTTGAAGGAACACAAAGGTGTCCCAGGTGACACAAAAGTGCATCTTGGAGGTGAAAATTTGGAACTTGCGTGCCCCCCAAGAGTGCCTTGTAAGTGTGGCCGAATTCTGGGTCACTCTCATAGAGAAGCGGCCAATCAGAAGTCTCGTGCCCACAAGAGTTGAGCACTGTGGTGAGCGCCACGATCGGTGGTCGGCTGAGGCAGTCTGCAACATTATTGGTGCTACCCTTCTTGTAATTGATGTTCAAATGAAACTGTTGCAGATATGTGGACCACTTCTGATGGCGATCATTCTGCAACTTCCCTTGTGTCTGTATGAACTGCAGGGGCCGGTGGTCTGTGTGGATGATTGTTTTCTTCCCCAAAATGTAATGCTTCCATTGTCGACAGGCTTGCACAATGGAATACATTTCTTTGTCATAGGTGGGATACTTGCGAACTGTCTCAGACAATGTTTCACTGTGATATGCCACTGGATGTCCCTGTTGAGTAAGAACTGCCCCAATAGCATAGTCAGAGGCATCTGTCTCGATCTCAAATGGCTGTTGCAAGTCTGGTAATGTGAGCACTGGGGCAGAACAGAGGCGATTTTTCAATTCTGTGAACGCCTTCTGTTGAGGTTTCGACCAAAAGAATTTTTCTCTCGCTCCTCCCTTGGTGACTTGACTCAAGGGCCAAGTGATATGAGAGAATCCCAACACGAACCTCCGGTAGAAATTAGCAAGACCCAGAAAGCTGCGAAGCTCTGTTATAGTGGTTGGGGCTGGCCAATCCCGAATGACTTGGATCTTGGCTGGATCCACATGTACCCCCCTTTCATCAATAATGTATCCCAGATATTGAACCTGGGTCATGCCAAAAGTGCACTTCTCCAAATTGGCACACAACTTGTGTTGCCACAATGTTTGGAGGACTTGTCGGATGTGGTGAAGGTGCTCTTCCCAAGTCTGGCTGAAGATCAGAATGTCATCCAAGTACACCACTACAAATGAGTTGGTGAATGGCCGCAAGATGTCATCCATCATCCTCATGAAGGCTGCGGGAGCATTCGTCAACCCGAAAGGCATGACCAGCCATTCAAAAAGGCCTTCCTTGGCTTTGAAGGCAGTCTTCCATACATCAGAGGGTTCAATTGGTACCTGGTAATACCCAGACTTCAGGTCGATCTTGCTGAAATATTTTGCACCTTTGAGTTGGTCCAGAACGTCATCAATTCGTGGGATTGGGTACCTATTCCAGACAGTGATCTTGTTCAACGCCCGATAGTCAATACAGAGTCTCCACGTCCCATCCTTCTTCTGTACCAACATGATCGGGCTCCCACAGATGCATGGAATGGTCCATGTGGACCATACCGCAAATGTTCTCCGACCTGCCTTGATTTCATCATTCTCCAGAATAGAGCGCCGATAGATCGATCCATTGGGTAGCGGCGCACCTGGGGTCAGATCAATCGGGTGCTTGACCTGACAGTACAGAGGAACCCCTGTGGGTGAGGTGAAGATGTCCCCGTACTCCTCCACAACCTTATCCATTTATTGTTGTTGTGCAGAGGAGCCCTGTCTAGAGGTCGTGGCCACAATCTTTTTCTTGCCTTGGGGGCGGATCATCAAGAAAATGAATTTCCTGGTTTGGGAGATGAGCTTACTGCATTGTTTTGCAGTAACCAAAGAGATAGCCACAGGAGGTGGTACCTCTGGTATCCTGTACAACTTATTGCCCAAAGTAACAATTAGAAAACACAGTTCAGGATCAGCACAAGATGGCGTCTGACCAAGTAGTGGTTGTCCTAATAATACATCGTAAACATCAATAGGAGCAACACATCACACATAATACCTCATCCGTGAAGGGCGACGGCAGGGAAGGCGCACCGCCGGCCGACGGAGAAATTTTATCGTGAAGCAATTCGATGGTGTATGGATGTGGGTGAGCCGGTGGTCGAACCTAACCGTCTACGACGTCTACCGAAATGAGGTTCTTTTAGCTCCCAGTGTCGACAATGAACTGTACAGGGGAGCCCTTTACCCACATCCGGGAGTGGAAGAGACGTTCCTCCTCCTATGGATCTTTTGGTTCCTCCTTCTGGATCTTTGTAGTGGCAACAATGGCGTTGGGCTCCGCATCAATAATTTGTTTCTCTTTTTCATTCCCCTTTTCAGGTTTTGATTTTAAGTCGGAGCATGCATCGACCCGAAGCCCTCATCTCGGCCACTAGCGAAGAACTGCCCGACACTCACTGTATGTTGCAAACAATTTGCGGAACTCCGACACCAGGTTCCATACCACCACGTTTTTGCGTTGTCGTTCTTTTCTTTGTGGCTTTGACGGTTGTCTTTAGCCGCCATTCCTTGGCTCGTCCTTTCTTCTCACGGTTTGGAAGCACCTTTTCCTCGCTTTTGATTCGCGCATCCAAAGCCTCGCTTCTTCTATTTGAATTTCGCTCAATCTTGCGCATACCGGCATGCGCGTACTGCCAGAGATGTCGAGAACTCCATTTCCTCCCCCTGAACAGACCGTGCGTACAACCGCGATACTTTGTGTGACCAAATGTTTCTCTGAATCTTTGATACCCAACTTTGTGCGCAGGGTATGGAATAGATTCGTCAGCTCATGCACATCTTGATCCCTTTGTTGTTGCAGCGTGGTCCATTGTATTTACTTGTCCTCATAGCTCCCCACGGGATAGTACTGTTCCTTGACGGCGTCTCGGAAAGAATTCCAAGTTGGTACGACCGAGAACAGAGAGGGTTCTGTCCGGTCCTTGTTCTCACAGTAGGTTTCCCACCAGTCCTTAACATGGGGGGTAGCTTTGAGGAGTGCAAAAATAATCTTCTCCCGGTCTGAAAAGTCATGAACAGAAAAATATCCTTCTAATAGATTCAACCATCTATCTACGGCATCTGCATCTATTTGACCCTCAAATATGGGAATGTCAAAATTTACTTGTACCTTAAAAGGAGTCGCACCTCCAGAGTGGCTGCTGGATGCAGATGCGCCGCCGGTGGGCAGCCGTTGAAGGATCTGAACAAAGTTATCCATCATCGCATTCCTTTGTTTTTCGAGGGTCTCCTCGAGCAATATTTTGATAGGATCTCCTGCTCCCTCATCTTTCTTTTCGTCCCCCATGGGCGTCCAGCGAGGTATGCGAGGCTGATCTTGCAAAGGTTCCACCAGATCAAGCCCTATCTCCTTATACCCCGACCTCGTTGGGGACATGCAAAGAAGGATCGAGAAAAAGCAGACCCTCTTTGATACCACTGATCCGGATTTATGCAGGAATGCAACAGAATAAACATATAACCATAAATACAGAGATGCAGCGGAAATAACACTTCATTTCATTAATATCAAAGAACTGAAATTTGCTTACAGACAGAATGGAAATAAAACTAGCTAGGGCACTGGTAGCTCTCTCTGAGAAGAGATGTAGCAACTACAGGCCTCTGAACTGTGTTACAATGAGGCTCGAGGGCTTATTTATTATTGAGAAACAATGGAGAACCCTAAACATCCAAAAACCTAACCCTAGGAGATGAAGCACCAAAACTATGGGCCCCGTTTGGGTAAATTGGTGTTTCAACTTCCCAGGGACGTAACTTTGGCATACTATGTCCGTTTGATGCACATGATACATCATTAGAAAGCTCTATCCGAGGAATACAACTTTCATCGCGAATGTCATTCCGAAATGGAATGATATTCGCCGGAGGCACGATGCCCAAAAAAAGTGTCTTTTAGGGCCTCAAAACGGCTCCGGAAGTTCAGGACCTGAAAAATTGCTAAAAATAGTAAGTTATGCCGAAACTGAAAAACTGAAAGAGACAATGGTGGGGGCCCAAGTGGAATAGGCGGGTGGCCACCAATATCCACCTGGATCAACATTCCACTTGAAATTTTCATAAAAAAACCTCCAAGTTTACATATACATATAATTTTGGTATCAGAGCTTTGGGTCTTTGTTTTTTTGAGGGTTTAATTATTTTCAAAGTGTTCTGATGCTTATAAGGTTGAATCTTAAAAGAGGAGAAGGAAATTTTTTGGGAGAAAGTCCTCAAGCTAGTTAAAGGAGAGCACATTTGCCATAATCTCCAACACAAGTTTCACCTCAAGTTTCAACAAATGCCTCACCAATCATGACACATCAAGGATAGCCTGATAATATGAATGAGGATGAGAAGGATTTCGGGAAAGAATTCTTTGACATGATTGATGTGGTGAAAGTTCTCTATGAGGAGATGAATTCAAGGTTGCAAGGTGAGAGCTCAAATCCTCCAAAGGGAGATGGAGGAATTTGAGACAAGCCTCCAAAAGGGAATGGAGGTAATGGTGATAAACCACCTCTAAATCCACATTTCTTCTCACTCCCATCTTCACCATCATCATCTTCTACATAAATGCCTTCACAAACACCTCCACATTCTCCAATGGGACTTGGTAAAACTCCAATTTTGAAACTTGACATAAAGTTTGAATTGCCTATGTATAATGGAGAGGTAAATGATGAGGAATTAGATAATTGGGTTTGTCATCTTGAAGTGTATTGGAGGATACAAAAGATCAAGGATGATGAGACCAAGATTAAACTTGCTTCATTAAGGTTGGAAAGTGCAGTACTCATTTGGTGGGAAGCAAAAACTCAAGAAGACATGAAGAAACATGGTAAGGTTTTATACTCTTGGACTGATTTTGTTGTTGCATTAAGAAGACAATTTTATTCCTAAACATACATGCAGAAAGTTATCATGGATTAGAAAAACTTTAGGCAATCAAAGGGTCAAAGTGTGCAAAGTTATACCCAATATTTTAAGAGGATAGCATTGATATTGGGTGTAGATTTATCCTCTCAAGACACTTTACTCAAATACAAAGAAGGTTTACATAGTTACTTGATACACACTATTCTCATGTTTAACCCTACAAATTTAGATGAAGTTTGTGTACAAGAAACACATCTAGAAGCAAGAGGGAAGAATGTTTTTGATGAAACAAGTGAGAACACATTTGCCTCTAGAGACAAAGGAAAGGGGAAGTTCAAAGGAAAAGGAAAGAAGAATGGTGCCATAAATATGGAGAAAGAAAAACTCACATGTAAAAATTCTTCCAAAGAGGGACATTATGAAGACCATTTTTTGAAACTTCATCCTAAGATGAAACCCAACAAGTTTAAAAATAAGGAGAAAGAAAAGGTTGCTGCAACTATATAACAAGATCTACGATCATATTTCAGGGATGAAACAAACATCACAACTATGGGATTGAAAGGTATGGACATTTATAGTACTAGTTCTTCAAATAGCATCAAAGAATGGATAGATATTTTCCATATTAGAGTTATCTCAAAACATAACAAAATTGATACTCTATTTGATAGTGGCTCACAAGAAAGCCTCATTTTTTAAAACATTGTTAGGAAATTGAATTTGGAAACCATTCCTCATCCTAAACCTTATCCTTTAGGTTGGGTGTGTGACAATTCAAAGTTGCAAGTAACTAGAAAATGCAAAACAAAATTCGACATTACTGCAAATTTTATTGATGAGGTAGAACTTGATGTAGTGCCATTAGACATATGTTGTATTTTTTTGGGAAGCCCATAGATATGATAGGAGAGACATTTTTCATCACCATGAGAATAAATATCATTTGTTCAAAAATGGGATTGAGTACATTGTTAGAGCACATAGCAAGAAATTGAATTTATCTCTTGTGTATGTTGGACAAATGAAGAGGATTGTTAATGCTAGTCAAAATTTTGCATTGTTAATGTTCAAGCACAAAGATGTTGAGGAAAATGAAGCCTTTCAAGGATATGAATCAAGTTTGAAATATGATTTAATTTAGGTTTCTAATCCATGTGATAAGATGTTTCAGGATTCTAACAAGTTGCCTCCTAAAAGAGGAAAACAACATGAAGGAAAATTGCAGCAGGATGCATAATTGTTGAACATTGGGGTGAACAAGATGCGAGTATCAGAGAATGCAGGGGTCAAAAAGCAAATGAAAAATATATTTGACAAAGAGGAAATTGGTTCTAAGACATCTTCTTGTGGGTTTCATAATTTTTTGGCTTTGAATAAGGATGGTTCATGGCGATGGCGATCACATTTGGTAAAGAGTCAAGCCAAGTACAAGGCTAGACATGTTAAGCATCGTTGTGACTACAATGTTCAAGGTGAAGTGAACTTGAAATTTTCTAAGTATCATTTGATTGAAGATCGATGAGGGAATGTTAAAATTCCTTCAAGGGAAATTTTATTTTCTGAATATCTTGGAAAATTTCAGCAAGATATCATCTTTGATAGAAAGACAAAGACTTCAAAATAATGGAAAGTGAAGTACCTTCATGAGAAGCTCACAACAAAAAATCCAAGCAAGGTTAAATGCATTAAGATTGGCAGGGTGAGGGTACTGTACCCTCATCTATTTGTTGACTTAAAATGAGATTTTGGAGGTCCAAAGCTTCCAGTGTGGAGGAGTGATACAGGGGATCAGTAAAATGCTCAAATTAAAAGTGTTTGAACGTGCTCATGCTCAAAATCGGTGCCAAAACAAAGATCTTTTTGCCCTAAATCCAAAGTAACTCGTTTCACTCAAAGTCGATATATTATGCTACCAATATCACGTTCTGATTGATTTTCAAAACATCTAAATTTTTTGTAATTTGGGTTGCAGGTATGCCCATTCAACAATCTTTACGCTGACTAGGCAAGTGTCTGGGCATGGTTTTGTATTTTTATTAGCCAATGGTTTGATGAAAAGTATCGCCTTTAGGTTGGACAAAATTCTGCATTTTTTATTGGTTGGTTTGAATTCGAGTTGACCAATTGTGGAGGGCCATGTGGGCCAATGGTTGGCAGCCACGTCGCCTCCTCTTACTGGTGAAAAATTTTGGTTGGAGGTTTGATCAAGGCCTGGTAGGATACGAACACATGACCTATTAACTGGCAGCGTGAGCTTATACCGCTCCACCACAGGTAGTGCTTGTAAACTATATTCCTTGACCCATATATAAACTTTATTGGGTTTCATACTGGGGGTCGGGACTAGGGTTAACCCCTAGCCCTTGGTCCACCAAACCCACGAGACAGCAGGTCAAGCTGCTAAGGGCGTGGGGTTAACCCTGGCCCCAAACCATATGTTATATTTCCAAATGATATATTTTGTTTCTGAACCATATATTACATCTATAAACCATGACCAAAGTTTATGGCATGGATATTTATGTAACCACCGGCCCTCACCACATTCACCAGGAGTTGAGTTATGGTTTTTTTATTAGCGCACAATTGTAACTCGACCACATTGAATAACCCGAACATGGTTCGAAGGCGGGGTTTAAAATTGGCGTGAACCATTTGAACGACCCCTAATATGGCGACTTGTTTTGCACAACATGGTCAGTTTTAGCCGATTCATGGGGTCACTACACAAATTTATGAAGAGACAATTTGCACCCGAACCAGAATGAATCTTGCTAGTGCAGGGAAAAGTTTTTACAACGCCAAAAATTGCGGAATTGTAGGATGGATAACATGTGGATGCAATTTGGAGGAGTGTTAGTAGGCAAATTTCTATGGAGCATAACTCAATCATTTTTTGACCCTTTTGAGTGCAGAAAGCACCCAGCTATGGGGTTTGACTATTTTGGAGCCATTGGAGACAATATTTTTGCATTTCGAGCACTACAAGTTTATGTAAACATATATTTTCGAGAATAATGAAAGAGTCCAACATTAGAAGCTAGACTAGGAGATGTAGCCCAGGAGGGGTGAAATTCTTCATAATTTGTTGTCTTGTGTTTGTTGTTATGGTATTATTGTCTCTATTATTTTCTACAAACTAAGATAAAAATCATATTTTATTTATTAATGTAACTTACATAAGTGCATAAAAAACCTAAACATTTCACTTGCAATTTTCATCAAAAACCTTCAAATTTACATATACAGATCATGCGGTTGGGATAAATCTAGTTGAAGTTGGAAACACTAACTATACATTTGCAAAACATGACAAAAGGAAAATATAAGTGTGAAGAATTTTGGTGCACCATATGTAAAATGGAGGGACACTATAGAGATGAATGTCCCAGTGTCATAACATACATGGCTATGGGAGCTACAAATCGTTTGGCCCAAGGTAGGAGATTATGGTGTGAGGCTTATAGAGTTTGGGGACATATACCCACATCTTGTCCAATGATGCAAAAGTATCAAATTTTTGTGAAAGCATTGTTCTAAAACTTTTGTAAATCAGTTGGGCATGAAATACATACTTGCCACACACTAGACATGATGGGGGAGTGCAATATTGATACTTACAGAGTGCAAGAGGTAGAGGGTTCTAAAGCTACAATGCCAATTTATAACACACCTAGAGGACACAATCTAGGAAGAGGTCAAGGAATGTGGGGAAGAGGCTAAGGACTGATTGGTCTGCGTCCCCGCTCAAAGTTCCACCTCCTAGGTATGTGTGCTCTCTCAAAGTTCCAACTCCTTGGTCTATGTGCCTGCTCAAATTTCCATGACTGCTATGGGTTTCACGTTTCTCTCCCTTGTGCGAATGGTAAAATGTTGGGTTTTTATATAAAATTTAGGTGGATTACCTAATAACCCACTAGGGCTATTTTTGTTGGAGGTTAAAATTGTTGGGCAGAGGCCTCGTGTTAAGCCCGCAAGCATCTGCTATTTAGCATGTTTTTGGTGCCTTTCTTGTATTTCATTTGGTTGCGTGATTTTTTCAAATTTGGGGTTGCCCATTGGTGAGAAGGCCCACAGGTCCGGGCGGGTTCGAACCCAACCGACCACCATATATAGTGGTCATTTGAAAAGGATGACCTATTTGGGACGATTAATATATATATATATATATATATATATATATATATATATAATATGGTTTTGGGTGACGGGGATGGTGGCCCACCAACTATTATATATATATTTTAATTCTATTTAAAAAAAAATTGGTCAAAAATCGTCGGCCAAAATTTTGGGGTCTCCGGAAAACTTAAGTAGGTGAAAATTTATCCATTTCCAACCGCGAGAAACCATCTCCGTAAAGTGTGAATTTGTCGCCTCATTAGTGGCCACCAAATTTAGCGAAACTCCAAATTTGGCAAGCCACTAAGTTTAGTTGGTGCTATGTTGAATTTAGTTAGGGGGCCTAGTTGACCAAAACTTTGACTGACCATAAATTTTGCATATGAACTCGAATTGAGGTGTCATTTGCACTGTTGGAAATATTACGACAAGTTATTATATTGGAGCGTAAATTCTATATTAGAGACTCTTTATATTGGAGCGTAGAGTCCGTATTAGAGGCTCTTTATATTAGAGCGTAGAGTCCGTATTAGAGACTCTATATATTGGAGTATAGAGTCCGTATTGCCGTGCAGTGAAGGATATTTTCAACCATCAGAGGCTGATCTGAGTTTTCATAAAAGTTAGATGAATACACAACGTATAAAATTAACAACTAAGATTCCAAATGTCGAGCCATTTTAATTGAATTTTTTTCTTGATCAGTTATATTCTATTATATTATGTACCAGTTGCATTCAAAGGAGAACTTGGCCGTTGAAACCTCTTATCCGTTCTTGTAATAGCTGCAATTGAAGATGAATGATCTTGAGAAAAGCAGTGAAGGATGCATATATGTTCCTAGCACATGGAAATCCGCTGGAAAAGGTGATTGGCTGGTTCATAGTGTCACAGATAAATAATTCAACTCTGCTGATCATAGATCTGATGGCTTCTCCATCTAAGATAAACGCCAAAATTTTCGTCTCTCGTTGTAGTAGGATTTGATCCAGTTATTCTGAGAAGAAAATTGATCTGCAGAGATATGCCATCAACTGACCTAGCCATTGAAGTTGGTTGTTAAGATCGCAGTTGTTTGGGTTTATGATATTGAAATTTTATAATTGCATGTCTGAATTAAGGTCGGTTTGGGTAAAAATACAGTTGTGTTTACCCAAGTATATGGAGTATAACGTGGCCGTTAATGGAAGGGATATTTCCATGTCAAAATTCGTTCTTCATGGAAGTTGACTGTAATTTATCATCCTTCAATTCAAAACTATTAAAAAAGGTAGCAATGCTACTGGTATGAACTACATTTGTAAGCCCTGAACAATGCATCTTATTTCTTGTTGAGATTTTCACATGACCATATGGCAAAGCTTAATGGTTCGAAGAGCACGATGCCACCTCCATTGTGGAGAATCTTTTGAAAAGATATCATATGACATGGTACTTATGCATAAAACAAATGGTGAGCATACCTTTACATATGTAAGGTTGTAAAGTTTAAAAAGAAACATGACTTTAAGTGACACACCTTTTTTATTTATAAATTATTAAGTCTTGATTTACTTTTTAAAATTGAATTCATAAATTTTTATGTAGATTTAAAGAGAGCCTTTGTACAATCATGAGAGAAAATAAGTGGAAACATAATTAGTGTGTATTAATGAGTGTTTTCAAAGTGAGTGGTGAGTGAATTAGGAGAGAGGAGTGGATACAATATTTTGGGAGTCATAAGGGTGAATATTGTAATTAATTTTGTAATAAGGGTGATGTTTTTTTAAATTTTTGGAGTGATAAGGTGCATTGAAATTTTGTAATTTTGGGAAATAAGGTGAATTAAATTTTTCTTTTTTTAGAGAGATAAACTATTTTATTTTTTGGAGTGATGAGGATTGATTTTTGTAATGTATCTTGGAGTGATAAGTTGAAGTAATTTTGTGGAGTGATACAAGACTGATTTTTTTGTAAGTTTGGAGTGATCAGTTTTTCAAAGGAATGCTCATTGTTGTAGGAGGTTGAGTCAGTTTTTGAAGACATTTTTCTTCCAAGAAGTTCTGGAAATTTGATTCCATGAAGATGTTGTGAAGCTGAAATATTATCTACTCCAAATTTTAATAAAGTATATATATATATATATTTTGTGGTGATTATGTCCTAGATCCACACGAAATTGAATAAGGGGATCTTAGGTACACCGTGTGTAGTGAATGCGTGTGCATGACTTGTGTCCAGTTTTTTTACACTCTTTTTGTAATATGGTACACAAAAAATTACACATCTGCATGCACATAAGCAAGCTTAAGTATACAAGTCATCAAGTTTAAGTAATCGAGCTCATGTAATCAAGATTAGGTACAAAAGAATAAAAAATCACATGAATTTGTGCAATATTCCACATTCTGCACTCAAAATAATCAAGTTAAGGATTCCACATCAAGCATTCCTAGACAAGATGACATTAACAAAATTTTTTTGTATCACTTGCAGACAAAAAAAATTGTCACTGTGTTGTATTATTAGGGTGCATTCTCAGCTGAAACCGACACCCCAATTTGAATTGAAAAGGTGGTCAAACTAAAACAATTAAGTCAGGTAAGTCTTCAACTGATTCATATTATTTGAACTTGTCATTTGTATTTTGGGTGCATTTTCGACAGTGTTCAACACCCTTTGCCAATAAGCACAATCAATTAGGTACAAATTTCCCAACATCAAGAGAGCCAGCGTGAAGTTCATCGAAGCAAAAATTAAAGCAAGCGAGCGATTTCAACTCTAACGCAAGTAAACAACAATCAAGTAAGATGAAATCTACAGAAAACAAGCGTGGGTTCCAGTGAGAGTGAAACAAGAAAAAAAAGTTTCACCGAGAAAGAGATCAAGAAAATTTCAAAGCAAGCGAGCATGCCATTCAAATCAAGTGAGAAAATTCAAAAATTTCACATCAAGTGAGAAATTTCAAGACAAGCGAGCCTAAATTCAAGCGAGCGAGTTCACATGGTGCAACACATCCAATTGTTACAAGTTCTTCACAATTTGATCCTATCAAGTGCTGAAGACATGGTGCAAATTAGCAAAACAACTCTTGCTAATATTTCACGGCATCTACAACAGACCAATGAAACAATTGAATTCCTTCAATTGAAGTCACAACTCCAAATAAATGAGTTGCAAAAGTGGAGTGATGCTTCTGAGTCTTTGAACCATACAAATAAAGATGATAAGTCATTCATCCAAACAATTTCAAGTGTTGAAGTTGTTCAAGTTCAACTTTCTTCCAAACCAATCATCAAGCCATGGGAAGAAATTCAAAGTAACAAGAATCGAAGAGGCTTAGGATATGTCAAAGATGACGGCAACTTACATATCCTAGATTATTCAAAGCCCATCAAGTTTGTCAATGCATACTTTCTTGAACAAATCACATCAAAAATTCTGCGACAGTTAGAGACAAACTGACATGCACACAAACCGAAGTTGTAGTCAAACAAAAAAGATCACATTTTCAAAGAGCAGGTCATATGGAAGATCATTGTTTTTCTCTTTGTCCTTGTCACCATTGCGGCAAGCCGAATAATTCATCCGAGAAATGCTGCAACCGAAACCAACCGACCAGATTGAAGATCAATTATGAATGGATTGATCCTTGCGACTGATTGTTAATAGTCAAAAGATTGTATAAGTTCTACAACCAAATTCAATCACACCTAGTGCAGTCGAAAGTCAAAAGAAGATGGTACCCTCATGCAGTTGAACGGGGGAGTACATCAGTGCAACACTCCTACACCTGAAGGGAGGAGTTCAGAAATAATTTCCAGATCATTGTCTCTCCTTTCAGTTGACAAAGGGGGGAAAATGTCAATGAAATTGATAGTGGTTGTCAGAATAAAATTTTTGACAACATCAACAAAGCAACCAGTGGGCATCAACAAATTCTCCAGTGGGCAGTCGACAACAAAATCAATAGTGAGCAGTTTTCGACAACTGCAGTGAGAAGTTTTCGAAAGCATCAACAAAAGCAATAGTGAGTTGTTTTTTTGACACCATCAGCTAGTGGGTGATCATCATCAGCCAGTGGGAGATCATCAAGTAGCCAGTGGGCAGTTTCATCATCAGAAAATTTTCCAGTGGGCGTCTTCAAAATTTTGTCAATGGACAAGAAGATTCGCCAGTGGGTGTTCTCAAATTTTGTTAGTTCACAAAGGATATTTCTTTCAAGAAAAGGACAGATGGATCCTTTTGCTTCTTGGCATGTGATGAAGTTTTCAAGAAAAAATCAAATATGAATCAGACATGTAGCTAACTCATGGTCTCTTCAGATTGCAATTTTTTCAGAATCTAACTTTGGTGGTTTTTCAGGCAATGTTTTTGAGGAGCAACAATTTCGACATGAGAACTTGGAAGATGGTTCCTCGTTCTTATTTTGGATTTATCATTGAGTGGGGGAATGTTAGCCTCTTTCTCATAAACAATTATAAATCCAAACTAAATTAAATTAATTAAATATTGAAAATTAGGATTTTATGCTTAATTTTATAGATTATGTTAGTTCCTCTTGATTAGGAGTTAGTTTAGGCCTAGCTCCTAGATTAGTGTGTGTGGTTGAGATATTTTCTCAACCAATTTTTCCAAGATAGACACACTATCTTGAGACAACTTCCTCATCTATTTATTTGTATTATTACATTCTTTTAATAATGAAGAATATGCGAGGAATGTCGTAAGGCTCTCAAGCCTTTTCCACCATTTCTATGTCTCTGGTTTTTTATGTGTGTTTTATGAGTTAGTTTTATTTTCTACAATATCTAACCTAGGTTTCATGGAAATACAAGTAATTTTATTTTTGAGATTTTCCAAAGCCACCTTTGAGCTTGTAGCCACCTCGATCATCCATCACTTTCCTTCACGAAACATATTAGTCATGCCATCCTTATATTCAATGGAAAGTGATCTTCTAGTTCACATGTGGCTTTTTTTCTTCATATTGCTACCTCTACCAATTCATGTTTCCCTTAGGATCTTCCATCCCACCACATGAGTGTTAGTTGTAGGTGACATATAAAACCTTCTTTTGATAGCCCTGTATCATCCCATCCAGATGTTGTTCACAAATAAAAAATGAACATAAAATTAAAGTTACCTTTTTTGATTGAATTTCATCATGACATATTCATTATTGAAACATAAACATCCTACATAGTCATAAACACATCTCGAAGACTTCAAGGGTCTCCTTTATTTACAGACCTTATCATGATCTTCTTCTCTATGGAGATGCCATGATCAATTCTTCTATTTATTTGATGTTTACTTCCTATGAACGCAGTTACATCTTTCACGATCTGGTCTTTCTTTCTTCACACATTTCTTTCCAAGAACTCATAGTTCCTTCATCTTTATCAACCACCTAATATTCCATATGAGGGCATACTATGTCGATTTCATCTTATAAATATGTGAATCATACCTTCATTCATTTTTCAAAGGAAATGAACATTTTTCTTTGAGGTAGATCATTTACCCATACTGTTTGGAAAAATATGATGACATGACTTAATATTTCAAATATATACATACCCTTGTTCACCTTTTGGTCATCTAGACTTCCTTCTATAGCTTCCTTCCCTTGATTGAGATTAATTCAATCATCTTGATCTGTTGCATCCTTTTGTCACCATACCATCATCCTTTTAAACAAAGTATCCCACATAGGGTGGAATGATTAGCGAGACACTTGCTTCTTCCAAGTAGAGGTGAACCTTCTAGTGAATATTCGAATGGAGGATATTGATTATCCTCATCCTACAAATGCTCCTTCCAAATGGTGATGATGTATGATGAAATCATTCTATCATGATATATGACATTATTCTAACCATATGTACTATCTATGATTTCAATGAGTTTATATAGAGCTACTTCCTTTATATGATGACTGCTACATCCATGTATACTTCTGCTTCTGATTTTTTTTCAAGCTTCTCTAATGATGTCATGAGCTCCCAATTCCATTGTATGATTCTAATATGATTCCATATTCTACTATGATGCATCCTATCATACCTACAATTTTTCTTTCCATGATATCTATTATTTACAAAAACTAAAAATATCTTAATGAAGGATATTATCTCAGTCATAGTAGAGATCTCTCACTTCCTCCTTTTATTTCTTCTTTTCAAGTTATTCCATTTCTTCGGTGATATTGGCTTAGTCCCTTCCTCTTTTGTTGTTTTGCTTATTTAGTTTAGGATAATTTCTCTTGTAGTTCCCATATTCATGACATCCATAGAATTCGATCTTTGAAATATACTTCTTGTTATTTTTTTGAGGACCAAATCTTCCAAACTTTCTTGTCTTCCTAGCCATGGCAACAAATGCTTGAACTTGCTCTTTTGATCCTACATCGCTTTTTTCCTTCTACCTGGTTTCTTCAATCTTACACAATGACAGAATTTAATTGAGTTGGATATATTCCTTCTTTTCATAGATGCTTGATGTAAATTTTCCCTATTCCTTTGGTAGTGCATTGAGCACTATGGTGATCATTTCTTTATCAGACATTATTTATCCCAGCTCTTGTAGTTGGTCTCTTATTTCTGATACCCTCATAAAGTATGAGGCTATTCCATATTCCTTTAAAATATTCAATTTTCATAGCCCATTTCTCAAATATATCACTTCTCCAACAATACTTACATAGAACAATTATATTAGCTTCTCATATATTTCTTTTGATGTTTCTAACTTCACTAAATATCGAATAAGGGGATATTTTATGGTTTCTATAAGAATCCTTTGAGCCCTTATTTCTCCTTTCATATGCTTTTCTAGGGCTTGAGATTCTTCTTTTGGAGGTTTAGTGATTGAGCCCTTAACATTTTCAACGACTTGATTTTCTCTGAGGATAAAATCTGTTCTCTTCTCCCATTCAAGAAAGTTTTATGGCCCAACCAATTTGTTGCTTTCCTTGCAAAATGAAGACATTTTGATGGCACATTTAGTCATAAATATAAATGTACTTATCTGTTGAGTGAAGATGACAATATCTTCAACCTGATGCCTTCTTGATTTTGATGATGATGTTGATAATATAACATGTATTCTTGATGAATATGTCTTCCTTCAAAAGTGATCCTTCAAAGAGGGGGAGATCACATTGATTCCTTGATGATGATGAAAATGCCTCTTATTGCTTTCCTTGGATGTAGAGACTTCAATATGATTCAATTATTAGTACTTATTTAGTGGAGGTAGAGTCCTGTAGATACTTTCTTTGTGATGATGATGATGTGAGTTTCTCAAGAATGCTTCAAGTGAATAACCCTTCTTTGGATGAGCTAGGGTTTTTAAGGTATTCTTTCTTTGAGATGTGATGATCCTTGAGATGAATGGTATTTCTTGATGATTGATGTGGTTGATGATATTATTGTGCTTCCACCCTTGAGTGTCCTTATTTAGGTTGCCTTTCTCAATTTTGTCACCTTACCTCTGATACCACGTGGAGAAATCTAGAGGCACCTAGATTATGCGATTTATCTTACTATGATAATTGGTTGTGATATATTTTTACTTATATTAATTAGATTATTATTGTGTTATTATTATCTAATAGCTTCCAAACCATGAATAATAATGAGACAAGAGGACACAAGGGATAGGAAATCATCGGGACCAAAAGCTCTCCAACTGAGACGAAAAACCACAAGAATTATTCTCTTATATAATTTAAATTGATGAATTCCAAGACCTATGAAGCTTTACCAAGACTCTCCAAGACCAAGTCAAATATTTCATGCTTTACAACAACTTCTGCAATTTTGATCCCCGATATTTTTTTCTTCAACCTGGACCTCCCAATATATTATTTTGCAACTTCAACCTCCTAGTAAATTCTTCTACAGAAACCCTAGCCTTTTCACATGTGGAAAATAATGGTAAATTATTCCTCCTTTCCTCTTCACTTGAGTTTATTCTCCCTCATATAGGACTCAGACTGCAAAGTGACCTTGATGATGCCCTAATTCGACTTCTGCAACTCAACCCTTTCTACTACAATAAATTCCTTAATACTTTCAAACATGTGGAGAGAAGTAGCTAAAATACAATCCAAAAATATTTTCCTTTTCTTCTTCCTTCGTCCTTCTCTTCTTCACACCTTTCTCTCTATTTTGATCGAACTTGTGTGAGTGAGAAAAGTGCCCAATGTGAGGTCAGAATATCTCTTATATATAGGCCTTCTTCTAGGTTGAGTTGCACCATGTAACACCAATTTTTGGTCATCTAACCATGTATAATTAGATGGATCAAAATACACCATGTAATACGTAAAATTTATTTCACTAAGAAATAATTTAGTAAACCATAGTTTATTAAGTATTTTCTGGTCCAAATAGAAAACCCCATGAGGAATAATTAAATAAATCCTTATTTATTTGATTTTCCTCTAGGAATAATTAATTAAACATATGTTTAATTATATTCCCGGTCATATTTAACCCAATTAATGATAAATAATTAGATAAATCATTATTTATCTTATTTGTCCAAGTCATTGTTAAATTTGACTAAATCATTTAGGAATAATAAAATAAATCATTATTTGTTTAATTATTCCTTGATCCCATCCTTGAAATAATAAATACATATTTTATTTGTTTATTGTTTCTAAATAAATGGATTTAACGAATTTAAATTCATTTTCCCTCCAACAAAGTATAATAAAATATTCCAAGCAGTTAGATCTAGATTTTGATTAATACTATTTTATTATGCACCATTATCAAGGATAACTAAATATTTTGTTATAAGTAGGAGGGTTTTCCATTCATTCCCTACCTTTAATCCTTTTATCTTGGTCATACTTTGATGCTCTTATCATTGTCTATCTTTGATTATTTTTATTTCCTTTTGCTTATTGAGCTCTCTTTTGAGTTCTACACGTCTTGGGTATTCTACAAACATTAAGAGAGAAACTCTGAAGTTGAAGCGTTTGAGGACAACCAAGAACCCATCCCATTGAGGGGGACTGTATCAGTTCTCTTCCCAGGTGTTACATAATACAAAAAATTATTTATAACTCTTGTATTGTCCATTAGATATTTTGGAGAAACTCTTATTTCATTTTGTTGTTTAGCTACTTTATTTGCATAGATTTGGGTTTATTTTGCATTTGTTTCGACCGTTTATTGCATATCTAAGAATATTGACAACCATCTTTGTTGTTAGGGTTGTTTATCATGTGCAGCTAAAGTGATCTCTTTTCGTACACATGCATTAAGATTTCATACTAACAATTGGCGACTCCACTGGGTTTTATTCAGATTTTCCTACATGGCCATCTACTTCAGTACCTGTGGTTTTTTATTTAGCTATTTTTTAGCTTCTTAATGTTTTTTTTACCTTTGTGCCCTAATACAATAAAAAATCTAATTTCTGCATGTTTTTGGGTGTTTTCCGTAGGTAGCAAGTATCAGTTGCGACACAAACGACAAAAATTTTCCACAACCTGCTGCCGAGACTCCCAGAAGTGCAACTCACACTTTTCAGCCCCGACCCTATGAGTTTAGGGCTCAAGTAGTAGTTTTTGGGCCAAAAACTGTGAGTTCACTAGTTAGCATGTCAGTACCTACGAGCTGCAATTTGTTGTTGGGTTTTTTTTTGAAATTTTCATGGTTTGCCACAAGTATTGTTTAGGGTTGATTGACCTATGTCTCTACCCATATTAGGCCTGAATATGCTCAATTTTTCTTTTTTGAGTGGGAACAAGCCTCTTAGGCTTCAATACACTTCCACCTTTTTAGGAAGGGTTTAGCTGAGTAGGTAGTCTGAGATTTTGCAACACTTTCAACCATTTTTTAGGGTCCGATCCCTCTTTATTTTAGATCCATTCAGATTGATTATTATATCATCCAAAAATACCTATTTAGTCTTGTTTTACCTCTCCCTTAAGGCCCCTCTTGTTTCCCTAAGGGTTTTAACCTGTCGCCTCCCTTTTTGCAACAATTTTCCTGTTATTTTTTTTGCTGTTTTCTGCACCTCTTTTTGATGCAGGGGCATCTAGACAGATTTGAATTAAGTCAAATATGAAGCTGGGTATGCGAACGACCATGCAAAATTGAGGTGAAATTGTTAAAACCGATGCTGAGTTTTTGTAACTAATCTGCCATGTGTGCGTTTGAGAGGCTCGGGAGAGATTTGGGCATCTCAACCGATTCATGTTCTTTTGTAATCTATATAACCGACGAAGCTTGTAATGTGTGAGGATATAGAGCGAGTGAGCACAATGTAGTCTGAGGTGAACTTTGTTACTAAGGTTGAAATGCCTTAGATGTCTGTAAGCGGTCTTTGTATATAATAGAGGAATTATTATGTGGATTTCTATGTATCTGTATATGCGTAGTGAGTTATTTGTAATTTTATTATGTAGGTCATTTAATGCGTGCAAGTTACATATGGGTTATGTGCAGTTCATTATGAGCGTATTTCAGTGATTATTGACAATCGATCCTTACAGGATCGATGGCAATCAAACGTTTGTATGATTCTGTCTTATTTTGATTCCAATTAAACCTCAGTCTCTGTGTGAACGAAGAATCGATGCCAAGTTAATCACACCCAATTGAAAATTAAACTCTGATGGTATTAAATGAGTTAAATTCACATTAATACAACATGAAGAGGTTCTAATCAATTCAGAAATCCATTCTGAATTTCATATGAAATCTGTGTAAAGGACTGGTGGATTTGATTGCATAATTGATATCGACCTTATTAAAGCCACAATGCAGTAATTCATTGGAGAATTTAATTTTTTGTGAAAGTTTATGGGTTGAACACAATCGACAGTTGAACGAAATTGAAAGGGTTCTGTTTATTTTGGTTCGATTAAAACTTCATGGGTTCTGTTAGCAATTATAGAAATTTCAAGCGAGTTTTGATATGAAATTGAGATTTGGTGAAGTCCGACTTCGTTACAGTCGAGACTCAGAATTTGAAATTGGGCATGTTTAAAATTGCGTTGAGCTCTGTTTGTTTGAGTTGACATCGGATTGAGATTGATGCATAGCCATGAAGTGGAGGATATTTAGTGGAATTAGTCGTGGGACCAGATTTCTTTTAATTAGGCGTCGTTGGTTTTCACCAAGGTTATGACTAAAGGCTAATGCCTTGGATGGCCTTGATATGTTGTCAAAGTAATACAAGACCTTTTGGCTTTGGTTGAAGCATGTGCAGATATGGAGGTGGCGTAGCAGAAGCGGAGTAAGCCTATTAACCATAGGCCCCAAGATCGAAGTATTGGGTTCATGAATCTATATTTTGATACAGTTTTGAGTTGCAGGTTCATTTTGTAAAATGAAAGGGAAACCTGCCTCTAGTGGGGTTCGTTTTTCATCAAGTGGTATCAAAGCGGGAGAATGAATTCCTGCGGAGAAGGAGTTTGCATACAAAGGAAGAAGAGGTACACTTTTGTGAAGCTTGTGACTTTCATGTTTTGTGAAGCTAGCAACAGAGGAAGGTGAGAATTTTGCAGCAGCCTAGAGCAGGAGTGCTCAAATGGTTCCACAGGAGCGAACTAGAGAGATGCCAAAAGCCGAAGCTCAAGAGAGAAGCTTGGTGAGGTGTCTGGTAGCAGGGAGGACTTGCTATTGCAGAGGTTTGTTGCAGCTCACACAGGAAAATTCCACAGAGGATGCGGGTGAGAATTGTTCAAGCATGCTGTTACGGGGAGATCACAAGGAGCAGTGCCACAGAGGACGTGGGTAGAACTGCTGACAGTTGTAGAAGACATATGACTAGGAGGTCATAAATTTTTGTGCTTAGGGAGTCTGATGCAGGGGCATCTGGATAGATTTGGATTAAGTTGAATCTGAAGCTGGGTATGCGAACGACCATGCAAAATTGAGGTGAAATTGTTAAAACCGATGCTAAGTTTTTGTAACTGATTTTCCATGTGTGCATTTGAGAGGCTCGGGAGAGATTTGGGCATCTCAACCGATTCATGTTCTTTTGCAATCTATATAACCGACGAAGCCTATAATGTGTGAGGATATAGAGTGAGTGAGCACAATGTAGTCTGAGGTGAACTTTGTTACTAAGGCTGAAATGCCTTAGATGTTTGTAAGCAGTCTTTGTATATAATAGAAGAATTATTATGTGGATTTCCGTGTATTTGTATATGCGTAGTGAGTTATTTGTAATTTTATTATGTAGTTCATTTAATGCGTGCAAGTTACATATGGGTTATCTGCAGTTCATTATGAGCATATCTCAGTGATTATTGACCATCGATCCTTACAGGATCGATGGCAATCAAACGTTTGTATGATTCTATCTTATTTTGATTCCAATTAAACCTTAGTCTTTGTGTGAACGGAGAATCGATGCCAAGTTAATCACACCCAATTTAAAATTAAACTCTGACGGTATTAAATGAGTTAAATGCACATTAATACAGCATGAAGAGGTTCTAATCAATTCAGAAATCCATTCTGAATTTGATATGAAATCTGTGTCAAGGACTGGTGGATTTGATTGCATAATCGATATCGACCTTGTTAAAGCCACAATGCAGTAATTCATTGGAGAATTTAATTTTGTGTGAAAGTTTATGGGTTGAACGCAATATACAGTTGAACGAAATTGAAAGGGTTCTGTTTCTTTTGGTTCGATTAAAACTTCATGGGTTATGTTAGCAATTATAGAAATTTCAAGTGAGTTTTGATACGAAATTGAGATTTGGTGAAGTTTAACTTCGTTACAGTCGGGACTCAGAATTTGAAATTGGGCATGTTTAAAATTGCTTTGAACTCTGTTTGTTTGAGTTGACATCGGATTGAGATCGATGCACAGTTGTGAAGTGGAGGATATTTGGTGGAATTAGTCGTGGGACCGGATTTCTTTTAATTAGCCGTCGTTGGTTTTAACCAAAGTTATGACTAAAGGCTAATGCCTTGGATGGCCTTGATATGTTGTCAAAGTAATACAAGACCTTTTGGCTTTGGTGGAAGCGTGTGCAGATATGGAGGTGGCGTAGCAGAAGCGGAGTAAGCCTATTAACCATATGCCCCAAGATCGAAGTATCGGGTTCATGAATCAGTATTTTGATACAGTTTTGAGTTGTAGGTTCATTTTGTAAAATGAAAGGGAAACATGCCTCTAGTGGGGTTCACTTTTCATCACTTTTCAACAGATCTGAGCCATGAGATCCATGTCCGTTAGAACTTAGATATTTTGGATTTTTTGTGTGTTTTGAGTCAATTTCACCCCCCTTTAGAATATTTTCTTGGGAGCCCTTCTTTTTGGGTTGGAATTTATGCATATTTAGCTATTTATTTCACTGTCGCTTTTAGTATTATTTACAGCTATACATCATTTTTTATTTGTATTTATACACAACTGTCTGGGCTTAGTTAAAATTAACACACATATCACACACACGCACACCTAAAGCGAAGAGCTCTTGGTTTACACTGCCAAGCCAAGACATAAACATTGTAATTAATTTATCTGCCCCTCTGCGCCTTTGTTTATTTCTCTTCCATCTTATTTGGGTATCTGTGTCTTGTGATCATTGATCCCCCAAGGTGTTTATCCCAGAGAATCCTAGGCCTTCATCCTCAGTTTCCATTAGGAAGACTTACTCCACCTCGTCACCACTGAGTCAGTCCTCCACTGATTCCGTATACCGGCTCTGATTCTGGTCCATCGGGCCCTCACTCGGATTCTGAACTCGATTCCCCTCTACCTCATTCTCCCACCATGTCAAGTGCCAATGCAGGTACTGGTCCTAATGCTAGTGGTAACCCCAGACCTAACTCCTCAGACCTAAATCTGGAGCTGCTAGTAGTGGAACCAATACCAGAACCATCCCGGATACTCCCTTGCTACCTTTTATGGCAGGTTTGAGCCTCCCTGATTTTAGTCAGTTAATCAATGAACCTATACACAATAATCCAGGTTGGCCTGTTATGCCAACTAAGCTTCCTTCTGACATCTCCAAGTTCAAAGGAAATGCTGGAGAGGACCCTATTAATCACGTATGCTCCTTCCACATGTGGTGTTCATCCAACTCCATTACTGATGACTCTATTCGTCTTCGGTTATTCCAGCGTACTTTCACGAGTGACATTGTTAAGTGGTATGTTGACCAGGCCTTTGCCTCTCATTCCAATTTTGTGAATATCACAAAAGAATTCCTATCCTACTTCCAATTACCTCTTCGATATGATATCAGTACTGAATTATTGACCGCATTCCGTCAAACTTCTGCCACCCGCCTTTCTGAACATGTCCAATAATGGCATAGAAGGAGGAGCTTATGTCTAGCTCCCACATTCGTTGACCGTGTTTATATGGGTTGGTTTCTCAGGATGATTTTTCCCTCTATTGGTAAATATGTTGTATCTCACTTTCCTCAGAAAGAGGAAGAAGCTCTCCAAATTGCCTTGAAATATGACCTTATCTAGGCTTAATTTGGTTATTTTTATACTGTCTTACCAGAACTTCCTAGAATTGGTGGTGCGAACCGGCCCAATGTACTGGGGGAACCTCACGCCGCCGACGATATCGTTGAAGCTCTTTCACATCCGTATGCTCATCCTCCAATAGGTTATGGTTTCTCTCAGGGAGGGGCCAGCTCCTCTAACACTTATCCCCCTCCTGACAACATGTTATATCCAGGACAAAACAAATTTTCCCCATTGCGTCATCCGATGCCAGGGCCTGCGGTTTCTCAAAATGTTTACCCCAATGTTGCTCAACCTCCTTACTATCTGTATCAACATCTTGGTGCTCTAGCCCCTACGACATTAGCACCCCAGCCTCCTATGCCTTCTCAACCTCTACTGTAGCAACCACCTCCCCCTCTGAGTCAGGTGTATGTGTAGTAGAGCATGACCGATCCTCCAATATCTAAGAAAAAGAGGAAAGGAAACCAAAATCAACCACCACAAGGTAATCAAGGGCATCAACCTAATCTGCCAAACAATAAAAACTAGCAACATGGCACTCAGCCACAACAGGACATGCCTCTTCTTACAAATAAGCCTTGTTATTCTTGTGGTGTGCATGGCCATTATACTCACGATTGTACCCTTTTACCCCAAATGCATCAGTTGTGGGAAGCACAAGCAACATCTAGAGCACAATAAGCCTTGGTTTCAACTCCTCCAAATATTATGCCTGTTCAACTGGGTGTTTTTACTAATTTATTCCCTCGCAAGGAAATGTGGCTACCCAACCCCCTCAAGGTCAGGTCATCCCTCCAACCTCTCAGTCTTATACCTATGATTACCAGATTCTCATGATGAATTCTAACATGGTTAATACCACAGATGTCAACCTTCAAACTTGGTTGCGCTAATATAGCAAGCCACCTGCTTCCTCTACAACGAAGCCTCAAAGCACTGTTTCCATAGAGTCTAGTTCGACACTAAATTTCCCTTTACAGATCCCTCAGCCATGGGAATAGGTCCTTCCCAAGATCCCCAAAGGGCCATTACACCGAACAACTGCTTCCTCCAAAGCAACCCATAATTTAGCATAATAGATGACTTAACACAATATTCTTTTTCTATGTCAACGCTGGAAATCCTCTAGTCATTCCCTTCACAACGTAAAGCTCTATTATATGCTGTGGGCATTGTGGATCATTCAGATGATCATTCGATCATCTTTGATGTTGAAAAGTCACAACAGCCCCCCTTACCTTCATTCTTCGCCTTCCAAATACCTGTCAAGATTTGGAATTCCCATGTTTCACGATGTATCATTGAAGAGGGTGCATCCACCTGCGTGATGTCTCCCTTTATTTGGAAGCAACTTAGATCACCTGAGTTATTCCCATCCACTATCACTTTGCGTGCTTGGGAAGATCACTCTTCTCAGCCCCTTGGCATGTTCCACAATTGTCCTATTACTCTTGCAGGAAGACTATTTGCATTGACATTGAAGTCATTGATGCCCCCTTGGATTACAACATCTTGTTGGGTCGTAGCTATACCTATGTGATGTATGTTGTCGCATTTGTGGTTCACTGTAAGATGTGCTTTCCTCACAATGGAAATATCGTCACTATAGATCAATTGACATATTACAAACCGAAGTCTCAACTCTCTCCCGAGTTTATCATCTCTTCGGTGGCCGATAAAAAAATAGTCACACCTCTTACCAGTGTTTCACCTAGAGTCTATAAATATTCCACCTTACTTGGTGCATTCCCTTGTCCCCCCCCTTGTCACAAATCCCAGCTCGTCGAATGTTTGCATGATGCAATCATCTCGGACTAACCATAAGTGGTCCGGTTCAACCACCCAGCAGCCTAAGCCTCTGCAACCTGCTGGTGGTCACTCGATGGAGCCTGTAGGGGCTTCCTTTCTAGGATCCTTCTCTACTGCTGGTGTCTCTTCCAATCCTTTTAAACTAGGAACGGTTCCCCCTAGCCTTAGCCAGTTGGGAACCATTTCTCCAGGACATTACCCCTCCATTCATATATCATTTCTCGCTCCCCCTTTCAGAGTCTTTTTAGTACTTGTTATGGCTATGTTGAGCCTTCACAATTTGATCATGTGGATCCTAGTCTGGTACAACGATCCCCTAGCTGAAACCCCACTTGGCCAGCTCAAACCTTATAATAATTTGATGCCGGTCGAACCGGTCGCCATGAATCCTACCTTTGCTTTAGTTCCTCAGCCACCTCCACAGGAATCTACTCCTGTTGCGAAAGCATATTTTCAGGGGGGCAAATATAGAAAGAAGGAACCTCAAGATATGGCTGCCCAAAAAAATCCTGCTCATCCTAAGCCTCCAAAGAATTCACTTTCATGTGCTTTGTGTGATGTTGTTGGGCATTCCACCCATAACTTTCTTGAACTTCCTCGTCTCAAACCTATGGTTAACGAGTCGTTTCCTGAATCTGATATCCCGGAGGTCCATGTCACCTTACCAAATTTAGCTAAGAAACTCAAATTGTTGTGCATGAACCACCCTTGTGCTTTGTGTGATCTTTATGGACACTATTCTCACCTCTCTCCCTGTCTTGACGACTTTTGTGACTCCCTTGAAGCTGTTCGTGAAATAGAGGCTGCTCGTAGTGGATCTTGTACTACTCTACTTGTGTGTTCTGCTTCTGTAGAACTGGAGGACATTGTCATACCTCCCCCTCGATGTCAAGATGATGGAACCTTCATCCACCATCCTCTATCTATCATCATCCATGAGATCCTTGGTGGAACACCCCTCCGGGGAGTTCTCTTCTGTTTTGACTAAACCTCCTTTGGTGATCACCTTAGGCTCAACATCGGTAGATGTTTCATCTACTACCTCTTCATCTACCCTCTGTAGCGATGCGTATGTGAACCATATCTCTCATGATGATGTGTCAGGTAGCCCCGCCATGTCATGTGATGTTTCTTCTACCATTCCCCCCATATTTCACTTTGATGAAGACATTATGGAAGCAATGACCACCCCTTAATTTACTTGGGATGATATGCACCATCACGTGTACTTCCTTCCGGAGCAGACCCATGACCAACATGCTGTGGCGTCCAAAGAATTCACCCCTAGTGAGGTCGATTGGCTATATAACCCCTTACTTAGAGCCTATGTATTCGAACCACATACAACGTGTGGCCATTACATTGACAACCAATGTTTGGGTAAGGGGGCACCCATATTGGAGAGTCTAGGAGAAGAAATTCTCCACAACCTTCCTAGTGTATGTTGTAGTGTTAACTCTAGTATCATTATTTTTCCCCATTTAGATGAACCTCTAGAGTCCCATATCACTTCAGATCACTCTAGGGATGATCCACTTAGTCATTCCTTCATCTTACATCACCAACCCAGTCCCTTAGACATTTTTCTTGACTAACCTATAGCTAGGGGCATCATCCCCTCCTTAGAATACCAATGTATCCCATGCTTGGGGGCATGATGGCAACCCTGGCCATATTTTCACTTCATTAACAAAATTCTTGGCCTAAACCCCACCCATCTAGGTATGGTCGATTATCCTCCCATTCCTTGGATATTTTATCCTACCGGCCTCTCCAGCGAGCCATATATCGTAGATACTTGATACCATATCTTCAAATATTCTACTTTATGTGATACCTTACTTACCACTTAGTCCCCATGCTTGACTTGGTAGGCAGGGATGATTCTAGACCTTCTCTAATAGTTCATTCCTGTATTCCTTTCTTACCTTGATTCTTCAGAAAGAACCCTTCTTCCAAGAAGAATTAAGGCCACCTTCTTGAAAGTCATGGATCCTGTTTCCGATGATCGGTTTGTTCGCTATGATCGTCACAAGATTTAGGGCCTTCCCCTATTAAAATAAAAACCCTAGTTTTTCTTTCGCCAATTGTGACCAAACCATAGTTCCGTTTGAAGAACCATTAGCACTACTAGAAAGCTCTCACTGAGCTCTAAAAGGGGTATTCATTCGTTTTTGGTGATTTGACACTTCATCCAGAAGCCATTTTTCCAAGAAGGGTCACTTCACCGCCTCTCAAAATTGAATTTATGCACTTGCGCCACTTGTACTTCGGGCACCAATTTTTGACACTTGTGTCGATTTTCGTCATGAGTAACCATATTTTTCTCATGCTTTTATGGTCCCCACTGGGCTTATTCTATGTGGCAACATTATCGAGTCAACCTTGTTCAGAGCATTCAAGTTGAGTCATCACCGCATTCATGGAGTTTGTCTCGAGTCCCTTTTTCCTCCCTTCGTAGTATTCCATCCATTCATGCTTTTTCCCTCTCTTGTATAGCCCTTTTTTGGGCTCCAGTCTCACTGTCCCCCATCCCCTCAAGAGTTGAGTCAATCACTGCCAGGTCATCCATTACTTTTATGCTCTAATAAGGGTATTCGTCTACTTTCTACTTAGTATCCCCACATTCCATCATCATCCGTGGTGTCAATCCATCAGTCGCTCTACTATATTCCCTTGTTCCTTAGTTAAGGACCCTAATTGCCTCACCTATGGCGGATCTCCTTTTGTCGACATCAGCACATTCATTCCAGAAGACAAGTCTAGAGGGCGGTCTATCTTGGTTCCAAATTCCATCATTTTTTGGTACCTCAGATTAGGAAAAGGGACTCCTTATTTCCTTTTGACTTGATTGTTTCTCATCCACTCCACTTCAACATGATCGAGATTCATATACTCAATAGTTCAGTTATCCAGCAGATTGATCTAGTGATTCCTGGGTGTGAGTGAGATGTTTCAGACCTCATGAGGGGGTGGCCCTTCAAGTAGATCCCCACATACTTGGATGACCTCATTCTCTTCTACGGCCTTAGATGCAGCTCCGAAAATTTGATGGATTTGGCCCCAGCTGCTTGTAGTGCCTCTAGCATGCATGTATCACTTAGATGACCCATTTATATTTTCAGAGCACTTTCCTATTTATCAGGGCTTTTCTGGTTGTTATTATATCTCATGTACTCAAATATTATTGTATTCAGTCCTGGTTGTTGTCCCAGGCGCAGTATGTATGTGGGATCCATTATATTTTTGTCTAGCTCATCTTTACGCCAGCATATCGTGTACTTTATAGCTCAATTTCATTTTACTAGGAAAATTATTATTATTTGTACTTTGTTCTCTCAACGGGCATAAGTATGCCTCCCCCACCTCATTATATATAGGTACTCAACCATTAAAGGAGAATTACGGTTGTCGGTCTTGCCCCCTCAAGGTTATTATCCTCTCTTGCTTCACTTCACCTACATATCTCTTTCTCTAGGACTCTCCTTCGGTGTCTAGTGATTATGTTCTTACAACGTACTTTGGTCATACGATTAGCTCCTAACACTCACACGTTAGGGGGAAATCCATTACACCAATTTTTGGTCATCTAACCATGTATAATTACATGGATCGAAATACACCATGTAAGACCAATTTTACCATAGTAAAATTGCTTTCACTAAGAAATAGTTTAGTAAACCATAGTTTATTAAGTTATTTCTGGTCCGAATAGAAAACCCCATGAGGAATAATGAAATAAATCCTTATTTATTTGATTTTCCTCTAGGAATAATTAATTAAACCTCTGTTTAATAATATTCCTGGTCATAATTAAGCCAATTAATGAGAAATAATTAGATAAATCATTATTTATCTTATTATTCTCTAGGAATAATTAATTAAATCATTATTTAATTAATATTCCTTGTTAAATTTGACTAAATCATTTAGGAATAATAAAATAAATAATTATTTGTTTAATTATTCCTTGATCCCATCCTTGAAATAATAAATAAATATTTTATTTGTTTATTGTTTCTAAATAAATGTACTTAACCAATTTAAATTCCTTTTCCCTCCAACAAAATATAATAAAATATTCCAAGCAGTTAGATTTAGATTTTGGTTAATAATATTTTACTATGCACCATTATCAAGGATAACCCAATATTTTGTTATAAATAGGAGGGTTTTCCATTCATTCCCTACCTTTGATCCTTTTATCTTGGTTAGACTTTGATCCTCTTATCATTTTCTATCTTAGATTATTTTTATTTCCTTTTGCTTATTGAGCTCCCTTTTGAGTTCTACACGTCTTGGGTATTCTACAACCATTGAGAGAGAAACTCTGAAGATGAAGCGTTTGAGGACAACCAAGAACCCATCCCATTGAGTGGGACTGTATCGTTTCTCTTCCAAGGTGTTACATAATAAAAAACTTTACTTATAATTCTTGTCTTGTCCATTGGATATTTTGGAGAAACTCTTATTTCATTTTTCTGTTTAGTTGCTTTATTTCCATAGATCTAGGTTTATTTTGCATTTGTTTTGACCGTCTATTGCAGATCTAAGAATTTTGACAGCCATCTTTTTTTTTAGGGTTGTTTGTCATGTGCAACTAAAGTGATCTCTTTTCGTACACTTGCATTAAGATTTCATACTAACAGATCCTTTAGGCCAAATTTTCCACTTGAGTAGGACGACTTGATCTTTGCAACATGACAAGGTATTGAAGGGCCTTTTGACTCAAATAATTTTTTCTTTACAATATGTAACATTCCCAAATGGGTCTTCAATACATGACAATAACTCAATTGACTTGTAGACTAAATAATGAGACCTAGAAGCACTCAATGGGTACTTTCCCTAAAAATGAATTTCCCTTGAGCATGAAACCCATGCCTCAAGAATAAAAATTATAAATTCATTTTTATCTTTTCATTAAATAAATAAAATCATAATTACATATGTCATGATGAATATTGAGCCTAGTTACATATTTCAACTTCTACAACATAAAAAATCACTAATTAGTGTAAATAATATTAATTGTAAATATTGCATCTTATTTTACACATTAATTAATACTAAAAAAGGGGAAAAAAGCTTTATGTATAATATGTGATGAAAAATATTACATACCATAGGATTTGTGTCATATAAGTGTTTGACAAACCATTCAAATCTTTTAATTTCACCAAAAATAATATGGCAGAGATAAGATTTTCTCTTGAGCCTTCATAAAGTGGCGTGATTTCCTTTTCTAACAAAGACACATAAAAAATATCATCATTTTCCTCATCTGGATCATTGACCAATTGAGCGAACAAGTCTTGGATCAATTCATTTGTCCCATCATCTTCTAACATAGGATCATTAATTTGTTCTTGAATATTCACTCTATGTTCGTACAACATCATTTTTACAACTACTTGGCGTATTTAGACATATATTGGGGTATCTTGACTTTATAATTACAAAAAGTCATGCAAAACTAGTATGCATAACAAATAATATAACAATATAAAATTTTACAAACACGGTTAATATAAAGATAACATATAAGTAACATATATCTTACCAAAGGATGATATTTTGTCTGTCTCCCTTCAATGTTCCCATGCCTCCTACAATGTTTTTTAGTTGTTTCTTTTAAAACTCTTACGATATGTAAGCTCTCGCATTTAGCGCAAGGGGAATAACATCTCCCATCATCCCATTGATTTTTTCTTACTAGTGTTTTTTGACATTTTTCCCCACAAAAAATATGCAATGATTATGTTATAAAATTGAGTGGTGTACTAGATCTATTATATTTTTGTTATGAAATATATATATATATATATATATTTTTTTGCTTGACAATAAAACCTTATAACCGTTTAGAACTGTTGTAGTTGTAGTATAATTTCGAAATGTTTCTTAAATTAAAAATATTTATAAATGTGCGTATCATCAAAAGTATAATGTTCGTTGACCACGTCAAGGTTGTTACACAACAATTTGTCACTATCTCTATACTCCCCGTTCTTGATCCTGGAGACCCCTAACAGTGACCCCTGTGTCTATTTTCCATCATGAAAACGTGTCATTATATCCCTTACAGCGTATTGAAAAAAATCTTTATTGACCATTCCTGAAGCAACTCCTTAAAAACATGGTTATCTGGAGTGGTGCACCCTCTTCGTGTCTTGCTCATGCCGATTGCTCTTTTTTGGTCTGGGGAAACACCGATCGACACCAGAATTGTAGGTTTTAACCATGTACATAAATTATTTGCAAACAAATCTTAAAATAGAAAATAAACAATAGCGAGAGCATAAAACATAAAAGAGATATACACATAAATTTCCCCTAGATCCCAAATCGGGACTACCAACTTGATTTTTCATTATATTCCTTTTAGTGTTACAACACATATATATACATGCCGAAGCATACATAAACCCCAATCCATTAACCCTAGATTAGAACATAAACGTAGTTCCCTTGACTAGATCTACAAAATACCAGGGGCCGAAAATCATCATGCCCCAAAACCATGTGCAAACCCATGCACAAAAACATGGGCAGGTCCGCCCATCGAAAAATAGGGTCCAAAAAAAAAAATTTTCCCAGGGTGTTGCCCCGAACCCCGAACAGGGGGGGCTACCGCCCCCCGCGCATGCGACTAATCGTGGAAAGAATATAACACATACCCAAACAGGAATGAGAATCATACCCGCGCCTATCCTCTTCTGGAATTTTTTTTAGAAATGAAAGTGAAGCTTCAAGATCTAGAATCTTCGCGACGGAGAGTTGGTTGTTTGTTCCTGAGGATAGAGCCGAGCTTCTCCCTTTGGGCCTCTTTTTCCTACAAAAGTGGAACCTCCAAAAGCGATAACCCATTTCCCCACATTAAGTGGATCCATGTTCCCTCTTCCCTTGCTATAAAATGGACATCCTATGATACCTATGATAGTTAGAGAACAAAGATAAAAGAACAACAAAGAGATAATTGTTGCTATAGGCATTGAAGGAGAGTTGAGGCCTTTGGCCCCTTTGTATCAAGTTGAAATAAGTTCTTTGGAGATGTGCCTCGATCCGGACCCGTTGAAGGAGATCTGCGACATCAAGGCACGGGTTGTAACTACCCCTCTCTATATTAATATAATACAATTGATTCTTGCCTTTAATGTATGATTGAATTTCTAGTTCTCCTTGATCAACTAGATAGATTTTTTATGCAAGATATATGTTGTGCTTTCACATTTTCTTTTGTTTGATCTCTTGTGAAGGTAACCAAGCGCTAGCGAAAAAGAAGAGTTGACTACGGATCACAAAGGATCAAAGGATTTGAGCGAGGAACAACATCAGATCGAGGTAGGTGATCTATTCATGATATGTGTCCATTTGCAATCTAGGAAAGTAGGCATTAGATTGTTCACTGTTGTTACTAGACCCATCCTAGGGCTAGAGGGATCGTCTTGTTTGCAGAGAGGATTTTCTTGCATAAAAAATTGGCGACTCCACTAGGGAGTGCTAACCTTTAAGTCTCCTGTTTTAAATTTTTGATCTTTTGTTTTGTCATCAATTTTTGTTAAGTGTCCATCTCCTTGTCTCTGTAGCTTCTGTAACTGCTTACAGACATTCATCTCTCTGTTAAAGTGATAATCCTGGTGTCAGTTCAGTAAAACCTTTTATTTTCAAGTCTTCTCCTCGATCAATGCTAGTATTATTCTGAAAGTTGCACTGATCGGCACTGAATGCATTTTCACAGTAGCACTTTTTCGCTTCTAGAACGGGTTGCAGCTTAACAGCAGCGCTGATTTCTATGTACAATTTTTTAGGGTTTCCTTTTATTTGTCGACCAGTTTGTCTTATCGTTTTGAGTTTTATTTTCTGTTTGGATAGCTCTTGTTCTTCTCTATTCAACGATATATTTTATTCAAGTTTTCCATCTTTGTTTTTCTCTTTCGCAAAGCTTCTGCATCCTTATTGTCCTAGGGTTTCTAAGCGTTTTTTGGGTCATCCAAACGGTTGCGTGCTTTGTCGATTTCTAGAATTCTTATTGAATCAGGTCTTGTCATATCTTTCAGGCTTTTTGTTTGATTGATTTTTTCTTTTGGTCAATTCTCACGATTAGAATTTTAAAGTGTCAACCTTGTGTGCATTTGGGTCTCTTTTTGCCATCAAGCATAGATCACAATTGCTTTCTTTTGACTGAAGTTTGTTTTTATTTGATTGTTGATCAGTGTAGAAATGAAGAGTGTCTTGTTTTGAGGAAATTGGTTTGGGTCTCTCTTTTTTTTTCGAATCTTTTCCTATTGTATGTGTTTTTGAGAGATTTCATTAGTAAGCGAGTCATTTTTTTGATTTACATTCTACATTTTGCATTTTTCTTGTAAGAAAAAATAAAAAAGATTTTGTTTCATTTTGCATTACAAAATGAAAAGTTTCATTTCAATTCGCTTCTAGTGTGTTTAGTGGAAGGAAAGAAATTGAAAAGTTTTTGTTTTGCTTTAAGATTGTGCACTTGAAGAGAAACGTGAATATCATTCCATGCATTTTTTTTTTCTATGTTGATTGCATGAGTTCCCTTCTCCCTAATTAACGTAGTTTTCATCGAAATGAATGATTTATTCTCTCATTTAGCTAAATATTAGGGATTCAGGTGACATCGGTAGGAATTTAAAACAAAGACATAATTCAAGGTCAACCTTAAATTTTTTCAATCAACCTGAGGAGAGTTTGTAACCTAACAAATCACATTTAGAGGTCTAGGCTAGAGACGTGTTCCGATGTCGTTAAGCGTAGGAGTTGTCACTAAAAGTATGTGTTACAACTCGGGGGTGATATCCCGTCCCGCGTATGGAAGTATATTGATGTATGAAAGTATATTTTGGGATGCTCTCATCAAACTGTTACACATCAGACATCACTACTACGGAATTGGACTCCCACGTACCGTCGTGTATATTTTGGGAGACACCATTAGGATGCAAACTTGCCATAGGTAACTGAGTCAAACACCTTGTAGACGTGATACACTGAACACAACATTTGGGGAGATTGGATGTCGTACATTAAGTCCTTGGTCATTTCTCTTTTATTTGATCACCAAGGTGTATATTTCATTTCACGACTACATGGTAAACCTTTTGTCTAGTTTACCCTTTTTTGATTTATTTCATTTTTAAGTTCTAAAATTAATTTCCCATGATCACATGGCTTACCTGTTAGAACATTTATGGGCCACATCATGAGTAACTCCTTATAAAGATATTGTTTAAAGCCTTGAATTATTCATTTTTTCCTCTTCTGCTTTTTTGAGATAAGATCATCGTGGTTGAACCTTCAAGTTCAGCTTCCTCTACATCATCCTCTTCCGAGGAGACATTATCACTTGTCTCTTCTGATTCTTTTCTTTTGACTCAGACTCAAACTGATGAGTTTTCCCTTGTTTTTAGTATCCAACCTCTTGCTACTCAATCTCCTCCTGATGTTCTTGTAGGCTACATTTCCTACCCTTTGAATCCATTATTTGATCCCATTTAAATCTCCCCTGAATGGCCATATAGTTCATTTGATACACCCAGTGTACCATTCGTACATTCGCCGCATCCGTCTTGAACCGCTGCTCGTCAGTTATTCCTGATGGCTTCTGAAGGAGAGGTTTCATCTCCCCTGGAGGTTTCAAACACCATAAATGGTGTAGATGAGTCTTTTTTTGAGGGACGTCAATTCCCTCCTGAAGGTTTTCCATAGGTGGAGACCTCTCAACCTTCTACCCAGTGGTATATTCCACATGGTTACACCTCGTTGGGACACCTGGTCTCGAGTATGTCGAGTGCCACACCTTTGTATTGCAATACTATCTGGCATAATATTGGGGTATCTACCCTTGGTCCGAATGTTTCCAACATGTTTGTTTGCATCCTTGCTCAAACCATAATTACGCCTACTCCTGCGAAACCAACTGTTTGCGTCAGTGTTTCAGTGACTCCCGTCAGTGTTCCTATGTCGATTCTATCGACTCCGATTTTTGGTGGGGGTCCTACCCTGTCAAATGTTTCCCAATATTCCATTGGACCATCTGTGAGTGGAACTCAAGCTCACATCCTGGGTTCCTCCCAAGTTGTTGGTAGCATTCCTATGGCTGCTGGATCATCTGGCCCAATAGGGTTAACACATGATCAGTATCAACAATTTTTGTAGAGTCTTAACCAGCAGCCTTACATCCCGTATGGTTCCCAACAGTTTCAGAACTCGTTAATAAATATGCAAGGATTTCAAGGGCAGTTTGGAATTTAGCTAGGGGGTTATACTTTTCATCAGGGTCCTATCTATGGTCAAAATCGACCTTATGGGTAATAAGGGAAACCTTACGTACAACATGCAATGTGTTATGTACAAACTAGTCAACCTTTTTCTCATCAAGGCCCGTTTTCTTATTTTTAGCAGGGACAACCTTCTGGTCAACCGGGCCAACCTCACTTTCAGCAAGGTTAGCCTTTTGCCCAGCAAGGACAACCCTCCTTTTAGCAAAGCCAAGTCAACCTCGTAAACCTCAACAACCTCTTGGTATCATTTCATCAAATCCTCAGGGTACTACCCAGCAACCCCAAGACTAACCCTTGGGCTCATAAGGTCAACCATTGGGTTTCGAAGATTACCTTTTGGGTTCATAGGGTCAACCACAGGGGAATCCATTCCAAAAATTTCAGCAGTAAAATCCATATGCTGCGAACTATGGTTAGGTTGGACCTCAATGGTTTGTTGTAGGTTAGAATCCATTTTGGGTCAACAACTAGGATATGGTTTGAATCCACAAGGTTTCATTCCTTATGGAAATAATCCATATGGGAAAAATCCTTCGAGACAATATCCTTGGGGGCAGAATTTCTCCCAATCTGGTTGGAATCCACAAATGAGCATGTATCAAAGAATGAAAAACATGCCTTTCAATCCACAATTGTCATTTCTCGCGATGTTGGAACTTCCTAATGTGTCAAGATTGACCAATGATCCAATTATCCATAATCCATATTGGCTTCCAGTTCCAACCAAAATTCTGAGCGATTGCCCCAAGTTTGAAGGCAAGTCTGGAGAAGACCCCTAGGTGCATGTTATGACGTACCATATTTGGTGCTCCTCCAATTCCCGAGTTGACGATTTCGTCTGTCTCCTTATTTTTCAAAGGACGTTGACTAGTGACGTTGAAAAGTGGTACATAGAACCTCTACGCGGAACTTTTTAGGACTTCAACTCTTCAGCCATGGATTTTATTACACATTTTCAGTTGCCTGTTCGTTATGAAACGAGAAATCACTTCCTTACATCCTTGAAGCAAGATACTACTACACATTTCTCCGATCATATTAATGAATGGAGAAGGTGTCGTCGTTTGATCAAGTTTTATATTCTTGATCAACTGTTGACCGAATGGTTTACCAAATAATTCATCAATCATATCGCCAAGGATATTTCTTTGGGGGCAGCTGTCACAGAAGAGAAAACCATAGCTCGTTCTCAGTATATCGATTTGGTTTACTCTCAATCCGACACGTTATATGATATTTTACCTAATGCTCTATGCCCGATCTCTCAATCCATAACCTCAAAAGCCCCGGTGACACCACCGGTGGATGACATCATTGATTCTATTTCCCAAACTTCCTGGAAGTCTTCTTCTGCTTCTAAGAAGAAATATTCTTCTTTGTCAGATTCTATCCCTCAGAATCCTTCGAATCCTGGAAAAACTTCGGAGGTTAACGCCATTCAGTCTTCTGCGGCCAATAAATCCTTTAAAGGAAAAAATAAGGGAAAAGGTAAATCTAAATATGATGCCCCAAAGTAGGATTCCCCCAAACCTCACACTAATGACGGAGCTAAACGTAAACCGAAGTACCCTTTCCTGATATGTGATGACAAGCACTACACCAACGACTGTCCTCGACGGGATGAGGTGAGTCATTTACTGAAGGGTGCTCAAGGGACTCCAGTTGTTATTAAAGAGTTGTTTCCATCTCAGCAAACTCAAATGGTGGAACAACCCCAATCTTCCACCTCTTTTGGTTCTCAGGTGTTCATGATGAATGGTGTTGCACGTGTCTCTATAGTTACTAAATCTAAAGATTATTCAAATTCGTATCAGTCGATGGGGAAAGAAATCGTTGATGCTCCTACTCCTTCTCCTTCACCTTCTTCTGGCCCTCTTAATATTGAAAGGCCTTGTTTTGATCCTGTTGTACAACCACCTTCTAAAGGTGTACTCCGAAAATCCTCTTATAATCCAAACGTCTGCGTCGCTCAACAATACAATATTATTGAGGATTTGGTCCAGGTGCCTTCCACTGTGTCTGTGCTAAAGGTGCTTCAAAGTTTTTCGTCAAAATGGAAAGTGTTGTTATCCACTATCGGAGGAATCGATCCATCTGATTCGAGCTTCATTACCTTTGATCTGGAAAATTTCGTTTCGTGCCTCCCTAATCAACTTGCTTTAATTATCCAAGTTGGTATTAAAAGAAAGAATATCCATTGGGCAGTCGTGGATGAAGGTGCATCCACATGCATCATGTCTGAACATGCTACTTCTAGCATGCATTTTGACGCGTACTCCCAGTCTCCTTGGCTTGGTTCCTCGAACACATCGCATCCCCTGAATGAGACATTTTCATCTGAAAAATGTATCATGGAAACTATGTCTCTCGAGGAAACACCCTGGAACAATGCTCATCATCATTCATCGTTTCTCCCGAGCCCTGGAGTAGTTTAGTAGTGTCTTGAAAATTTCTCTCCCCATGCTCCAAATAATTGACTCCCAACACCGATGTCGACACATGAGGCTTTATTTGAGGGGAACATGGGCAACATCACTGCGACAATGCCTATCGAAATTTCTGTGAAAATAGGAATTGTCGAGAACATTCACATTGGGGTGACTTGATCTCTAGATGAGATCAAGCTCTATACCAGTCTCTTTCAATAATTTCAAGATTTTTTTGCATGTTCCTATGAAGAAATTCCAGGCATTGACCCAAGTATAGTGGTGCATGAAATACCGACTTACCCTGACGCAAAGCTTGTTCGTCAGCGACTTCACCCTGTGTATCCTAGAAAGGTGGCCACCATAAAGGGAGAAGTTGAAAAAATTCTTAAGGCTTGATTTACTTATCCCATTCCTTTGACAGATTGGGTGTCCAATAACCACCTTTCTAAAGTGTTTACAGTGACATCTATGGCTTCCCCTAAAGAGGTGACATCAACGTACTCTTCTTGGAATTGAATGTTCAACTTTTTTAATTCACACATTATATCTACAAGCATATGTAAACAAAATTGTACTGAAAATATGCTTGCCTTGTCATACCATGAGTCTTTTATTTCATTTTTCAACAATTTTAATATGAGAGGCATAAGTACAACAAGTCTTTCAATGAATTTTCCCCTTGAAAGCCATATAAATCCATGGATTTGAAGAGCATGAAGAGTTTCAAGTTGCCTAAGTTCTTGTAGAGCAATAAGCTGATTATTTATTTTTGTAGAATTTTGCACCCAAGAATATACCTTATTTGCTAATTTCTCAACAAACAATAATTCAGGTATTCTTTTTGAAGCATTTGTCATGGCTAAATATTTACAATGAGCAATGCAATGAACACCTACAAGATTAGGTACATCTTTCTTCAAGAAAGTGATGAAACCATTTTCATTACCAATCATTAAAGAAGCACCATCTGTGGAAACTTCTATCAATATTTCTTTTGAAAGAATCCTTAATTCCATTAAATATTTGATTGCATCATAAGTTGTTTCACCTCTTCCATCACAAACATTTATGAGCTTTAAAAATTGTGAAATTGGAGGCCCCAATCATTTTGAGTTTAAAAGCATGGCATAAACCACAAGATGTTTCTCTAAGCAACGATTTATACTTTTATATAACATCAATGAAAATAAAGGGTTATCTAGCATTTTTGAAATTTGTAGCTCTTCAAGATATTGAGATATAGCAAAAAGGAATTCTTTTTCAACAATGTGATTTGTGTAGGATGTATAATCTTTATTCTTTGGGATATTTGGTGTTTGTAAAGACATTGCAAGCAAACAAATAGATTCATATTTTGAGGGTAGTATATCCTCTTGCACCATCCAATACACTAATTTCATAGCCGTGATAACTCTTTTTTTGTTCCTATTGTCAATGCATGCAATGTGTTTTGGAATAAGCTTGGCGTTCTTCTCATTTCCACATATCCACTTTTCTTTTGAGCACTCCATGTATAACTAATCCTTACATATGTTTTATTATTAATTTTTTAAATACAGTAGGAGAAATTTTCCTAAGAGTGGAAATTAATCATTAGGTGAAATTACTTGTTGATAGTCTATATGACATTGGTTTTTCACTCCTGAAAATGCTATTAACTTGTTTTAGAGAAAAAATTTAACCTAAGAAACAGTCTTAACCCAGACTCCAAGCTTGCTTTATTTATCCTTTATTTATATATGTGTATACAATTCTAATGTTATTTTTATAGGTTTTCACTCCATTATTAACTTGTTTGGGAGACCAATTTTAACCCAAAAAAATAGTTTTTAACTTGTTTTAGGGACAAACTTTAACCCAAAAAAATAATTTAACCCACACTTCAAGTTCATTTTATTTATCTTTTATTTACATATGTGCATACATGTAATATCCCGTTTTGGGGATATCTCTAAAACACGACAAAACTCCAACCAGAGATAGACTGGGAGGGAATTTACCGGATATTTTGCCTCTAAAGAGGACGAGATCCGGAGGCTACCTGGCCCTTTCCAGAATCTATCTAGAAGCGACAGATAAACACACCAAGTGGTATAGAACTAGAGCGCTCAGAAAAAATAATAGAAATAGAAAGAGAATACAACAAATACGACAACAACGGCAACTACAGCAACTCAACCAGAAAACATAGAGAGAAAATGCTGAGCCATTTTATTAATCTGAGAAATGTAATGAAGTACAAGAGGCAATCTTGCACATGGAAAGTGAGAAAACACTCTCAGAAAAGACAGGAAATGGCTGCTCTATGAACTGCGTCCCAGCTGCTGGAAAAATGCCGTGTAGCTGCTAATGCTGGAATCGATTGAAGATTAGGGGCTGATCCCCTTGCTAGAATGAGATGAAAATCGGCAAATCTCCTCTCCTCGACAACCCAGACAAGATCCAAAAACCATTCCAAGAATGGCCAACCCCAGAAATCACCAGAAACTGCCTCCCCAGTGAATTACGCTAGCCTCCAAGGCATTGCGCAGTGGTTAGATAGAAACAGCTGAAATACTGCCACAAACTCCGCCAAAAACCTTCGATGGGCAAAGTCTGACCCTCTGCTCAAAATCCCGGCGAAATCACCTGCAGAAACCCCAATTCGAAGCTCCTCCAAAATGGACTGTATCCTCTCTCCCAGTGACTTCACAGTCTCTATAAGCTCCAGCTCTGCAACAAACCCAAACAATGAAACAACTCACAAAATACTGAAAAACAAACATTGCCCGAGCAGGCACTCGAAGTCCCCCGGGGCTAAGGGCGAGATCTCTAACCGTAGACACTCAATGCACTAAACTGTGCTGCAGACAGGCTAAACAACCAGCGTGCTCAAGAAGACAAAAGTCTCTCTCCAAAATCAACAACTCAAGAATGATACAAATGAGGAGGCTCCTCCATCTTTTATAACATTGGTTTCCCTCCAAAACTCGTCGTAATCTCTCTCTCCTCCAAATCCTCATCCTTATCTACGCAGAAGCTTCTAGAGTGCATGTAGGCCCCCCTCCTCTACATGGTGTTTGGCCCCCTTGACCCCCCCTTGAGTCACAACGTTGTGCTACTAGGCGGATGTCTTATTCTACTAAAGTGAGTTAGGCCCTCTTTTCTCACTTTTTATTTATTTACAACCCATAGACGGCAAAACTATACAAAATTGAATATTCCAATTAGGTGTCGCTAATTAGGAATATTACAGTCCCCCCCGGCAAAATGTTGCTTGCCCTCAAGCAACTGAAGTGATGGATGCTGCAAAATCTTCTCGCTCTCCCAAGTGACATCCTCATCTGGCAAATTCTTCCACCTCACCAAGAATTCCCGGACCGTCCTGCTCCGTAACCGCCTCTCCCTGGTATCAATAATGGCCTCCGGATACAACACCAAGTGCCCCTCATCATCTGTAGGAGGTAGCTCCTCTGTCACTGTCACCTGCTGTTCCAGCGCCTTCTTCAGGCATGATACATGGAAAATGTTGTGGATCTTACTGCCTTGGGGCAACTCCAACTCATATGCAACCTGCCCAATCCTGTGTATCAAGCTGTATGGCCCGTAAAAATGAGGCTTGAGCTTCTCAAATCCCTTCTTCTTCAGTGATGACTGTCGGTATGGCTGTAAGCGTAGGTAGACCAAGTCCCCTACCTCAAACTATCGCTCCACCTGACCTCTATCGGCATACAACTTCTGCTGGTTCTGTGCTGTAGCCATATTGTCCTTGAGAGCTTGAAGGATGTCTTGACTCTCTTGGATCCACATCTTGGCTCTAGGAGCCTTACTCGCACTAAAAATCACATCAGAAAATGATAAAGGATGGTACCCATACAAAGCATAAAATGGCGACATACCAATAGACATGTGATGTGTCGAGTTGTAGTAGTACTCCCCCAAATGCAACCATCTCAACCATGCTCGCTGCTGCCCACTGACATAGTTACGCAAGTAGCCCTCCAACCACTTGTTAACTATCTCCATCTGTCCATCCGTCTATGGGTGGTAACTGGTACTCGGTGTCAACTCCGTCCCCACTAGATGGAAAAGCTCCTGCCAAAATCCACCCATGAAGCAGCTGTCCCTGTCACTGATGATGGTCTTAGAAAGACCATGCAACCTAAAAATCTCTCGAAAGAACAGCTCGGCCACCTGTGCTGCTATGTAATGTGTGGATATGGCGAAAAAGTGCGCATACTTTGTCAGTCGATCAATGACGACAAAGATACAATCCTTTCCCTGCACCACGGGCAACCCTATGATGAAATCGATCGATATGCTCTCCCATTTTCCCTCCGGAATGGGAAGAGGTTGCAACAACCCTGCGGGATGGCTCATCTCACCCTTGTTCCTATGATAAACATCACACTTCGTGATGTGCTAGAGTATGTCCTCCTTGAGGCCCCTCCACGAGAACCTCTCTCTAATGGTCTCGTAGGTTTTGGTAAACCCCTGATGGGTTGCCAATGGAGAGTCATGTGATGCCTAAAGTATATTCTTCTTAAGCTGAGATCCCTCAGTCAAGAAGATCCTATCCCTGTAATAGATGATCTCATTGACCACCCTGTACCTGTCATCCACCACGTCACATTCAAACCTATTCTTGGAGTACTCAACTAAAATTCGAGCCCTCCAATCCACATCCAAACTCCTAAGAGATAACGTGGCTGGTTTACGTGAAAGGGCATCTGCTACCACGTTATTCTTACCCTTGACATACTCAATGTCAAAGTCATATGCTTGGATCTTACTGATCCACTTCTGCTGCCTCTCCTGTAGCTGTTTTTTCTCCAAAAAGAACCTGAGGCTATTGTGGTCAGTCCTCACCCTGAATCTGTTCCCTACTAGATACTGCCAGAATTTGGCCAATGCATGCATGATGGCCAACATCTCCTTGTCATAAATAGGATACAACCTCTCGTGCGGAAGGAGTTTCCGGCTCTCAAAAGCTATAGGGTGTCCCCCCTGCATCAATACTGTGTCAATCCCCTCTCCCGACGCATCACACTCCAAGACAAACGGCTGTGTAAAATCTGGCAACACAAGTACTGGGCAGCTACTCATCACCTCCTTGAGCCTATCAAAGGCTTACTGTGCTATATCTGTCCAACCGAATGCCCCTTTCTTCGTCAAATCTGTAAAGGGTGCAGCAAGCTGTGAGAACCCTTTGACGAACTTCTTGTAATAAGCACATATCCCAATGAATCCTCGAAGTTCCGTCACATTCTTCGGCTCCGACCAATCTCTGATGGCTCTAATCTTCTCCTCGTGGACCCTCACTTCGTCCACTCCAATGATGTGACCCAAATACAGCATCTATGTCATCCCAAACTCACACTTGGAGAGCTTAGCATAGAATTGTTGCTCTTCCAAGATGCGTAATACTGCCTCTATATGCCGGAGATGCTCCTCCCACATCCTGCTATATATGAGTATGTCATCAAAGAAAACCAATACAAACTTCCTCAGATGACTGCAACAGATATGGTTCATGCAAGACTAAAAGGTGGCTGGTGCATTGGTCAGCCCAAAAGGCATAACCAGAAACTCAAAGTGCCCATAATGACACCTGAAGGTGGTCTTGGGAATATCTTGTTCCCTCACGTGAATATGGTGGTACCCTGATCTCAAATCAATCTTTGAGAAGAACTTATCTCCTCTCAGCTCATCCATCAGCTCATCGATCCTGGGTATAGGGTACTTGTTCTTTAGAGTCTTCTTGTTCAGGGCCCTGTAGTCAATACACATCCTCAAAGTCACGCCGTCCTTCTTCTTCACCAGCACTACAGAAGAAGAAAACAGACTCGTGCTCGGTTTGATGTGTCCAAATGCCAACAACTCCTGGATGGACCACTCAATCTCATCCCGATAGGCTTTGGGATGCCTATAGGGTGTAGTGATCATAGCCTGGATACCCTGCTCCAGCTCGATGGTATGCTCAAACCCTCTATCTGGTGGCCAACCTGGTGGTATAGCCCCAAACACTACCTCATGCATGTCAAGGATAGCCTGTATCTCTGGATGAACTGCTCGACTGGTGATCTCTGCCTCTGATGCCCATAACTCAACCTCCCACTCTATGTTTCCCTTCCGGAAGTTTGCCTCCACAGCTGTGAACCTCTGGCCCATCACCTCAATCTGTCTAGCTAAATCCTGCACACACTTGAAGAGTGCCTCTCCAAACTGTTTGGCCTTTGTGTCATCTGTCATTGGTTCTTTCTCTCTTAAATCTAATACAAGATCCACCTGATCTGTGTCCGTCACAGGCTCTCTCTCCTGATCTGCATCCTCTACCCGGGCACAGTCTTCCTCTTCGTAGGTGGCCTCCAACCTACGCTCACGGTCTCTATACTTCCTACCTCTGTATGGTCTCCTTCCTAGTGTCATAGACCACAGGCTGAGCCAGAACTATGCTCTGATACCAATGTAATATCCCGTTTCGGGGATATCTCTAAAACACGGCAAAACTCCAACCAGAGATAGACTGGGAGGGCATTTACCGGATATTTTTCCTATAAAGAGGACGAGATCTCTTGGCCCTTTCCAAAATCTGTCTAGAAGCGAAATATAAACACACCAAGTGGTATAGAACTAGAGCGCTCATAAACAATAATAGAAATAGAAAGAGAATACAGCAACTACGGCAACAAAGACAACTCAACCAGAAAACATAGAGAGAAAATGCTGAGACATTTTATTAATCTGAGAAATGTAATGAAGTACAACAGGCGATCTTGCGCATGGCAAGTGAGAAAACACTCTCAGAAAATACAGGAAATGGCCGCTCTATGAACTGCAACCCAGCTGCTGGAAAAATGTCGTGTAGCTGCTACTGCTGGAATCGACTGAAGATTAGGGGCTGATCCCCTTGTCGAAATGAGATGAAAATCAGCAAACCTCCTCTCCTTGACAACCCAGACAAGATCCAAAAACCATTCCAAGAATGGCCAACCCCAGAAATCACCAGAAAATGCCTCCCCAGTGAATTACGCTGGCCTCCAAGGCACTGCGCAGCGGTTAGATAGAAACAACTGAAATACTACCACAAACTCCGCCAAAAACCTCCAATGGGAAAAGGTTGACCCTCTGCTCAAAATCCCGGCAAAATCACCTGCAGAAACCCCAATCCGAAGCTCCTCCACAATGGACTACGTCCTCTCTCGCAGTTGTTGCGCAGTCTCTATAAGCTCCAACTCCGCAACAAACCCAAACAATGAAACGACTCACAAAATACTGAAAAACAAACCTTGCCCGAGTAGGCACCTGAAGTCCCCCGGGGCTAAGGGAGAGATATCCGACTGGAGACATTCAATGCACTAAACAGTGCTGCAGACAGGCTAAACATCCAGTGTGCTCAAGAAGACAAAAGTCTCACTCCAAAATCAACAACTCAAGAATGATCCAAATGAGGAGGCTCCTCCATCTTTTATAACATTGGTTTCCCTCTAAAACCCGTCGTAATCTCCCTCTCCTCCACATCCTCATCCTTATCTGCACAGAAGATTCTAGAGTGCACGTAGGCCCCCCTCCTCTACGTGGTGTTTGGCCCCCTTGACCCCCCCTTGAGTCACAGCGTTGTGCTACTAGGCGGATGTATTATTCTACTAAAGTGAGTTAGACCCTCTTTTCTCACCTTTTATTTATTTACAACCCATAGACGGAAAAACTATACAAAATCGAATATTCCAATTAGCTGTTCCTAATTAGGAATATTACAATACAATTATAATGTTATTTTTATTCATAGTTCTAAAAAATAATTTATTTATTTTATTCAAATTTTGCTATGCAAATTCACACTTTAATTCCACTTTTCAATTGAAAAAAAATTTATACATTAAAAGTTAATAAATATACATTTATATGTGATTGAACATTATCATTTAACTTCTCATGGTTTTTTTATTACTATTAGTTTTTCCTCATTAACAACAACATTAGTTGCCATGGAAGTACATAGAAATGACTGTCAAAAACATTTCGTTACACAGAAGCTCTCATTCATTTGCTTATCATGTTGATGTCCACTTTATAGTATTTAGTTAAGAGACTTTTCCATGGCATAAAAATTTTCCATACTCTTGCTCATACAAGTTATATCATATAGTGAAATACCTAAGCCCATGCCAGGACTGTAGCATCTTCCCTACAACTCTGCAAATAATTTCCTGCACTAGAGGCAAATATTTACCAACTCAATAGAAGAGAGACCTTTCAATTCCTAAAAATTAATTGAGGTTGTTAGTTCATAGGAGAGAGAAGGAAAGAGAATACGTTGGATGAAGGAAAATATGAGTAAGATTCAGAGTGATGCATTGAGGGAGGCAATCTCCTAGATCATGGAAAATAGTAAGTAGAAATAATAGAAATTCACTAAGATAATTGAGTTACGGATTGGCCTCAAGAATTATGATCCTCAAAAGGACAAGGGTTTAAGTGTCTCTGTGATGTTGCCTCACATTCCTCGCCCTAAGATGAAGCTTTTAATGCTTGGAGATGCCCAACATGTGGAATAGGCTGAGAAATTAGGGTTGGATGATATGGATGTTGGAGGACTCAAGAAAATGAAAAAAAAACAAGAAGTTGGTTAGAAGCTTGCAAAGAAATATCATGCATTTCTTACTTCAGAAGCAATAATCAAACATATATCTCAACTTCTTAGGCCTTGTCTTAACAGGGTTGGAAAATTTCCAACCCTTGTATCTCACCGAGAGTCGCTTGAAAGCAAAGTCAATGAAACCAAAGTGACCGTTAATTCCAATTAAAAAAGGTACTATGTATGGGGGTTGGAATGGAAGAAAAACAAAATTTTCAGAATGTGAAATTGAGTGTTAACTTCCAAGTTCCTTGTATCATTATTGAAAAAGAACTCATAGAATGTACAAAGCTTATATTTCGAGAGTACCATGGGAAATCCTATTGGAATTGTCTGAATGTGCAACATAGTAAAGATATTGCAATGACACTTTTTTTTGTATAACTATAAACATAGTATGTTTGTTTAATTTCTACCAAAATGATTAATTTTGATGCAACTACTGAGGAATAGAGGAATATATGTGTTGGTAAATTTTTTTTCAAACAATATAATTTCTTTTTTCCTACTAAAAAATACGATAGAGTAGGAATAATTAAAGTGACTCAACCGATAATTTCATCTACAAACTGCATTTCTCTTGGAACTTCTATATCATATAAAATGGATAATGCAAAAAATATTTATACTATCGCTGAAACTGAAAGAAAATCAGGGACTAGGGTACTGTGGTAACATAGAAAACCTAAAAAGAAAATAGCAAAAGAAAAATACAGGAGAGGAGTTTACCTTCAGTGGTTGCAAATTTGTGACTTTCTGGTTTTTTTCTTTTGCAGACTCTACAATATCATGTATTCCCTCTACGAAATCTCCAGGCTCCAACACTGTGATGGGCATTCACTACACAATATTTCCAAATCTTCCAGGTTCTACAACAATGCCGCATACAATTTTGAGATTATAAAATGGAGACTTGTTACAACCAACAATTAATAGAAATAAATGACAAATATGAAGCACTAGAATATAAATATAATATTATGTTGGAAATATATGACAAATATGTAGTGCTAGAATATAAAAATAATATTACGTTCTCTATAACTATTTTAGTAAATAACTACGTATAATTACGTTGGTGCATGTCATCTGAGCTCCTCGCTCCACACACGATAAATGAAAATCAATAAAAAACATGAAGCGATTTTGAATGTAAATTATAATATACATTTTGTGTCCATATTTATAATAAATAAATTATAATATTGCATATTCTAAATTATAATATTATGCCATGGGTCCATCTTTATAATAAATAAATTATAATATTGGCAATTGTACGTTTTTATTTGTCAGGTTGAGCTTCTCGCCACAATTATTTATTAGATTCCCGTCTTGGGTGAAGTCATGTGTTCTAACTAGAGAAAAAGTGAGTCACTATGGTGCTTGTCTTGGGGTTGCGAAACCACTTTGACAGTCAACTCCTTTAGACTTCTCCTAGTTACATGATTAAGCCTTTGGGGTGAATGTCCTTGAATATGCATCCCCTCAGACTTTGGATTTGTCCCGAGGGTGGTCGGCTGCAAGAAAGACTGAAATTTGGTTGCCTTATAGTTAAATGGAGATTCAAAGTCCCTCTGTTAGTTTCTAGTTGTCTTTAAACACAAATATAAGTGTACATTGCTCATGAATATTGTTTTATGGAATGTGATGAAATTATGTTATGTATGAATAATGAAATATCTTGCATGTCATGGATATGAATGAATGTATTATTTTTAAAGCTCATTGATACGTCTATGAATAGAATGTGATTTGATGTGTGCCTGTATCATATTGTTTACTGTCATGGTCATGAAAAATGTATAGTTATGTGTTTGTGGTTATGTTGATGCACTCTGATAGAATGTAAATGAATGCATAGGTCCACATGTTCTGGTTTTGGTTGCTTTATTAAAGCTTAGAGGTTGAGACCTTAGGCCTTAGGTTATAGCTCTTAGGGAAGGCTTTCCTTAAGAGTGCAAGATTTCAACACAGGAAAGGATTTAATCCTTCCTTTTATATACTTTACCCTTGGATATTCATTTCTGGTGATGGATGGTATGCCATCGGCAGTAATGAGTGGTGGAGTTTAAATTCACATGAATGTTGGTGGGCCAACATCGAGTGGGCATTGGTGGAAGCTTTCCATAGTGGAACCGTTTCGTGTATGAACAAACATCAACCATTAGCTATTGGTGGGGGTGGTTAAGTTTATGAAATCAGAGGGGGTCTATACACTCAACTAAACGCCATTGATGGTGAGCAAGAAGTATAAGGCTGGGTCCAACCATAACGTTAACGGTGGAACCTGCTTTACCACCCATTTCTCTCTACTTTCCACTGAGATCTTTACATAATGCAACACTAGTGAGCACACCTAAAAGGTTTGGACAAATCTGTCAAAGATCTAAGGTGGAACCTTAAATTTCCTTAACGGTCATCGCCCACCTTTACCTTTTTCTTATTTGATGCCAAACACTGCATGCGGAAATGAGAAAAACAGTAGATGTGGGCCCAATGAAAATACCCACACAATTAACCTATCAGGGTTATGTGGAAGCCAGATGGGCACCACGTGGTTAGGATGCTGACATGGCCTCTTGGAATGGGCCAAAATTTAGACAAGCATTACTTTTGATCCAGAAAATGGATCAAGGTGAAATGTATATCACTAGAAAGCTCTTGAAAAGCTGGATGTAATGGTGGAATCGAATTTAATTTTTCAACCTTTGGAAATGAATTATTTATGTAACACCATTTTCAAACTAGACCTTGTAGGTCGGGTTAGATTATCAAATAACACCACCCACAACCCGAGATAGTTCAAGGAGGTGGTAGGGAGTGTTACAGGTTTGATGACCAAGAAACTTATAAATTTTTATAATGAAAAAAAAACTAGAAAATATAATGATTAAACAACCCAACTTCACAAAAATTCACATATCACATTGTCGACTTGTGAAAATCCGATCTAGGTTGTACAAGGAATGAAATAAAAGGTAGGAAAGGAAATGAAACACCCATGGAGAAATATAATAGAAAGCATAGTAATATATTGAAAATTCAACTTCTATTAACATTTGAAATAGTACAATACTATAAAACATAAACTAGCTAGAATGGTGGTAGCTATCTCTAAACAGAGAAAGTTGGTCACTACGCGTATTCCCTAAAAACTATTAGAAAAGACTAGAAAAATAAATTTTTAACATTAAAAAACCCTAGAAATCTAAAAAAAGAACTCTATAATATGAAAATATTTACAAACCCAAAAATAATTAGTTAGTACATAAGAGTACAACTTTTAAATATAATATTAATTTGGGGTGTGCAATAGTTTGTTGAAAAGCATATCTACTATAAATTTTGATTGAGTATCTTGCACTCATAAAATACCTTAATGTGTAAATGTATTTTAAATTCCCAATGCAATTAATATGAATAAAATTAACATTATATATATATATATATATATATATATATATATATATATATATATATATATATATATATATATATATATACTCCATAGCTATTAAATAAAAATAATTTAATTTTATATAAAGATTGACTTTAATAGTGATAAATATACATTAAAAATGGATTAAGGATTATTATACCCTGAGTGTTTGGCGTTAATTTTAAACAACGATATATTTATGAGTGAACTAGGCAGTTTTTTCCACTTCCCCATCTTACGCCACATTGTTGACTAGGAATTCTTACGCCATGTTGTTGACTAGGAATGATGGGAAAATAAAACTACATTATGCCCCCCGCACAATAATTAAATAAATCATGGAACCTTAATAACGGAGCCAAAGAGGCATGCTACTGGTCACTCTCCAAGATCAGCGGCCATACATAATGAAGAATTGAAATTTTAAATTCTGAACCACAACAATCAAATCAAATGAAAAAAATGGGTGACCGCACCCGGCCGTGGCCGATGGAATGGAAGAGGAGCATTAAATGTATGTTTACAAACTTGAAAAACCTTTGAATTCAGTAACTTGGTAATAAGATTTCAAATTAAATTACCAACTAAATAATTTAAGATGTTTAGGAAAAGATAAAATGAATGATTAATGAGATTGTTTAACTTTTCATATCACTTATAGGCGTTTTTTAAAACAATTTATTTTTAATATTTTGAAAAGTTTACCTTATTTATTATTAAGAAAATTTAGTTATAATAATTAGTGTATTTAAAATTTTAAATACACTATTTACTAGAAATAGAATTGTTGTTGTTTTTTTTTTCCCAGCTCTATTTTATTACAAATTCTGGTTTTAAGATCTGAAAATGAAGAGACATATTTGTGAACAGTTTTAGAAAACTAAGAGACAATGTCTCATTTCATGTTCTTACATAGAATACAAAAAGTCAATAACCCTTGCTTATAAAAGGTACATTGTTGAATGGAAAATGACTTTCTAAGTGAAGTAGTCTACATCAGAAAGTTGATGAGTAGCAACATAAGAGGCACAAAGTTGAAAAGGAGAAGCATTGAAAATTTGTGGTAGAGTTGACAAAAAAATTGTATATCAGGTAATTGGCGCTTTTGACTTGATATTGTGATTGAGAGATGGTTGTCCCTTTATAGGTTATAGCTTGATAAAGAACATGTTGTAGCCTTTTGAGGTAGGAGCCTCATATAGGTTGTATCCTGCAGAATATTTGTGGGAGTTGGAACTTCCTTTGAGGTAGGAGCCTCTTGTAGGTTGGAGCCTACAAAAATATGATGTAACAAGGAGTAGTAGCTTTCATTCACGTCACTTTCAGCCTAAAATTTTTGATTTTTTCCCTTTGGGGTTTCCACTTAAATATGGTGTCTTCATGTGTTGGTTCTTGAATGTTGTGTGGCTATTCTTGAATTCTTGATAAGTATATCTACAAATTTCTCTGTCTAGCACCTGCAAAAGGAATTCAATAATAATAGAGCACATACAAAAACCATTAGCTGCATAAGAAGAAAATTAAGTTGAGAAAAAATGAAACTTTTTAATTACTGATTCACACCCCCCCCACTCTCAGCACTTTCCAAACATAAATATCAAGATAAAGAGGTTTTGAACCAAAAAGGTTGTGTTGGTGAGGGAATATCAAGGAGGATCAAACTCCATTCTTCAGTCTTCTATTAGTTGTGGAAAAAGGAAAGAAATTGGTGTAAAAGTTACTATGCAGAGAGCAGAAAGGGAACCAAAATACAAGAACAAGAGAGTTTCAGGTGAAGACAATAGAGAGGATTTTTGTTCAAAGTTACTGGAGTGGAAACCATACAGAGAAAAGATGAGTGAAAATCAGACTTGTGCTATGTGTCTTTGGAAAGTATTCCCTATGATTATGTTGAGGCCACTCGACAATGTGTCTAAGATTGATTTATCAATGAAGAGCTTGATGGAGAATTGGGTCATTGTGGTGCTTTCCTTGGGGCTATGGAATCACCTGGTGCTTGTTTCTTGCATGATAAACCACAAGGAAAGGGTAATTTGGGTCACTTTATTTCTTGTCTTGGGGATATGAAACCACTTAGATAGTACACTATAGACCCCTATGGTGCTCGCCATGAGAGGCAGATGATAAACACCAAAGAGGTTGATTCCATCTGCTGGAACTAAAAAATAACTCATTTGATCTTCGGTGAAGTCATGAGTTCTAACCAGAGAAAAAGTGAGTCACTATGGTGCTTTTCTTGGGGTTGTGAAACCACTTGGACAATCAACTCCTTTATACTTCTCCTAGTTACATGATTAAGCCTTTAGTGTGAATTTCCTTGAATATGCATCCCATCAGACTTTGGATTTGTTCCGAGGGTGGTCGGCTGCAAAAAAGACTGAAATGTGGTTAGATTATAGTTAAATGGAGATTCGAAGTCACTCTATTAGTTTCTAGTTGTCTTTAAACACAAATATAAGTGTACATTGCTCATGAATATTGCTTATGGAATGTGATGAAATTATGTTATGTCATGGATATGAATGAATGTATTAGTTTTGAAGCTCATTTATATGTTGATGAATAGAATGTGGTTTGATGTGTGCATGTATTATGTTGTTTATTGTCATGGTCATGAAAAATGTATAGTTATGTGTTTGTGGTTACATTGATTCACTCTGATAGAATGTAAATGAATGCATAGTTCCAAATGTTCCAGTTTTGGTTGCTTTATTAAAACTTAGAGGTTGAGACCTTAGGCCTTATGTTATATCTCTTAGGGAAGACTTGCCTGAAGAGTGCAAGATTTCAACACAAGAAAGGAATTCATCCTTCCTTTTATATACTTTACCCTTGGATATTCGTTTCTCGTGATGGATGGTATGCCACCGACACTAACAAGTGGTGGAGTTCAAATTCACATGAATGTTGTTGGGCAAACATCGAGTGGGCGTTGGTGGAAGCCTGCCATAGTTTAACCGTTTCGTGTATGAAAAAACAACAACCATTAGCTATTGGTGGGGGTGATTAAGTTTAAGGAATGAGAGGGGGCTTATACACTTGAATAAACACCATTGACGGTGAGCGAGAAGTATAAGGGTGGGTTCAGCCATAACGTTAAGGGTGGAACCTACTTTACCACCCATTTCTCTGTGCTTTCCACTGAGATCTTTACATAATGCAACACCAGTGAGCACACCTACAAGGTTTGGACAACCCCATCAAAGATCTAATGTGGAACCTTAAATTTCCTTAACGGTCACCGCACACCTTTAAATTTTCCTTATTTGATGCCAAACACTGCATGTGGCAATGAAAACAACAATATGACGTGGGCCAAATGAAAATACCCATACAGCTAATTTATCAGGGTTATGTGGAAGCCAGATGGGCACCACGTGGTCAGGATGTTGACATGGCCTCTTAGAATGGGCCAAAATTTAGACAAGCATAACTTTTGATCTAGAAAATGGATCAAGGTGAAATTTATATCACTAGAAATCTCTTCACAAGCTGGATGTAATGGTCGAATCGAATTTAATTTTTCAACCTTTGGAAATGAATGATTTATGTAACACCATATTCAAACTAGACCTTGGAGGTTGGGTTGGATTATCAAATAACACCTCCCACAACCCGAGATAGTTCAAGGAGGTGGGAGGGAGTGTTACAGTTTTGATGACCAAGAAACATATAATTTTTTATAATGAAAAAAAAAACTAGAAAATATAATGATTAAACAACCCAACTTCACAAAAATTTACATATCACATTGTCGACTTGTCAGAATCCGATCTAGGTTGTACAAGGAATGAAATGAAAGGTAGCAAAAGAAATGAAACACACATAGAGAAATATAATAGAAAGCATAGTACTAGAGTGAAAATTCAACTTCTATTAAAAAATGAAATAGTACAATACTATAAAACATAAACTAGCTAGAATGGTGGTAGATATCTCTAAACAAAGGGAGTTGGCGACTACGCACATTCCTTAAAAACTATTACAAAAATCTAGAAAAATAAAATTTAACATAAAGAAAGAACCTTAGAGATCTAAAAACAAAACTCTATCATATTAAATTTGAATACAAATTTTACATACAATATTAATATTAATTTGGAGGGAGTTTGGGATGGACAATAGTTTTTTGAAAAAAATATCCGATTATAAGTTTTGAGTTTTGATGGGTATATTACACTCATAAAATACCTTATCGTGTAAATGTAATTGAAATTCCCAACATAATTAATATGAATAATATTTAATATTAAAATATATATATTAAATATTTACCATGGCTATTAAATAAAGATAATTTAATTTTATATTAAAGATTGACTTTAATAGTGATATATATACATTAAAAATGGATTAAGGATTATTATACTCCGAGTGTTTGATGTTAATTTTATACAACCATATAAAGATATATTTATGAGTGAAGTAGGCCGTTTTTCCACCCTTACACCACGTTGTTGACTAGGAATGCTGGGAAAATAAAACTATGTTATGCCCCTGTCACAATAATTAAATAAATCAAGGAACCTTAATAATGGAGCCAAAGAGGCATGTTGCTTGCCGCTCTCCAAGATCAGCGGCCATACATAATGAAGAATTGAAATTTTAAATTCTGAACTACGATGACCAAATCAAATGAAAAAAATGGGTGACCGCACTCCGGAGTCCAGCCGTGGCCGGTGGAATGGTAGAGGTGCATTAAATGTATGTTTACAAACTTGAAAATCCTTTGAATTCAGTAACTTGGTAATAAGATTTCAAATTAAATCACTAACTAAATAGTTTGAGATGTTTAAGAAAAGATAAAATGAATGATTAATGAGATTGTTTAGCTTTTCATATCACTTATAAGTGTTTTTCTAACTAAATTATTTTTGATATCTTGAAAATTTTACCTTATTTATTATTAAAAAAAAATTATAATAATTAGTGTATTTAAAATTTTAAACTTATCAAATTTAAAATCCAATTTAATTCAACCAAAATTTTCACTATTAAATATATTTTTTTAATTTTATAAAATTTTATAAGCAACTATTAAATTATATAATAAAACAAACCTATTATTATATACATTGTATCTCCTACAAATTATAATATTATTTAAAAAACAAAACCAATCTTAAACCAAAATAATAATAATCCTAAATCATAAAAATAATGCATAATAGTTTATCCCATGCCTAAGTGCATGAACTAGTGCTATTTTTCTACCGTTGAAAACCAATCTTAAACAAAGAAAAACCAAAATCATAAAAATAATGCACAATAGTTCACGCAATGTATAAGTGCAAAGTGCATGAATTAGTACTACTTTTCTAGAGTGGGAAAACCTAAACCTAACATTACTCATGCATGAATAAGTATTATTATATACACGGTCTCCTAAAAATATATAATAAAAATTTAAAATAAAAAACCACTAAAATCAAAGAAAAGCTTAAACCATATAATTCAGAAAATTAATGCATAATGTTGTGTCCAATGCATAAGTGCATGAATCACTAATATTATAATTCACATATAATTATATTCAATAATGCATAATTATTTGTTCAACACATAAGTGAATTAATCACTAATAATATGATTAACATATAATTATCTTTAAAAATGTATGATAATTTGTCCATCACATAACTGAATTAGTAATATTATAATTATGTCATTACATAGAATTAACAAATATGTCTTTACTTGAATATTTAATATATATAAATTATAATTATTTATTAGATAAATCTTAATGATGTGGTTCATTTATATTATTAAGTAGTTATAAATTTAGAGTTATGTACGAATTTGTAATTTTGTTTATTTTTAAATATTTCTAATTAATAAATTAATTATATATTTTTTATGAATCATTATATGTAATTTAAAATATTTAAAAAAAATTTATTTAGTTTATTTTTTTTCACAATATTAAATAATTATAATTATTATAATGGATTTTGTCAAATTTTAATCTTAAAAAAATAAAAATAAATAAATAAATTGTGTTTCATTTATTGTAATGTCATTTAAAGACATTTTAACTTTTTAATCAAAATTTAGTTGCAATTTTTTTTTAAAGTAAAAGAATTTAATGTTGACTAAAAATTTATTTAAAAATAAAATTGAAGTGAAATTTCAAAATAATTTGTTAATTATATATTCAAAGTAAAGTAAAATATTTTATAAATTAATTTTTGATTTTTTTAAAATAATTTTTACCATATTTTAAAGTGGAGGTAGAGTTTAATGTAGGTTGAAAGGCAAGTGGAGGTAGAGTTTTAGGGGGTGCCTACTACCTCCCCAACTGTTTAGGCTAATAAAGAGGGGGGTGGTGTGGCTTTCCCCCCACACACGATATATGTGAGAATTGAGTATTTGAATGGATGGGCACTCAAGCTCTAGCACCTTTTTCTCCTATGTTTTGGTTTCAATACTAGTTTATGTGGTTGGCGAGTCACTTCCCCTGGATGCAGGTGAGATTAAACTACATCCTAGAGAGTGCATATTCCTCCATCTATTTTATAGAACACAAGAAGGATTAGGTGGTGAAATTAGCAATTGTTTGTCGGTTTTGGAAGGTTGGCTTTTGTTATCAGTCCACACACAACAATGTAGGTTTATTTCTATTTCTTAGCATGCAAGGTTAGAGTGGATACAAAGAAGGTGCACAAAATTATGAGCTTGTTTGTTTGAGAATAGTTTGAGGCACCTAGAATGCCTCTAAGTTTGGATGATGACCTCAAGAGTAGAAATACAATGACCCTGTCTCTCAAGATTGGCTCGTTCTAGTCAATCTTTGGAATTTCAATAAGGTATTTCTAAATTTGTGGTTTAACCTAGTTTGTATCTCCTTCCATGGTTGTTTATAGAGTGCTATTGGCTCCCTTTTTCTCTACTTGGAGCTTCTTTTTGTAATTTGCGTTGGCCTGAGATTTGAGAATTTTTCTTACTAGTTTCTGGTTCCTCGTTTCAAACTAAGAGTTACTCGATTCTACTAACGATGTCTTGAATGTGTGAGGGTTAGCCTTTTATGCCTATGGCCTTTGCGGTTGCTTTATGTACTGTTGGTTAGAGTTGGTGAGGTAATCAGTGATCCCTGGTATGGGGATAAGAATGTAGTCTCTGCTGTCATCTATTCTCTTGTATGGCTGAAATCCCACAAGGATATAGATTTAAGCTGGTATTTAGGATTCTAGTGTTGTTAATTTTCTATAGATTGTAGGGAGGTTATTATTGTTGAGGCTGACATATCTGATAGCATGGGTGTAGCCATCATGGGGCTAGGGAATGGGGTCAGCCCAGACAGACTCATGCTAAGACCATGGCCAAAGAGGAAACCATTGGATATTATTCAAAAATTTCTCAAGTGACTCACGCTGAGATTCCACGACTAGAGAGGTGAGTCCACCATGATCGACATGCCTTCTTTAACACTAAACTTGTAGATGAAGTTTCTCTCTAGCTCCCTAACCGTAGCGATATCAGGGGCAGGAAAAACCAGTACATGCATTCGGTAAACCTTCACTAGTAGCTAAAGACACTCCCAGGACAAGTCCCAAAAGAAAAGAACGAGGATAGAAACAAGGTAATATATTTCCTTAATGATATACAACACAATCAATGGAAAATGTGGGATAGTCTGGAAAGGTTGGAAACTCGCACAACCCACATGGAGAAACATATTTAATATGAGATTAAGTTTCTAGCACCCCATGGTACCAATCTGAATGACCCTGCTCCTCTGACATCCTCAGGTTCCTGAAATATTTTCATGTTATGGTTGTTTTGGTGATGTTTTTTGTCCTTTAGTTCTTCAATGTTCTTTGTATTGCAATTATTTTAGTTTCTTGTAAAATTTTTCTAAATCACATACTGGTGAACAAATCTATTTAGAGGGAGGTTGATAGAATTTTGTAAAAGGGCTATGAGAGATGCGATTTTTTCATTAATGGAAAAAATTTAACTTACGAAAAACAAAATACCATAATTTTATAAATAAAATCTAAAAAATATATTTTAAATTATTAATTCTAAATATTTTATTATCAATCAATAAATAAACAAATAAACTTATTTAATGCAGTTGAATCCCAAAAAATGATATCTAATATAATGCACTGCAAAAACCCCTCAATACTTAAATACAAAGAGTGAAGGGAGCTCTACTTGAATTGTTCATGAGGCACAATACTTGCTAAGGTTTTGCAAATGGGGTAGCAAGCTAAGATGGCTTGATTGTGGGGAAAACTCCACAGTTAAGTGCATTTGAGCTAGAGGTGATCTAGGATGGGTGACTTCTCGGGAAGTCCTGGTTACCTGGTGTAAGCCCCGTAAGTGATACATTTCACTAGTTTCAATCCAAATTCTTCATCCCTATGAGCATCACCCAATGCAATGAGGGCTAAGTGCACTATTAAAAAATTAGGAGAAATTAGTTAGTTATGACTACCTCTCATGGAAATGGTCATAGATGAATGACTTACTTAACGCAGTTGAATCCCAAAAAATGATATCTAATATAATGCACTGCAAAAACCCCTTAATACTTAAAAAAAATATTTCTAACAAAAATACATTAAATATGATGTAAATTAAGATATATATCGTTGAATTTAAATGGTGCATATTCTAATATATAAAAATATGCATCCCATAACAATATATTAAATAATATATAAATTAAAATATACATTATTGGATTTGAATGATGTAGATCCAATATCTAATTAATAAAATATATTCCAACTTATATAATAGTATAATTTCTATATATATTTTAACTAATATAATATTAGCATAGCTATATAATTAAATGGTTGGTAAATGTATATAAGCATTAATAGATAATAAGCCTTCAAAACACTTATTTCATGATACATATTACATTGTTAAAGATTCAGAAATATATATATATATATATATATATATATATATATATATATATATATATATATATATATATATAATATATACCATAATAAGAATATTGTATTAATAAAAAATCAGTGCCTAAATCGGGGCCTCTACATAAAGCGAGTACATTGATATTCCTTTGAGGTGAGTTGTACTTGTAACCTCAAGATGATATTTAGTATCATTAATGATTAACTTACTTACTTGCCTAGGAAACAATGGGTATTTAGGGGCATAAACCCTCTAGAAGATCTGTAATATCTGGCAAAGTTTACATCACATGTTAAGATGAAACTAGGATTTTTGAACTAACCCCCACGATGAATCTCCTCCCATGGAGGAACGTTCATACCAAGATATTCATTGTGTCCATTACTTTGTTCCTGCATGGAAAAATTATGCTACAGGGGGGATGACTTTAGGTCTTCAAGGAGCTCCTTGATGGAATCAATCTCATCCTCCATTCATTTATAATTAAAACGACCATCCATGAATTTATCCCAAATCTACAAATGCATCTATGTCACCTTTTTATTTTTTTCCAAAATTAAGGCTTAATCGACCTCAATCATGACGAGGTATTGATTTAATAAAAACTTATACAGTTCACCCTTTAAGATTCGTGACCCATGTGCCTCATAATTGTGAGAGAATTTATTTATGTCCAACAGAGTGAATCAAAGCACCACCCAAGAGTATGCACCACACAATGGGAAATCAAAAAGGGTTGAAACAATATTATTATTTTTAAATAGGAGCTTTCGGCCCAAGAAACAACTCACCTTCCTTCCATTCTATAATATATCTCAATTGTGGAGAGATCAAAGCATCGAGTTCCCTGATATGGAAAGGTAATGTAGGATTCGATGCATGAATACTCCCCCTTAAAACAATGCTCCCACAATCCTATATTTCTTTACATCCCATACAAACCATTATCAAGCTCAAACAACAAGATATATCTCTTTCCAACCATTAAATATGCCATGAATTATCTAAGTATGAGGACCACAACTAGACTACTTGATGCATTAATCCAGTTTCTCTAGCAATAAATCGATTGAGAAATAACACAAGGAATGGACTGGCTTGTGGTAGAGGCGATAAACATTCCATTGCCAACTCAATTTCATTACAACTTTCCTTAGCATGAAATATTGTCTCTATAGTTGCACTTTAAACATTTACGAAGAGGTATTAGAAACATTATAAGACACATCCCATAAATTTATTTGTAACATTAACCAAATCATTTCTATGGAATGGAAGTAATAGAGGGGGATCCTTTTCTCACAATAACCCCTTCTTCCAGAACCATTGGTTTGTTTGTGAGAATGTCAACCTTAGAGTCATGATGTCTCATAACATGAAAGAATGCTATATTGGATAAATTTGATTCCATATCTCAGATTTGTTCTATTATACTCTACAAGTTTCTATCTTTGGGCATAGTTCTAAGGACTAGATGTTGGATCTCAACCTGTGAATCTCCCAACACCACCATACCTTCAATTTTTTACTCCTTAGCTAGAAGGATATCATTTAATAAGGCATAGGACTCTATTTTTTTTTTTTTTTTATCTTTCTTAGCTCCCAAATATTTTCCATTTATAGATTTAGATTGGGGTTAATAGTGATCCCTCCCACTCTTTCCACCCATGGATTATGCTTTGAAGTGTCATAAAAAATTAGTAGATAAGAAGCCTGCATTTTCTTCTATTCCTTCAATTCCTCTTAATCCAACCTCAACTTCCACCAATCTACAGGTCGTGAAGAATTATCCTTGCTTGGAGGCATGCTAGGAAGGAGGTTGAGAATCCACCCTTTCTCTTGAGGATCCATGCCACCCAAATCAACAAGGAAGCCAAATTTTCTACATAATTCAGTGCATAGGACAAAATCCTACACCATAACTAAGAGAGGATGTAGTTTTTTATCATTGAAAATGATTTCATTTCAGGCAAACCATACCTTATAGCGAATGTATTTTGGGAATGCAACCCATAATTTCTTGAAGGAACTTTTACCTTTGAATTTCCTATTGTAACATGATTCCCAAAATGAGAAGAGAGTGGAGATTTGCGTAGGTCATTTAATTCAAGAGAAGATGGGATAAATAATATGCTACCATACCTTATGCACAAAGGGGAAGTTAAGAAAATGGTGGAAAATTGTTTCATCATGACCCGAGTAGAGAGTGTTGGTTGGCAGAATTGTAATTCAATTCAATTCTAAACACTTAATTTTCAAACCAGGGCCTTGTAGACTTTGCGGCATAGAAAAATTAATTCCAAAGGGTCTGGACTAATTTTGTAAATCCTATCTCTATATCGACAATTAAATTAGCTAGTTTCTCAAAGGATTCAAATACAATCCCTTTACTTATGTTCCTACACTGTTCACATAGTAACACCAAAACCACTCTAGAGACTAGATCTTCACAAAATGAAAATCAAAGAATTTTTAAATCTAAAAATATTTCATGTCAAAACAAATAAACTTAGGATTCAATGGCATATTCAAACAAGTACAAGCTTTGTTCCCGCACTAGACAATCCTTCGAAACAAATTTGTTCTTGTAATTTTAAACTAACTTTGTTCCCGCACTTCCTAATGATTCTATTCTTGCACTTACAATGTTTTTTTACAAAGTTAACGATTCTGGTGTGAAATAAAAATTGCTTGAATTAAAAGTACATTTTCCAAACTCAACACACTCTTTTTTGTTACTGCCAATCAAATATCGAGATGGAATGAAGATTTCATCAAATATAAAGAAAATGTTTAACACCAATGTGCACAAGGCTAAAAAAATCACCTCACCAATCAAGTTTGATTACGCATTGCCCCTATTTAATTAATACTATCTTCCAAAGACAAATCTATGTTTATGTAAGAATGTGATATAGGTTATCCAAGATAAAGAACTCGACTAATAGCTCAATAACAATGAAAATATGTTTTGTCACTGAAGGTATAAAGGCAACCAAATTGCTAATCTGAGCTTCACAAAACCAGAGACATTGTTATATTTTAAATCATAAGGCCTTATAGAGGAGAATAGACCCACTCATTAGCATAGAGTTGCAAACATATAACCTTTAAGTTTTTAACATCGTATCAATAAAAAATATTCATCCACCAGGAGCAATGATTTATTTAATTCACCATATGTCAACAAAATTAAATGAGCATGCCCCAATTTTAAAATTGAATCTTTAATGCAAGAGGCTTTTCTTCACCATCAACCCAATCTCCAATATTGATTCTTTATCATACATAAGAATTGTTGCAAGAATAAATGCTAGGGTTTAAACCTCGGTTCATTGAGAGATGACTTCAAAAATGGAAATATACTTTGAAATCTGAATCCTTAATATTTCTTACAAATGATGCACAATGGTTTCTCAAAGTTTAATTCAATAAGTGACTTTAAAAATAAAGATAAACTTCAGATATAGGCCATTACCATTATTTAAAAATGACGCACAAGGGTTTCTTATTATTTCACACACACATGATACAAGTATTCAAAATTCACATACACACGAACTTATAACACAAAATATATCACATAGTAAAACGATTTGAGGGAAAACGAGTTGGGTTGGTTGGGACCTGGAAAACCATCTAATTCCCCCTTAAGGAAAAGAGTTAAATTATGTGAAGAAACATACTAATCATTCACATGAATCAAAAAATATAATTTCATGAACCTCGTATTAAGCTCCTTTTATTAATCAAAGAGTCTCTGCTCAATACATGTGATGTAACAACAAATCCAACTCCAAAGGAGGTTAAGGCGATACAAGCCTTCAAAACACCAAAACCAGAAATTGTTCACAATATTGCTAATGTATCTTCTCATGTAACTTGATATATATATATTTAAAAATTTAGGCTCTCAGTCATATCAATCCAGTCATGAAAATGAAATTTGTTGCTAACTGATTCCTAACAATAGAAACCCTCACACACTATTTTTCACTCGAACCATTTGCAGGAAGAAAAGAAAAAAAATCTATTGAAGACGATGATTAAAAATGCATGGTCTATTCCTTGACAACTCACATCGAACCCCTAGTTAAACTGTCAAATCCAACAACCTTCCTAGCTTGGTGTAGGAACATAAATTAGTGCAGGAATATTGAGACCATGATCTTACTGTACCAATAACACTTCAATTTTGAAATCAATGACAAACCTTGCAAAATATTCTTCAGGTAACATGATGGTAAGCTCATAGTTAAAAATATTAATATATTTTACCTTTTATTAAAGATAAGCAACCCTTACCCATTTTACCCAAATAAATATTAAAAAGGACTAGAAATGTATGCATATGGTTTTATTTAGTTTGTGGAACAAAGGTTAAGGTAGGGGTATTTAGGTACAAATTATTTAAATTATAGGCCTAATAGAGAGGGCTATTGGAAATACTGAGGGGGGGTTGAATCAATATTTTTTTCAATTGTTATTATTTCCAGTTAGATTCTTCACAATTAAAGACAGAGATGCGTATAATGATAATATTAAGGATTAATAAGAATTTAAATCCATTTTCTAATAATAGTATACAATAGATGAGTGAGGGCACTAACCCTTTTAATGAAACAGGCACCAACCTGTTGCAAAGCACCAACTTGGACTTTGATGAGGTTCCGAACTCTAGGGCTTTGATCCTATCTTCTCAAGGAACCAACCTTGTGTTTAGGAGCTCCTACTCAAAGGACACCAATCCTTCTTTGCTTGGTTTAATAGAGAATCTGAATAGTGCTTACTTGAATGTTCTTGACATATTCATCACTGTATTATTTCTTCCAAAATTATTCATTATCTTCACTGTCCACCTGTCTTCATCACAGTATAAGTCTTCAAATAGTTCATACCTCTAATATCAAGTATGTGATCACTGTTTCGAGTCCCTCAAGGTCACAGGTCTGAGGTACTAGTCCATCCACTGCACCGAGCTGTTGTGACTGTCAAGGATGCCACAGGTATCTTCAAATTATTGCTACAATAATATGCTCCCCAAAATATTCTTAATGGTGACTACTCTTAATTAGTTAAAAAATTGCTACTATAGGTCTAGGCTCCACAAGTATTCCTTCAAGGTGCTGCTATCTAAGCTTATTAACCAATAAATAGTGTGCAATCGAGGTAAGGTAACTTGAGCTTTTAAGGAATATCCAACAGATTAACTAAAGTCTGCATATATTCACAACATCAAACACAAATCCAAGCTCAGAATTGCTACCACAGATGACTAGTATAATTTGTAGCTGACGTCTTCACATCAGATAGGTTGGAACCCTTAGGATAGTCCTCCTCCACAGGTTAGCTATCACAAGTGGCTGCCACAGTTTGGTATGATTGTTCCTCCACATATCCATAGTCACAGGTGGCTACCACAGCTACAGGTCCAAGCCTTTATTGCTAGCCTCATATCCAAACCACTGGCAGTTTTCCCAACAGAATTAACCCAGGTCCAAGTTGTTTGATCATTGTAGGTCCGTATCACTGTGACACATCACAAAAACAAGGTCCTGAAGTATTGCAATGAGCCATCAAAACAATCTGAGCTGTTGTGATAGGAGTATACAGGTATGAGTTTGATGACAACTCCAAATACGAGGGTATCAACTCAAATATTTACCCAAACAAATCTTAAAAAGACTTCCTCGGTGTCCCTAGTTCACAAGGTGTGAACTGTGCTATATCTTTGTATTTCTTAACTGAATTTCTCCTTAAAAAGTGAGGACTGAAATGTATATTTATAGTGTGACAACTACAAAAATGAAGGGTCACGTCTCTGCAAATAGGCCGACATGAAGGAAAAGGATAGGTCGGCTCACTGATAAGGTTAATTTTTCTTAACTTAAAAATTCATATCTCCCAAATTGCTTGGATTTTTGGGGCATGTAAGAGCTCATTAGAAAGGGAAAATTATGTTCTAAAGGATGGTGAAGGTCTCACAAAGAAATTATGCTTCTAAGATCATGAAACATATTTTATTTGTGACTGTCCTTAAATTTTATGCATAAAAAGATTGGGATAGCATGAGGAATGTTTGGGGTAGAGTGGCTTCCACATTATTTGGTTTATTCATTGTTATTAATGCCATGTAGCATCATGTATCAAAAATGTCATCATATACTAATGCAGTGATATGTCATAGTGCAGCCTTCATCTCAGTCAAAGACATATTGACATCAATGAAAATCTAAATTAACAATCTCCCCCTTTGTCATTGATGGAAATATTATTTCCCTTCCAACATTCTCTCCCCCTTTGTCATCAATGGAAAATGGGGTGCCCAAGTACTCCCCTTGTCAATCTGCTCCCTCTAACATACTGTACTCTTGACATGCTGCGTGATTTAATGTGATGGAAGAGCATCAACTCCCATCTTTTGGCGAAGATACTCAAATGCTTCTCGTGGAAGGGGTTTTGTAAAGATATCAACAATTTGCTCTTTTGCATTGATGTATTCCAACCTGATATTGTGTTCAGCAACTTGTTCACAGAGAAAGTGGTATTTTATTGGAATATGTTTGGTCCTTGAGTGCATCACCGGATTCTTTGAAAGACTGATGGTGCTAGTATTGTCACAAAAAATAGTAACTGGTTGCTTAGTTTCTATGTTGACATCCTTCAAGGCTTCCTTCATCCATAGAATTTGTGTACAACAATCAGTAACAACTATATATTCGGCTTTAGCTGTAGAAAGTGATATATATGATTTTTTTTTGCTGAGACAAGATAGAAGACAATCTCCCGTAAAGAATGCATTTCCACTGGTACTTTTTCGATCATCCACGCTTCTGGCCCAATCAACATCAGAGTAAGATTTCACAATAAGAGTTGAACTCTTAGGATACCAAAGACTGAAATCAACCATTCCTTTCAAATATTTGAGAATTATCTTCACAGCTGCTAGATGGGATTCTTTGGGACTTGACTGAAATATTGCTACCATTCCTACTGCTTGCATAATATCTGGTCTTGTAGCAGTTAAGTATAGGAGAACTCCAATTATTCATCTGTAAAGAGTTGCATATTTGAGAGGGGTATCATCATCTTTGCTTAATTTACAATCTGTGGTCATCTTTGTGCTCGTAGGTGCACAATATTCCATCCCATATCTTTTGAGCATGTCTTTAAGATATTTTGCTTGAAATATAAACATGCCTGCAGAGGTTTGAGATATTTGTAGCCCAAGAAAGTAAGACAACTCACCAATCATTGACATCTCAATTTTTTTAGACATATTTAGAGTAAATTCATGGCTCATTTCTTCATTATTGCTAGCAAATATTAGATCATCAACGTAAACAAGAGTGATCAGAAGTTTTTCCTTGTCCATCTTCATGTAGATATTTCTACCTGCCACTCCCTTTTTGAAACCCTCTTGTTGCAAGTAGTGATCCAAATTTGAATACCATGCTCTAAGGGCTTGTTTTAATCCATACAAGGCCTTTTTCATTTTGCATACAAAGTCTTTTCCTTCAGGAAGATCAAATCCTTCTGGTCGCTCCATGTAAACTTCTTCCTTGAGATCTTCATTCAGGAATGTTGATTTTACATCCATTTGATAAACCTTGAATCCTTTTGAGAAATTAAATGATAAAAACATTCTTATGGCTTCCGTTCGAGCTGCTGGTGCAAAGGTTTCTTCGAAGTCAATTCCTTTGATTTGCGAGTATCCTTTGTAGACAAGTCTAGCTTTATTTCTGATGATTTGTCCATCTTCATTCATCTTGTTTTTGAATACCCATTTTGTTCCAATTATATTTTTATATTTTGGGTGAGGTACCAGTTCCCAAGTCTCATTTTTTTTGATTTGAGACATTTCTTCTTCCACGGCCTTTATCCAATAAGGATCTTTGCTTGCTTGAGAACAAATTTCAGGTTCTATTAAAGATAATAGAGCCACATCACGTTTTCTTAGGGTGCTTAGCATCCTTCTTTGAGTTTGGATTCCTTCATCTATATTTCCGATGACCTGTTCTTCTAGATGAGCACGCTTACAAGGTTTGGACAACCCCATCAAAGATCTAACGTGGAACCTTAAATTTTCTTAACGATCACTACATACCTTTAACTTTTCCTTATTTGACGCCAGACACTACACGCGGCAATGAAAACAACAGTATGACGTGGGCCCAATGAAAATACCCACACAGCTAACTTATCAGGGTTATGTGGAAGCTAGATGGCCACCACATGGTCAGGATGTTGACATGGCCTCTTGGAATGGGCCAAAATTTAGAAAAGCATAACTTTTGATCTAGAAAATGGATCAAGGTGAAATTTATATCACTAGAAAGCTCTTGACAAGATGGATGTAATGGTGGAATCGAATTTAATTTTCCAACCTTTGGAAATGAATGATTTATGTAACGCCATATTCAAACTAGACCTTGGAGGTCGGGTTGGATTATCAAATAACACCTCCCACAACCTGAGATAGTTCAAGGAGGTGGGAGGGAGTGTTAAAGTTTTGATGACCAAGAAACTTATAATTTTGTATAATGAAAAAAAAACTAGAAAATATAATGATTAAACTACCCAACTTCACAAAAATTTACATATCACATTGTCGACTTGTCAAAATCCAATCTAGGTTGTACAAGGAATGAAATGAAAGGTAGCAAAAGAAATGAAACACACATAGAGAAATATAATAGAAAGCATAGTAATAGAGTGAAAATTCATCTTCTATTAAAAAATGAAATAGTACAATACTATAAAACATAAACTAGCTAGAATGGTGGTAGCTATCTCTAAACAAAGGGAGTTGGTGACTACGCATCTTCCTTAAAAACTATTACAAAAAGCTAGAGAAATAAAATTTAACATAAAGAAAGAACCTTCGAGATCTAAAAAAAAAACTCTATCATATAAAAAGTGAGAAAATTTATAAATACATTAACTTTGAATACAACTTTTACACACAATATTAATATTAATTTGGAGGGAGTTTGGGATGGACAATAGTTTGTTGAAAAAAATATCTGATTATAAGTTTTGAGTTTTGATGGGTATATTACGCTCATAAAATACCTTATCATGTAAATGTAATTTAAATTCCCAACATAATTAATATGAATAATATTTAATATTAAAATATATATATTAAATATTTACAATGGTTATTAAATGAAGATAATTTAATTTTATATTAAAGATTGACTTTAATAGTGATATATATACATTAAAAATGGATTAAGGATTATTATACTCCGAGTGTTTGACGTTAATTTTATACAACCATATAAAGATATATTTATGAGTGAAGTAGGCAGTTTTTCCACCCTTACGCCACGTTGTTGAATAGGAATGCTGGGAAAATAAAACTATGTTATGCCCTCGTCACAATAATTAAATAAATCAAGGAACCTTAATAATAGAGCCAAAGAGGCATGCTGCTTGCCGCTCTCCAAGAACAGTGGCCATACATAATGAAGAATTGAAATTTTAAATTCTGAACTACGGCGACCAAATCAAATGAAAAAAATGGGTGACCGCACTCTGGAGTCCAACCGTGGCCAGTGGAATGGGAGAGGGGCATTAAATGCATGTTTACAAACTTGAAAACCCTTTGAATTCGGTAACTTGGTAATAAGATTTCAAATTAAATCACTAACTAAATAGTTTGAGATGTTTAGGAAAAGATAAAATGAATGATTAATAAGATTGTTTAGCTTTTCATATCACTTATAAGTGTTTTTTAAACTAAATTATTTTTAATATCTTGAAAAATTTACCTTATTTATTATTAAAAAAAAATAGTTATAATAATTAGTGTATTTAAAATTTTAAAGTTATCAAATTTAAAATCCAATATAATTGAACCAAAATTTTCACTATTAAATATTTTTTTTTAATTTTATAAAATTTTATAAGCAACTATTAAATTATATAATAAAACAAACCTATTATTATATACATTGTATCTCCTACAAATTATAATATTATTTAAAAAACAAAACCAATCTTAAACCAAAATAATAATAATCCTAAATCATAAAAATAATGCATAATAGTCTATTCCATGCCTAAGTGCATGAACTAGTGCTATTTTTCCACCGTTGAAAATCAATCTTAAACAAAGAAAAACCAAAATCATAAAAATAATGCACAATAGTTCATGCAATGTATAAGTGCAAAGTGCATGAATTAGTACTACTTTTCTAGAGTGGGAAAACCTAAACCTAACATTACTCATGCATGAATAAGTATTATTATATACACGGTCTCCTAAAAATATATAATAAAAATTTAAAATAAAAAACCACTAAAAACAAAGAAAAGCTTAAACCATATAATTCAGAAAATTAATGCATAATGTTGTGTCCAATGCATAAGTGCATGAATCACTAATATTATAATTCACATATAATTATATTCAATAATGCATAATTATTTGTTCAACACATAAGTGAATTAATCACTAATAATATGATTAACATATAATTATCTTTAAAAATGTATGATAATTTGTCCAGCACATAACTGAATTAGTAATATTATAATTATGTCATTACATAGAATTAACAAATATGTCTTTACTTTGAATATTTAATATATATTTTATAATTATTAATTAGATAAATCTTAATGATGTTGTTCATATATATTATTAAATAGTTATAGATTTAGAGTTATGTATGAATTTGTAATTTTGTTTGTTTTTAAATATTTTTAATTAATAAATTAATTATATTTTTTTATGAATCATTATATGTAATTTGAAATATTTTTAAAATAATTTTTTTAGTTTATTTTTTTTCACAATATTAAATAATTATAATTATTATAATGGATTTTGTCAAATTTTAATCTTAAAAAATAAAAATAAATAAATAAATTGTGATTGATTTATTGTGATGTCATTTAAAGACATTTTAACTTTTTAATCAAAATTTAGTTGCAATTTTTTTTAAAGTAAAAGAATTTAATGTTGATTAAAAATTTATTTAAAATAAAATTGAAGTGAAATTTCAAAATAATTTGTTAATTATATATTCAATGTAAAGTAAAATATTTTAAAATTATTTTTTTATCTTTTTAAAATAATTTTTACCATATTTTTTTCTCAATGTGGGTGGAAAGGAAAGTGGAGGTAGAGTTTAATGTGGGTGGAAAGGCAAGTGGAGGTAGAGTTTTAGGGGGTGCCTACCACCTCCCCAACGTTTTAGGCTAATAAAGAGGGGGGTGGTGTGGCTTTCCCCCCACGCATGATACATGTGAGAATTGAGTATTTGAATGGATGGGCACTCAAGCTCTAGCACCTTTTTCTCCTATGTTTTGGTTGCAATACTAGTTTATGTGGTTGGCGAGTCACTTCCCCTGGATGCAGGTGAGATTAACCTACATCTTAGAGAGTGCATATTCCTCCATCTATTTTATAGAATGTAAGAAGGATTAGGTGGTGAAATTAGAAATTGTTTGTCAGTTTTGTAAGGTTGGCTTTTGTTATCAATCCACACACAACAATGGAGGTTTATTTCTATTTCTTAGCATGCAAGGTTAGAGTGGATACAAAGAAGGTGCACAGAATTATGAGCTTGTTTGTTTGAGAATAGTTTGAGGCACCTAGAATGCCTCTAAGTTTGGATGATGACCTCAAGAGTAGAAATACAACGACCCAGTCTCTCGAGATTGGCTCGTTGTAGTCAGTCTTTGGAATCTCAATAAGGTATTTCTAAATTTGTGGTTTAACCTAGTTTGTATCTCCTTCCATGGTTGTTTATAGAGTGCTATTGGCTCCCTTTTTCTCTGCTTGGAGCTTCTTTTTGTAATTTGTGTTGGTCCTGAGATTTGAGAATTTTTCTTACTAGTTTCTGGTTCCTCGTTTCAAACTAAGAGTTACTCGATTCTACTAATGATATTCTGAATGTGTGAGGGTTAGCCTTTTATGTCTATGGCCTTTGCGGCTCCTTTATGTAGTGTTAGTTAGAGTTGGTGAGGTAATCGATGATCCCTGGTATGGGGATAACAATGTAGTCTCTGCTGTCATCTATTCTCTTGTATGGCTGAAATCCCCCAAGGATATAGATTTAAGCTAGTATTTAGGATTGTAGTGTTGTTAATTTTCTATAGATTGTAGGGAGGTTATTATTGTTGAGGCTGACATATCCGATAGCATGGGTGTAGCCATCATGGGGCTAGGGAATGGGGTCAGCCCAGTCGGACTCGTGCTAAGACCATGGCCAAAGAGGAAACCATTGGATATTATTCAAAAATTTCTCAAGTGACTCACGCTGAGATTCCACGACTAGAGAGGTGAGTCCATCATGATCGATATGCCTTATTTAACACTAAATTTGTAGATGAAGTGTCTCTCTGGCTCCCTAACCACAACGATATTAGGGGTAGGATAAACCGGTACATGCACTCGGTAAACCTTCACTAGTAGCTAAAGACACCCCTAGGACAAGTCCCAGAAGAAAAGAACGAGGATAGAAACAAGGTAATATATTTCCTTAATGATATACAACGCAATCAATGGAAAATGTGGTATAGTCTAAAAAGGTCGGAAACTCACACAACCCACATGGAGAAACATATTTAATATGAGATTAAGTTTCTAGCACCCCATGGTACCAATCTGAATGACCCTGCTCCTTTGACATCCTCAGGTTCCTGAAATATTTTCATGTTATGGTTGTTTTGGTGATGTTTTTTGTCCTTTAGTTCTTCGATGTTCTTTGTACTGAAATTATTTTAGTTTCTTGTAAAATTTTTCTAAATCACATACTGGTGAACAAATCTATTTAGAGGGAGGCTGATATAATTTTGTAAAAAGGCTATGAGAGATGCGATTTTTTCATTAATGGAAAAAATTTAACTGACGAAAAACAAAATACCATAATTTTATAAATAAAATCTAAAAAATATATTTTGAATTATTAATTCTAAATATTTTATTATCAATAAACAAATAAACTTATTTAACGCAGTTGTAATGTTCCTTTTTCGGAAATATCACAAGTCCATTCCATAGATAGATTGTGGTGGAATTTTCTAGATATGTCAACTTCACAAGGAAGGGTGAGATCCAGAGGCTACCTGTCCCTTCACAAACCCTGTCTATAGATATGTGAAATTCCTTCCTCAGGAATTGCTGCAACAGTGTCCAAGGGGACGCTGTATAGGGAAGCCACTGTAAAAATAAGGCAAACCAATGCTGGGATGCCCTTGAACATGTATAATATAGCTCCTACACAGAATTTGACCTGAAAGAAATGAATCTAGAGGGGTTATACAGATCTCCCCAAATTAGATATCCTAGAAAGTTCCCAAATAAGGGGCATCAACTATACTTTACTCAAACAAGGAAGTGAAAACGTTATTTCAAGAGAGCCATATCACGTGAAGATGTAATCAGTCTTTAAATACATATGCAGCAAAAAATGTAGACAACTCTTGGAGAATATATTACTCAAATCAAGTAAAGAGTCTCAATGAGACATGTGCATAGGAATGGAGAACACACTGCTTGCATAGTTTTATTCCCAACTAGGACTGCGCAGTCTATGGAGGTACTGCAGCAGTAAATACATAAAAATAAATGATACAGCAATGTAAGCTCAAATAAATAAGGGGGAGCAAGGCTTCAACCCCTGAAAATACAATACAACAATCCCTTAAGGGGATTGGATGAAAACTAGACAAAATGGCAAATTTACCAAAATGCCGGAGTTGCTGGGCAGCTGCTGCAACTCAATAGAAACTGGAAATGAAAGGAGCTTGCTAAATATGATGCCTTTTCCGAAATAAATCCTTTTTTCAATCTTCTAGATGAAAGGCTGATCCTTTCATTGAAGATCTCACCACCCACTAAAATGCTGCAACCCTCACTGCAAATGTTCTCTATGAACTGCGCAGTCAAGGAAGAGGGATGCTCTTCTGCTGATGGAAAATTATTGGCCTGATGCCAAATGATGGAATGAAGATCAAAAACTCCCTCACTGATCTCCCAAAGGAATGGAGACTCCCTCCTCTGAAATACAATGCCAGAAGTAGTGTTGAGGAACCCTCCCCTGCAACACCCATCAATGCAACTCAACCACCAATGGAGACTACGCTGGAGCTGAATGAAATGCTTTGTCCTCAAGCCAGAAAATGGGGAAAATGAATAACAAGCTCTTATAAGAGCTACTCTATGGAAGAGATGGGATTCTCGCCCGGGAACACCCAGTGCTAGTAGCACTGCATCTCAGCTAAACAGCTGGAGAATGCACTTGTCTAAGAAGACAAGCAAAATGATAATCAAAAGCATGAATGAGAATGGCTACTTCGTTTTCCGTTTAAACGAGTGAAAGGTGATTTTCCATGGGCCCCAAACCTTAGGGTTTCCTTTCTAGAATGATCTCCCTCTCATGCAAACTACACTGGCCCACCAGGTGAACCTTATCTTCTCAATCTGCACAGTCAACTTGGCTTCTTCTAGAATTATCCACCTACAAATTGTCTCTTTTCACACATGGGGTGTGAAATCCAGTTCTTTATTGATCCCTTTTCACATTATAAGGGTTCCTTATTCATATTTTTTATTATCAATGGGTTTTCTTACCCATTTATCCTCCTCCTAAAGCAAAAACAAAAGCTTTTAATGTTCCATAAAATTTTGGAACATTACATTTCTCCCCTCCCAAATGTTGCTTGCCCTCAAGAAAATTGTAAGGATAGAACTGTAGGATGTCCTCTTCCTCCAACTGTAGCATCTACTTATGATGAACTCCTCATGAAGAATGAGATGTTGTATCAACATACAGTCTCCATACTGCTCCTCTTAAGCATGTAAACTAGCCAATGTGGCTATCATTAGGAATGTGGAATGTACTCAAGAAGGCAATAAGATGCTGTCCAGAGGTCTCCTTGAGGCATGGTGTCAAGATGAATTGGGAAGAACATTCCCCTCATGTGAATCCTCCATCCCCAAGCAACCATCCATATGAATCTAGTTACCTCCAGATAAGGCAACTGCTGAACATCTTCTTCCACCTTGAGCTCCAACAAAGAAGGTGGGCTAAAAATCTGAAAGTGGTAGGCATCATAGCCTACCCCACGCTATTCACCCCTCCACTTATGAAAATTGTAGAGTGAAGGCTGCTCTTGGGCTGCAGAAATGTTTCCCTCAAGTGGCAAGATGAAGTTTGGATCTCCAAGGATCTTCCCTCCTTCATTGTGAGTCAAGCTGTCCCAATGTCTCTTCTTTGTGATGGGAAGGAGATCAACACCATCATATGACTCCCCATCACTCCAATGGCTCACCTCAAGAAGGAATAAATGCTGAACTATGGTGGCCACATCATCTCTCATGCTCCATTTAGAGCATGCCCTGCAAAAAGTATGGGGTTCCTCTCCTGCAAAGGACACATCCATCCCATGTGCCTTTCTCCCAATCATGCTCCCAATAATAGTATGATCTATAGCAGCATAGAGAGCTAGATTAAAAGTCATTCTGGGTGCCATATATAGCAAGTGAGTGGGACATTGATCCTTCTTATGCAACCAGCGCAGTTTGGGCACAAACTGCAAGAGAGAATGACAAAAGATGTGGTTATTCACCCACCGGTTTGCTACTACATTCTCCTCATGTATTTGGAGGCAATGAATGGTGTATGAGACATAAGGAATAGGCCCTCCAAGATACAAATCTCCCCCAAGTTCATCAAGGGGATGGCCATCAACTATGCTATTGGCCCTAAGTAGACCAAGGAGCCTTTGACAAAGAATGCTCCTCCTTGGAGCATCATCCTACATATACATGGTTAAGGAATTAACATGTAAATCATATAAATGAACAATATCCTTACCATTTTTTCTGCTCATGCAAAGGGAGCAACTCATAGATGAATCTCTCCTCTTCCTCCCAAGGGAAAGAAGTGATTGTGCCCATTCCTCCAAAGAGTGGTGTGCATATATTGCTCCCATGCCAATTGTACAGGTGGGAAGGTTGCTGTCCCTCCCTTGCTTCCCCTGCCAAAACGCAGGTACTGAAAGGAGAGTGGGTAAGAATGATAGTGAGGGGATGCTACCCTCTGCTTTGGTTTTACCCAAAACCCCTAGCACTGCAACAAGCTATCCCAAGGCCTCCACATTGCTGAAATTAGTGATTGATGCCTCACTATTTGAAGCATCTATCCTCCTCATCTGAACCAGTGGCCTCCTTGGTGTGATGTATCCACTCAATGAGACATTATCATTTGAAGATGACTGTATACATGGATGAACAAGCCTATCCATGCTTCCACTGCGTAGCTCAATCACCTTCCTAGGTGTAATGTTCTCCAAAAATGGATAGAAATGGGCCCTCCTCATCACATGGTGCTGGGTCTCTCCTCTATCTTCTTCCTGAATCTTCATGGTTTTACACCTCATCTTCCATGAAACATGTGAATCATGAAGTGTGCCTTGATCTCCATGCATGAGATCCTGGGGACCTTCTTGCAAAGAAACAAGAATCCCTCTATTTGGAGAAAAAGCTCCTTCTTCCGCTGCTTGAGGCACTAGATGATCTCTAGATTTAGCAGCATTGTTTCCCTCTATCTCTACGATAAATTTGGGCAACATCCCAATAATATGATCTACCTTTAAAAAAGAGAGCTCTCTGGTTTGTTGCTCAAAGGTGTGGGATGAAAGTTTGGCCTCCAGAAAGGCTTGATGCAAGTTTTCAGCTCCTCCAATTGTTTCTTGAGGTAGTTCTGCGTTTCTATGCAAGGGTTTTGTTTGAGTCCCTTGGTTTAACTCCATCTCATGAGTTTAAATAATGTTCTGATCAAATATTTTCACCAATGACTTAGTGAAATTTACATAAGATGAAGCTTTAACATTCTCAAAAGAAATGGACTCAAGTTTCCACCATGCATGATCCTTACCTCTCAAATGGAGCACTGCAACCTTGATGATTTCTTCTTCTGAAATGTGGTGCTGTTGTTGGAAGGTGTTTGGCTCCTCCACCCAATCTTTGGCTGAATGTGAAGGTGAAATTCCAAAATTAGATAGCTGAAATCTATCTTGCTTCTCCTTCCCCTTCACCTTGCTCTTGCAAAAATCAGAAAAAGTGGGCTGATTTCTGAATCTATGAGTGTGAGAGTCATAATCCTTCAAGAAATCACTAAGGGTTTCCTCCTTAGTCACCTTTCTTCCTTCTTTCATGTCCCTCATATGAATGCTGGGCCTTTGACTGCGCTGTTCATCATGGTGTGTGGCTGCATGCTTACCCTCACCATGTGCAAATCTAGGGCTTCTTTCATTTTCGAACCCTCTTTGAGATTCTCCATCAATCTCCCTACTAACCTTTCTGAAATCTTCATGTGTGCCTTGCATAGATTTGGGAAGAAGATTTGTGAGTATTTTCTTCTCATTTCTTCCAAGAGATGGAGTCTCTATCCTGCTCAACTCCTTATTTCCTTCTAGATGAGAGTAGGAAGTGCAGGGGTCTTCATTTTCTATTTGCTCTTCCTCCTTGGGGAGGTTCTTCTTCTTCTAAAAAATGGATGAGATCAATCTCATCCTCTTCATCTTCTGTTCTCTTTCTTGGGCTTTAAAGGCCACAGGCTAAGCCAAGAAAGATGCTCTGATACCACTGTAATGTTCCTTTTTTGGAAATATCACAAGTCTATTCCAGAGATAGACTATGGGGGAATTTTCCAAATATGTCAACTTCACAAGGAAGGGTGAGATCCAGAGGCTACCTGGCCCTTCACAGACTCTATCTATAGATATGTGAAATTCCTTCCTCGGGAATTGCTACAACAGTGTCCAAGGGGACACTGTATAAGAAAGCCACTGTAAAAATAAGGCAAACCAATGCTGGGATGCCCTTTAACATGTATCATACAGCTCCTACACATAATTTGAGCTCAAAGAAATGAATCTAGAGGGGTTATACAAATCTCCCCAAACTAGATCTCCTAGAAAGTGCCCAAATACGAAGCAACAACTCTACTTTGCTCAAACAAGGAAATGACATCATTATTTCAAGAGAGCCATATCACATGAAGATGTAATCAGTATTTAAATACATATGTAGCAGAAAATTTAGACAAATCTTGGAGAATATATTACTCAAATCAAGTAAAGACTCTCAATGAGACATGTGCATAGAAATGGAGAACACACTGCTTGCATAGTTTTATTCCCAACTAAGATTGCGCAGTCTATGGAGGATGTAGAAGTAAATATATAAACATGAATGATACAGAAATGTAAGATCAAATAAAGAAGGGGGAGCAAGGCTTAAACCCTTGAAAATACAATACAACAATCCCTTAAGGGAATTGGATGAAAACTAGACAAAATGGAAAATTTACCAAAATGCCGGAGTTGCTGGGCAGCTGCTGCAACTCAATAGAAACTGGAAATGAAAGGAGTTGGTTGAATATGATGCCTTTGCTGAAATACATCCTTTTTTCAATATTATAGATGAAAGGCTGATCCTTTCATTGAAGATCTCACCACCCACTAAAATGCTGCAACCCTCACTACAAATGCTCTCTATGAATTGCGCAGTCAAGGAAGAGGGATGCTCTTTTGCTGATGGAAAATGATTGGTCTGATGCCAAAGATGATGGAATGAAGATCAAAAACTCCCTCACTGATCTCCCAAAGGAATGGAGACTCCCTCCTCTGAAATACAATGCTGGAAGTAGTGTTGAGGAACCCTCCCCTGCAACACCCAGCAACACAACTCAACCACCAATGGAACCTGCGTTGGAGCTGAATGGAATGCTTTGGCCTCAAGCCAGAATATGGGGAAAATGAAGAAAAATATCTTCCAAGAGCTACTCTATGGAAGAGATGGGATTCCCACCCAGGAACACCCAGTGCTAGCAACACTACATCTCAGCTAAATAGCTGGAGAATGCACCTGTCTAATAAGACAAGAAAAGTGATAATCAAAAGCATGAATGAGAATGGCTGCTTCATTATCCTTCTAAACAAGTGAAAGGTGCTTTTCCATGGGCCCCACACCTTAGGGTTTCCTTTCTAGAATGATCTCCCTCTCATGCAAATTGCGCTGGCCCACCAAGTGAACCTTATCTTCTCAATCTGCACAGTCAACTTGGCTTCTTCTAGAATTATCCACCTGCAAATTGTCTCTTTTCATACATGGGGTGTGAAATCCAGTTCTTTATTGATCCCTTTTCACATTGTAAGGGTTCCTTATTCAGATTTTTTATTATCATTGGGTTTTCTTACCCATTTATTCTCCTCCTAAAGCAAAAACAAAATTTTTTAATGTTCCATAAAATTTTGGAACATTACAATAGTTGAATCCAAAAAAATGATATCTAATATAATGCACTGCAAAAACCCCTCAATACTTAAAAACAAATATTTCTAAAAAAAATACATTAAATATGATGTAAATTAAGATATATATCGTTGAATTTAAATGGTGCATATTCTAATATATAACAATATGGATCTCATAACAATATATTAAATAATATATAAATTAAAATATACATTATTGGATTTGAATGATGTAGATCCAATATCTAATTAATAAAATATATTCCAACTTATATAATAGTATAGTTTCTATATATATTTTAACTAATATAATATTAGCATAGCTATATAAATTAAATGGTTGGTAAATGTATATAAGCATTAATAGATAATAAGCCTTCAAAACACTTATTTCATGATACATATTACATTGTTAAAGATATATATATATATATATATATATATATATATATATATATATATATATATATATATATATATATATATATATATATATAAACCATAATAAGAATATTGTATTAATAAAAAATCAGTGCCTAAATCAGGGCCTCTACATAAAGCGAGTACATTGATATTCCTCTGAGGCGAGTTATACTTGGAACCTGAAGATGATATTTAGTATCATTAATAATTAACTTACTTGCCTAGGAAACAATGGGTATTTAGAGGCATAAACCCTCTAGAAGACCTGTAATATCTGGCAAAGTTTACATCACATGTTAAGATGAAACTAGGATGTTTGAACTAACCACCACGATGAATCTCCTCCCATGGAGGAACATTCATACCAAGCTATTCATTGTGTCCATTAATTTGTTCTTGCATGGAAAAATTATGCTACAAGGGAGATGACTTCAGGTCTTTGAGGAGCTCCTTGCTGGAATCAATCTCATCCTCCATTCATTTATAATTAAAATGACCATCCATGAATTTATCCTAAATCTACATATGCATCTATGTCACCTTTTTAATTTTTTCCAAAATTAAGGCTTGATCGACCTCAATCATGACGAGGTATTGATTTAATAAAAACTTATATAGTTCACCCTTTAAGAGTCTTGACCCATGTGCCTCATAATTGTGAGAGAATTTATTTATGTCCAACAGAGTGAAACAAAGCACCACCCAAGAGTATGCACCACACAATGGGAACTCAAAAAGGGTTGAAACAATATCATTATTTTTAAATAGGAGCTTCTGACCCAAGAAACAACTCACCTTCCTTCTATTCTATAATATATCTCAATTGTGAAGAGATCAAAGCATCGAGTTCCATGATATGAAAAGGTAATGTAGGATTTGATGCATGAATACTCCCCCTTAAAACAATGCTCCCACAATCCTATATTTCCTTACATCCCATACAAACCATTATCAGGCTCAAACAACAAGATATATCTCTTTCCAACCATTAAATATGCCATGAATTATCTAAGCATGAGGACCACATCTAGACTACTTGATGCATTAATCCAGTTTCTCTAGCAATAAATCGATTGAGCGATAACACAAGGAATGGACTGGCTTGTGGTAGAGGTGATAAACATTCAATTGGCAACTCAATTTCATTACAACTTTCCTTAGCATGAAATATTGTCTCTACAGTTTCACTTTAAACATTTATGAAGAGGCATTAGAAACATTATAAGACCCATCCCATAAATTTATTTGTAACATTAACCAAATCATTTCTATGGAATGGAAGTAATAGAGGGGGATCCTTTTCTCACAATAACCCCTTCTTCCAGAACCATTGATTTGTTTGTGAGAATGTCAACCTTAGAGTCATGATGTGTCAAAACATGAAAGAATGCTATATTGGATAAATTTGATTCCATTTCTTAGATTCGTTCTATTATACTCTACAAGTTGGAGTCTTTGGGCATAGTTCTAAGGACTAGATGTTGGATCTCAACCTGTGAATCTCCCAACACCACCATCCCTTCAATTTTTTACTCCTTAGCTAGAAGGATATCATTTAATAAGGCATAGGACTCTATTTTTTTATTTTTTTATCTTTCTTAGCCCCAAATATTCTCCATTTATAGATTTCCAATGGGGTTAATAGTGATCCTTCCCATTCTTTCCACCCATGGATTATGCCTTGAAGTGTCATAAAAAAATAGTAGATAAGAAGCCTGCATTTTCTTCTATTCCTTCAATTCCTCTTAATCCAACCTCAACTTCCACCAATCTACAACTCATGAAGAATTATCCTTTCTTGGAGGCATGCTAGGAAGGAGGTTGAGAATCCACCCTTTCTCTTGAGGATCCATGCCACCCAAATCAACAAGGAAGCCAAATTTTCTACACAATTCAGTGCATAGGACAAAATCCTACACCAAAAATAAGAGAGGATGTAGTTTTTTATCATTGAAAATGATTTCATTTCAGGCAAACCATACCTTATAGTGAATGTATTTTGGGAATGCAACCCATAATTTCTTGAAGGAACTTTTACCTTTGAATTCCCCATTGTAACATCATTCCCAAAATGAGAAGAGAGTGGAGATTTGCGTAGGTCATTTAATTCAAGAGAAGATAGGATAAATAATATGCTACCATACCTTATGCACAAAGGGGAAGTTAATAAAATGGTGGAAAATTGTTTCATCATGACCCGAGTAGAGAGTGTTGGTTGGCAGAATTGTAATTCAATTCAATTCTAAACACTTAATTTTCAAACCAGGGCCTTGTAGACTTTGAGGCATAGAAAAATTAATGCCAAAAGGTCTGGACTAATTTTGTAAATCCTATCTCTATATCGACAATTAAATTAACCAGTTTCTAAAAGGATTCAAATAAAATCACTCTACTTATGTTCCCGCATTGTTCACATAGTAACACCAAAACCACTCTAGAGATTAGATCTTCACAAAATGAAAATCAAAGAATTTGTAAATCTAAAAATATTTCATGTCAAAACAAATGAACTTAGGATTCAATGGCATATTCAAACAAGTACAAGCTTTGTTCCCGCACTAGACAATACCTCGAAACAAATTTGTTCTTGTACTTTTAAACTGTTGAACCCTTAGTTAAATTGTGGGGGGGGGGGGGGTTGAATCAGTTTAATACATTCATGAAATTTTAAACTTTTCATTAAGCTTATTTACAACTTAGTTTCATAATCAACTTTATATGTGAACAATATTTATATGTAAGCAGCAAGTATTAAGATCATGTGACAACAGACTTATTATGAGAGGAATAAGTATTAAGCAGATTGACTAGAACATATCAACACATAGGCATCACACATAGAGATAACAGATATAAGTGGAAACCCATAACGGGAGAAAACCACATCTTATTATTGTTGTGATGCAAAGGAAAGCTCCAAATCCCTCTCACCACTGATTTTCTATAGGCACCAACCCACAGGAGGCTCCAACCTCAATTATGCAAGCTACAACTTGCAAGGAAGCTCCAACTCCCATCAATTTTCTGCAGGCACCAACCTACAAGAGGCTCTAACCTCAGTCAGCTACAACTGACATCTATCAAGCTACAACTTGATAGGGAAGCTCCAACTTCCTCATTTTATCAAAAGAAAACATTTTCTGATTTACCTTAGATATCAGCTCTGTTCTGTACCTTCTTTTGTGCTATCCTCCAGTCTTCAAATCTATCTTATATCATCTCTGATTTTTTACATCATCTCTTTTTGCTCCTCCTTCTTCTTATCTTCTCTGCCTCAATTCTTCATTCTCTGCATTCTCTAACCCCCTTTTTTTTGCATATCAATGTGATATATTTTATACAGTGTGCCTCATAACTGTTCGCATTCCACATGGAATTCGAAGTGAATAGCCCCGACTCTTCGCCTTCTGCCTACTCATTTATTTGTCCAGCTCATTCAGAAAAACTATAGCAATTTTTACAAATTTCAGTTTTACAGTGGAGTTTTGTTTTCCTACGGAGACTTTCCAGTGCATCACAAACAATATAAACCAATTAAAAAACATTTACATTCAGTTTCAACATAGATTACAAATCAACACATTCGGCTTTTGGATCACCGCGTGTTTATCTTTTCTGCAGTTGTATCTATCTTTTTCCTCTCTGCATGCTCTGTTGTTCACTGCAGTTGCATAACTTCTGTATATATTTAACTGCCTTTTTAATAAAACGTAACCAACTCTCGGCGTAATAATAAAAGACCTTTTTTAACATATAAAATGCCCTTTCGGGCCCACCAGCTGAACTTTTCTTATGCTCCGATGCGATGAGCCTCCTCGAGAGATTTCCGATTGCGATTGCTCCTCTTGTGAAGGTTCCGATGCAATTAATCGCAATCGAAACTCTCAATGGTATGTTCTGATGTTCTGCTTTACTCTGATGCGACGGTTCACTGTTCACTGATATATATATATATATATATATATATATATATGTTGTTTTATATAGATATATTTTCCGCTTTTCTTTCTTTTAACTCTTCAGCTTTGGTCTAAAACTCGAAGTAAACATATTAAATTTTTCTTTTTTATGCAGCCCACACTAAAAATATACTCTACCTTTCTTGAATTTCCAATCACAATCGCAACCTTTTTAGAAGTGCTCTTGTGCCTTGGTCATTTTAATTCTGCCGATGCGATTAGCAAAGGTCCCACCAATCAATGCTTCGGCATTTCAATGTTCTGTGTTACACTTTATTTTACTCGTCGAAGGGTTTTAACAAAGGAAGGTATTAAATTTATGTGTTTGAATCTCCGCCGATGCGATGGGTCACTATAGACCCCACTCCGACTTCCTTTAGATCCAACGGTTGCTATCTTCAATGATCTGACGGTTGCGATTGGATCGCGCCATCACAATCAAAATGTTCAACACTTTGTTCACTTTCACTTCCACTGCACCGATGCGATTGGAATTCTCCGATGCGATAGATCCAACGACTATGATTAGTTAGGAATGGACGGTTGCGATTGAATCGCTCGATCGTAATCGCAATTTCCAATTTGTTCACTTCTCTGCGTCTCTCGTTCTCCGCCGATGCGATTGAGTTTTGTGGATCCGATGGATCATTTACTTGCTCTATAACCTTTCGGGTCCAGTCTTTATTATTTCCCTTGGCCCCACATATTCAATGGTTAAAGTTCATTGTTTGACTTTGTTAAACCAACACGCTGTTGCATATATCAACAGGGACTTTTGGGCCCACAACTCTATTCAACTCATATCAATCATAACACACACACACACACACACACATAGATATATATATATATATTCCGCCATATATATTTATTCCCCAATCAAATGTTGTAAACATTAACAACCTGTAGCTTATATTAAAACCCATGTCAATGCATATGCTTCGCTCCTATCCTTATGCTCTAGATTTAATTTAACTCGCCTTGGTTATAGTAATATAATGCAATGTCTAAGGCTTGGCTTACCTCTCATTAATCCGCAACATAGTCCAGGTCCACAATTTATATATATATACATATCAACCATTCAACATTTTCTCCAATGGTTAATAACTAACCATTAACATGATAATTCAACTAGGCCCACCGCAACTTATATCCACATATACAATTTTTATACGCGTAGCCTTTGTGATATTTCATATTCACAATACTATATTGACATATATTACCTCCTCAGTTATACATTATAGCAAAACCCTTTGGAATTACCCAAGTGATAACATATATAATCATTTTCGTGCCCACAACAACTTATGCCATTCCTCTGTGCACTTTCAGTCATGATCCAACGATGGATATGTTCTCGCGCTCCAACTAAACATTGGACCCCCATCCGACGGATGACACGCAATATCGCGTTTTTATTTGGGCCAAGGGTTAACATGTAAAAATTACGCGATGTAAATGGCATTCAAATACCACCCAAGGACACGTGGCGAGCGAAAACCCTAATCGCGTTTTTTCCATAGAAAATTTATACCACTTATGAACCACGAGAACCCGATGGTTTCTCAACTCTGGGTTTACTATTCCTTCACAGTTCCGTTCGTGACTCAGGGTTCCAGTTCTTATAATTCCACTTCAATGTTTATTTGTCCTCCATAGTTCGTTTAAATACGCAGTTTATGCATTAACCCTGCTTTATAACTAGACTATATATTTATCCATTTCTTTCTTTTGCCTTTTGGTTCCACCCTTTCTACATGGTTCCACATCTTCGGTTTTCATTTCATAGTTGATTTGTTAACGGCTCTGCCTCAGATACATTTCTTTGTAGCTTCTGCCTCTCCCCATCTCATAAAAACCCTTCCATTATATTCTCTGTATTCTCTGTCTCTGTGCATGACTGTTTCACTGTTACACTGTACTCTTTGTATTCTATGTCTCTGCATCCTCTATATTCTTTGTATTCTTTGCAACATGTCTCTGCTGCTCGACCCTCTCTACAACTTGCTGCCTCTTTTGCTATCTCTCTGCTTCTATGCTGCTCTCTTTGCCTTATTTCTAGGTGTTCCTCCTTTTTCATCTCCTTTTCCATCAATGACAACATTTCCAACATAAACTAACTTTGTTCCTGCACTTCCTAATGATTCTATTCTTTCACTTACAATGTTGTGTTACAAAGTTAACTATTCTGGTGTCAAATAAAAATTGCTTGAATTAAAAGTACATTTTCCAAACTCAACACGCTCTTTTTTGTTACTCCCAATCAAATATCAGGATGCAATGAAGATTTCATCAAATAGAAAGGAAATGTTTCACACCAATGTGCACAAGGCTAAAAAAATCACCTCACCAATCAAGTTTGATTACACATTGCTCCTATTTAATTAATACTATCTTCCAAAGACAAATCTATGTTTATGTAAGAATGTGATATAGGTTATCCAAGATAAATAACTCGACTAATAGCTGAATAACAATGAAAACATGTTTTGTCACTAAAGGTATCAAGGCAACCAAATTGCTAATCTGAGCTTCATAGAACCAGATACATTGTTATATTTTAAATCATAAAGCCTTATAGAGGAGAATAGACCCACTCATTAGCATAGAGTTGCATACATATAACCTTTAAGTTTTTAACATCATATCAATAAACAATATTCATCCACCAGGAGCAATGATTTATTTAATTCACTATATGTCAACAAACTTAAATGAGCATGTCCCAATTTTAAAATTGAATCATTAATGCAAGAGGATTTTCTTCACCATCAACCCAATCTCAAATATTGATTCGTTATCATACAGAAGAATTGTTGCAAGAAAAAATTCCAGGGTTTAAACTTTGGTTCAAGAGATGACTTAAAAAATGGAAATATACTTTGAAATCTGAATCCTTACTATTTCTTACAAATGATGCACAATGGTTTCTCAAAGTTTAATTCAATTAGTAACTTTAAAAATATATATAAAATTAAAATATAGGCCATTAAAACTCTTTATAAATGATGCACAAGTGTTTCTTATTATTTCACACACACATGATACAAGTAGTCAAAATTCACATACACACCAACTTATAACACACAATATATCACACAGTAAAAATATTTGAGGGAAAACGAGTTGGATTGGTTTGGCCCTGGTAAACCATCTCATTCCCCCTTAAGGAAAAGAGTTAACTTATGTGAAGCAACATAATAATCATCCACATGAATCAAACAATATAATTTCATGAACCTAGTATTAAGCTCCTTTTATTAATCAAAGAGTCTCTGCTCAATACATGTGATGTAACAATAGATCCAACTCCAAAGGAGTTTGAGGCAATAAAAGCCTTCAAAACACCAAAACAAGAATTTTTTCACAATATTTCTAATGTATCTTCTCATGTAACTTGATATATATACATTTAACAATTTAGTCTCTCGACCATATCAAGTCAGTCATGAAAATGAAATTTGTTGCTAACTGATTCCTAACAATAGAAACCCTCACACACTATGTTTCACTCGAACCATTTGTAGGAATAAAAGAAAAAAAATCTATTGAAGACGATGATTAAAAATGCATGGTCTATTCCTTGACAGCTCACATCGAACCCCTAGTTAAACTGTCAAATCCAACAACCTTCCTAGTTTGGTGTAGGAACATAAATTAGTGCAGGAATATTGAGACCATGATCTTCCTGTACCAATAACACTTCAATTTGGAAATCAATGACAAACCTTGCAAAATCTTCTTCAGGTAACGTGATGGTAAGCTCATAGTTAAAAATATTAATATATTTTACCTTTTATTAAAGATAAGAAACCCTTACCCATTTTACCCAAATAATATTAAAAAGGAATAGAAATGCATGCATGTAGTTTTATTTAGATTGTGTAACAAAGGTTAACGTAGGGGTATTTAGGTACAAATTATTTAAATTATAGGCCTAATAGAGAGGGTTGTTGGAAATACTGAGAGGGGGGTGAATCAATATTTTTTTCAATTGTTATTATTTCCAGTTATATTCTTCACAATTAAAGACAGAGATGTGTATAATGATAATATTAAGGATTAATAAGAATTTAAATCCCTTTTCTAATAACAATATACAATAGATGGGTGAGGGCACCAACCCTTTTAATAAAACAGGCACCAACTTGTTGCAAAGCACCAACTTGGACTTTGATGAGGCTTCGACTTGTAGGGATTTAACCCTATCTTCTCAAGGCACCAACCTTGTGTTTAGGATCTCCTACTCCAAGGACTCCAATCCTTCTTTACTTGGTTTAATACAAAATGTGAATAGTGCTTACTTGAATGTTCTTGACATATTCATCACCGTATTATTTCTTCCAAAATTCTTCATTGTCTTCACTGTCCACTTGTCTTCATCATTGTTCAAGTCTTCAAATAGTTCATACCTCTAATATCAAGTATGTGATCACTGTTTCAAGTCCCTCAAGGTCAAAAGTCTCAGGTACTAGTCCATCCACTGCACCGAGCTGTTGTGACTGTCAAGGATGCCACAGGTATCTTCAAATCATTGCTACAATAATCTGCTCCCCAAACTATTCTTAATGGTGACTTCTCTTAATTAGTTAAAAATTTTCTGCTATAGGTCCAGGCTCCATAAGTATGGCTTCAAGATGCTGCTATCTGAGCTTCTAAGCCAATCATTAGTGCGCACTCAAGGTAAGGTAACTTGAGTTTTTAAGGAATATCCAATAGATTAACTGAAGTCTGCTTCTATTCACAACGTCAAACACAGATCCGAGCTCAAAATTGCTACCACAGGTGACTAGTATAATCTTTAGTTGAAGTCTTCACATCAGATAGGTTGGAACCCTTAGGATAGTCCTCCTCCACATGTTAGCTATCATAGGTGGCTGCCATAGTTTGGTATGATTGTTCCTCCATAGATACACAGTCACAGGTGGCTGCCACAACTACAGGTCCAAGCCTTTATTGCTAGCCTCATATCCGAACCACAGGCAGTTGTCCCAATAGAATTAACCCAGGTCTGAGTTGTTTGATCACTGTAGGTCCGTATCACTGTGACACATCACAAAAACAAGGTCCTGAAGTATTGCAGTGAGCCATCAAAACAATCTGACCTGTTGTCATAGGAGTATACAGGAATGAGTTTGATGACAACTCCAAATACGAGGGTATCAACTCAAATATTTACCTAAACAAATATTAAAAAGACTTCCTCGGTGTCCCTAGTTCACAAGGTGTGAACTGTGCTATATCTCTGTATTTCTTAACCGAATTTCTCTTTAAAAAGTGAGGACCGAACTGCATATTAATAGTGTGACAGCTACAAAAATGAAGGGTCATGTCTCTGCAAATAGGCCGACATGAAGGACAAGGATAGGTCGGCTCACTGATAAGGTTAATTTTTTTCTTAACTTAAAAATTCATATCTCCCAAACCGCTTCAAGTTTTGGGGCATGTAAGAGCTCATTAGAAAGGGAAAATTATGCTCTAAAGGATGGTGAAGGTCTCACAAAGAAATTATGCTTCTAAGATCATGAAACATATTTTTATTTGTGATTGTTCTTAAATTTTATGCATAAAAAGATTAGAATAGCATGAGGAATGTTTGGGGCAGCGTGGATTCCACATTATTTGGTTTATTCATTGTTATTAATGCCATGTAGCATCATGTATCAACAATGTCATCATATACTAATGCAGTGATATGTCATAGTGAAACCTTTATGTTAGTCAAAGACATATTGACATCAATGAAAATGTAAATAAACAATCTCCCCATTTGTCATTGATGGCAATATTCTTGCCCTTCTAACATTCTCTCCACCTTTGTCATTAATAGCAAATGGAGTGCCCAAGTGCTCCCCCTGTCAAGCTTCTCCCCCTGTCAAGCTTCTCCCCCTAACATACTGTACTCCTGACATGCTGTGTGATTTAATGTGATGCGAGAGCAACGACTCCCATATTTTGGTGAAGATACTCAAATGCTTCTCGTGGAAGGGGTTTTGTAAAGATATCAGCAATTTTCTCTTTTGTATTGACGTATTCCAACCTGATATTGTGTTCAGCAACTTGTTCACGGAGAAAGTGGTATTTGATTGGAATATGTTTGGTCCTTGAGTGCATCACCGGATTCTTTGAAAGACTGATGGTGCTAGTATTGTCACAAAAAATAGTAATTGGTTGCTTAGTTTCTATGTTGACATCCTTCAAGGCTTCCTTCATCCATAGAATTTGTGTACAACAATCAACAGCAGCTATACATTCGGATTTAGCTATAGAAAGGGATATATATGATTGTTTTTTGCTGAGCTAAGATACAAGACAATCTCCCATAAAGAATGCATTTACACTGGTACTTTTTCGATCATCCAGGCTTCCATCCCAATCAACATCAAAGTAGGTTGTCACAATAAGAGTTGAACTCTTAGGATACCAAACACTGAAATCAAACATTCCTTTCAAATATCTGAGAATTCTCTTCACAACTGCTAGATGGGATTCTATAGGGCTTGACTAAAATCTTGCTACCATTCCTACTGCTTGCATAATATCTAGTCTTGTAACAGTTAAGTATAGGAGACCTCCAATTATTGATCTGTAAAGAGTTGCATCTTTGAGAGGGGTATCATCATCTTTGCTTAATTTACAATCTATGGTCATCGGTGTGCTCATAGGTGCACAATATTCCATCCCATATCTTTTGAGCATGTCTTTAAGATATTTTGCTTGAGATATAAACATGCCTGCAGAGGTTTGAGATATTTGTAGCCCAAGAAAGTAAGACAACTCACCAATCATTGACATCTCAATTTTTGTGGACATATTTAGAGTAAATTCATGGCTTATTTCTTCATTATTGCTAGCAAATATTAGATCATCAACATAAAAAAGAATGATCAGAAGTTTTTCCTTGTCCATCTTCATCTAGGGATTTCTACTTGCCACTCCCTTTTTGAAACCCTCTTGTTGCAAGTAGTGGTCCAACTCTGCATACCATGCTCTAGGGGCTTGTTTTAATCCATATCAGGCCTTTTTCAGTTTGCATACAAAGTCTTTTCCTTCAGCAAGATCAAATCCTTCTGGTTTCTCCATGTAAACTTCTTCCTTGAGATCTCCATTCAGGAATGTTGATTTTACATCCATTTAATAAACCTTGAATCCTTTTGAGCAAGTAAATGCTAAAAACATTCTTATGGCTTCCATTCAAGCTACTAGTGCAAAGGTTTCTTCGAAGTCAATTCCTTCGATTTGTGAGTATCCTTTGTAGATAAGTCTGGCTTTATTTCTGATGATTTGTCCATCTTCATTCATCTTGTTTTTGAATACCCATTTTTTTCCAATTATATTTTTATCTTTTGGGCGAGGTACTAGTTCCCAAGTCTCATTTTTTTCGATTTGAGACATTTCTTCTTCCATGGCCTTTATCCAATAAGGATCTTTGCTTGCTTGAGAAAAATTTTCAGGTTCTATTAAAGATAATAGAGCCACATCACTTTTTCTTGGGGTGCTTATCATCCTTCTTCGAGTTTGGATTCCTTCATCTATATTTCCAATGATCTGTTCTTCTGGATGAGCGTGCCTACAAGGTTTGGACAACCCCATCAAAGATCTAACATGGAACCTTAAATTTCCTTAACGGTCACCGCACACCTTTAAATTTTCCTTATTTTACGCCAGACACTGCATGTGGCAATGAAAACAACAGTATGACGTGGGCCTAATGAAAATACCCACACAGATAACTTATCAGAGTTATGTGGAAGCCAGATGGGCACCACGTGGTCAGGATGTTGACATGGCCTCTTGGAATGGGCCAAAATTTAGACAAGCATAACTTTTGATCTAGAAAATGGATCAAGGTGAAATTTATATCACTAGAAAGCTCTTCACAAGCTGGATGTAATGGTGGAATCGAATTTAATTTTGCAACCTTTGGAAATGAATTATTTATGTAACACTATATTCAAACTAGACCTTGGAGGTCGGGTTGGATTATCAAATAACACCTCCCACAACCCGAGATAGTTCAAGGAGGTGGGAGAGAGTGTTACAGTTTTGATGACCAAGAAACTTATAATTTTGTATAATGAAAAAAAAAACTAGAAAATATAATGATTAAACAACCCAACTTCACAAAAATTTACATATCACATTGTCGACTTGTCAAAATCCGATCTAGGTTGTACAAGGAATGAAATGAAAGGTAGCAAAAGAAATTAAACACAAATAGAGAAATATAATAGAAAGCATAGTAATAGAGTGAAAATTCAACTTCTATTAACAAATGAAATAGTACAATACTATAAAACATAAACTAGCTAGAATGGTGGTAGTTATCTCTAAACAGAGGGAGTTGGAAACTACGCATCTTCCTTAAAAACTATTACAAAAAGCTAGAAAAATAAAATTTAACATAAAGAAAGAACCTTCGAGATCTAAAAACAAAACTCTATCATATAAAAAGTGAGAAAATTTATAAATACATTAACTTTGAATACAACTTTTACATACAATATTGATATTAATTTGGATGGAGTTTGGGATGGAAAATAGTTTGTTGAAAAAAATATCCGATTATAAGTTTTGAGTTTTGAATAGTATATTACACTCATAAAATACCTTATCGTGTAAATGTCATTTAAATTCCCAACATAATTAATATGAATAATATTTAATATTAATATATATATATATATATATTAAATATTTACCATGGTTATTAAATGAAGATAATTTAATTTTATATTAAAGATTGACTTTAATAGTGATATATATACATTAATAATGGATTAAGGATTATTATACTCCGAGTGTTTGACGTTAATTTTATACAACCATATAAAGATATATTTAAGAGTGAAGTAGGCAGTTTTTCCACCCTTACGCCACGTTGTTGACTAGGAATGCTGGGAAAATAAAACTATGTTATTCCCCCATCACAATAATTAAATAAATCAAAGAACCTTAATAATGGAGCCAAAGAGGCATGTTGCTTGCCGCTCTCCAAGATCAGCGGCCATACATAATGAAGAATTGAAATTTTAATCTGAACTACGATGACCAAATCAAATGAAAAAAATGGTGTTGCACTCCGAGTCTGACGTGGTGCAGTGGGATGAGAGAGGGCATTAAATGTATGTTTACAAACTTGAAAACCCTTTAGATTCGGTAACTTGGTAATAAGATTTCAAATTAAATCACTAACTAAATAGTTTGAGATGTTAAGAAAAGATAAGATGAATGATTAATGAGATTGTTTAGCTTTTCATATCACTTATTAGTGTTTTTTAAACTAAATTATTTTGATATCTTGAAAAGTTTACCTTATTTATTATTTAAAAAATAGTTATAATAATTAGTGTATTTAAAATTTTAAACTTATCAAATTTAAAATCCTTTAATTCAACCAAAATTTTACCTATTAAATATATTTTTTTAATTTTATAAAATTTTATAAGCAACTATTAAATTATATAATAAAACAAACCTATTATTATATACATTGTATCTCCTACAAATTATAATATTATTTAAAAAACAAAACCAATCTTAAACCAAAATAATAATAATCCTAAATCATAAAGATAATGCATAATAGTTTATCCCATGCTAAGTGCATGAACTAGTGCTATTTTTCTACCGTTGAAAACCAATCTTAAACAAAGAAAAACCAAAATCATAAAAATAATGCACAATAGTTCATGCAATGTATAAGAGCAAAGTGCATGAATTAGTACTACTTTTCTAGAGTGGGAAAACCTAAACATAAGTATGAATTAGTATTACTCATGCATGAATAAGTATTATTATACACACGGTCTCCTAAAAATATATAATAAAAATTTAAAATAAAAAACCACTAAAAACAAAGAAAAGCTTAAACCATATAATTCAGAAAATTAATGCGTAATGTTGTGTCCAATGCATAAGTGCATGAATCACTAATATTATAATTCACATATAATTATATTTAATAATGCATAATTATTTGTTCAACACATAAGTGAATTAATCACTAATAATATGATAAACATATAATTATCTTTAAAAATGTATGATAATTTGTCCAGCACATAACTGAATTAGTAATATTATAATTATGTCAATACATAGAATTAACAAATATGTCTTTACTTTGAATATTTAATATATATTTTATAATTATTAAATAGATAAATCTTAATGATGTTGGTTCATTTATATTATTAAATAGTTATAGATTTAGAGTTATATATGAATTTGTAATTTTGTTTATTTTTAATTAATAAATTAATATTTTTTTTATGAATCATTATATGTAATTTAAAATATTTTTAAAATAATTTATTTAGTTTATTTTTTTTCACAAAATAATTATAATTATTATAATGGATTTGTCAAATTTTAATCTTAAATAAATAAAAATAAGTAAATAAATTGTGATTCATTTATTGTAATGTCATTTAAAGACATTTTAACTTTTTAATCAAAATTTAGTTGCAATTTTTTTTTTTTTAAAGTAAAATAATTTAATGTTGATTAAAAATTTATTTAAAAATAAAATTGAAGTGAAATTTCAAAATAATTTGTTAATTATATATTCAAAGTAAAGTAAAATATTTTATAAATTAATTTTTTATCTTTTTAAAATAATTTTTACCATATTTTTTCCTCAATGTGGGTGGAAAGGAAAGTGGAGGTAGAGTTTAATGTGGGTGGAAAGGCAAGTGGAGGTAGAGTTTTAGGGGGCACCTACCACCTCCCCAACTTTTTAGGCTAATAAAGAGGGGGTGGTGTGGCTTTACCCCCACGCACGATACATGTGAGAACTGAGTATTTGAATGGATGGGCACTCAAGCTCTAGCACCTTTTTCTCCTATGTTTTGGTTGCAATACTAGTTTATGTGGTTGGCGAGTCACTTCCCCTGGATGCAGGTGAGATTAACCTACATCCTAGAGAGTGCATATTCCTCCATCTATTTTATAGAATGGAAGAAGGATTAGGTGGTGAAATTAGAAATTGTTTGTCGGTTTTGGAAGGTTGGCTTTTGTTATCAGTCCACACACAACAATGGAGGTTTATTTTTATTTCTTAGCATGCAAGGTTAGAGTGGATACAAAGAAGGTGCACAGAATTATGAGCTTGTTTGTTTGAGAATAGTTTGAGGCACCTAGAATGCCTCTAAGTTTGGATGATGACCTCAAGAGTAGAAATACAACGAGCTTGTCTCTCGAGATTGGCTCGTTGTAGTCAGTCTTTGGAATCTCAATAAGGTATTTCTAAATTTGTGGTTTAACCTAGTTTGTATCTCCTTCCATGGTTGTTTATAGAGTGCCATTGGTTCCCTTTTTCTCTGCTTGGAGCTTCTTTTTGTAATTTGTGTTGGCCTGAGATTTGAGAATTTTTCTTACTGGTTTCTAGTTCCTTGTTTCAAACTAAGAGTTACTCAATTCTACTAACGATGTCCTGAATGTGTGAGGGTTAGCCTTTTAAGCCTATGGCCTTTGTGGCTCCTTTATGTAGTGTTAGTTAGAGTTGGTGAGGTAATCGGTGATCCCTGGTATGGGGATAACAATGTAGTCTTTGCTGTCATCTATTCTCTTGTATGGCTGAAATCCCCCAAGGATATAGATTTAAGCTGGTATTTAGGATTCTAGTGTTGTTAATTTTCTATAGATTGTAGGGAGGTTATTATTGTTTAGGCTGACATATCCGATAGCATGGGTGTAGCCATCATGGGGCTAGGGAATGGGGTCAGCCCAGTCGGACTCGTGCTAAGACCATGGCCAAAAAGGAAACCATTGGATATTATTCAACAATTTCTCAAGTGACTCACGCTGAGATTCCACGACTAGAGAGGTGAGTCCATCATGATCGACATGCCTTCTTTAACACTAAACTTGTAGATGAAGTTTCTCTTTGGCTCCCTAACCACAGCGATATCAGGGGCAGGAAAAACCAATACATGCACTTGATAAACCTTCACTAGTAGCTAAATACACTCCCAATACAAGTCCCAAAAGAAAAAAACGAGGATAGAAACAATGTAATATATTTCCTTAACGATATACAACACAATCAATGGAAAATGTGGGATAGTCTGGAAAGGTTGGAAACTCGCACGAACCACATGGAGAAACATATTTAATATGAGATTAAATTTCTAGCACCCCATGGTACCAATCTGAATGACCCTGCTCCTATGACATCCTCAGGTTCCTGAAATATTTTCATGTTATGGTTGTTTTGGTGATGTTTTTTATCCTTTAGTTCTTCGATGTTCTTTGTACTGCAATTATTTTAGTTTCTTGTAAAAAATTTCTAAATCACATACTGGTGAACAAATCTATTTAGAGAGAGGCTGATAGAATTTTGTAAAAGGGCTATGAGAGATGTGGTTTTTTTCATTAATGGAAAAAATTTAACTTACCAAAAACAAAATACCATAATTTTATAAATAAAATCTAAAAAATATATTTTAAATTATTAATTCTAAATATTTTATTATCAATAAATAAATAAAAAAATAAAATTATTTAATGTAGTTGAATCCCAAAAAATGATATCTAATATAATGCACTGCAAAATCCCGTCAATACTTAAATACAAAAAGTGAAGGGAGCTCTACTTGAATTGTTCCTGAGCCACAATACTTGCTAAGGTTTTGCAAATGGGGTAGCAAACTAAGATGACTTGATTGTGGGGAAAAATCCATAGTTAAGTGCACTTGAGCCAGAGGCGACCTGGGATGGGTGACTTCCCGGGAAGTCCTGGTTACTAGGTGTAAGCCCAGTAAGTGATACATTTCACTATTTCCAATCCAACTTCTTCATCCCTATTAGCATCACCCAATGCAATGAGTGCTAAGTGTACTATTAAAAAATTAGGACAAATTAGTCAGTTAGGACTACCTCTCATGGAAATGGTCATAGATGAGTGACTTACTTATCGCAGATGAATCCCAAAAAATTATATCTAATATAATGCACTGCAAAAACCCCTCAATACTTAAAAACAAATATTTCTAACAAAAATACATTAAATATGATGTAAATTAAGATATATATCGTTGAACTTAAATGGTGCATATTCTAATATATAAAAATATGCATCCCATAACAATATATTAAATAATATATAAATTAAAATATACATTATTGGATTTGAATGATGTAGATCCAATATCTAATTAATAAAATATATTCCAAATTATATAATAGTATAGTTTCTATATATATTTTAACTAATATAATATTAGCATAGCTATATAAATTAAATGGTTGGTAAATGTACATAAGCATTAATAGATAATAAGCCTTCAAAACACTTATTTCATGATGCATATTACATTGCTAAAGATTTAGAAAAATATATATATTATTGTTAATATATATATATATATATATATATATATATATATATATATATATATATATATATATATATATATATATATATATATATATATATTGTATTAATAAAAAATCAGCGCCTAAATCGGGGCCTCTACATAAAGCGAGTACATTGATATTCCTTTGAGGCGAGTTGTACTTGTAACCTCAAGATGATATTTAGTATCATTAATGATTAACTTACTTACTTGCCTAGGAAACAATAGGTATTTAGAGGCATAAACCCTCTAGAAGACCTATAATATCTGGCAAAGTTTACATCACATGTTAAGATGAAAATAGGATTTTTGAACTAAGCACCACGATGAATCTCCTCCCATGGAGGAATATTCATACCAAGCTATTCATTGTGTCCATTACTTTGTTCCTGCACGGAAAAATTATGCTACAGGGGAGATGACTTCAGGTCTTCGAGGAGCTCCTTGATGGAATCAATCTCATCCTCCATTCATTTATAATTAAAATGACCATCCATGAATTTATCCCAAATCTACATATGCATCTATGTCACCTTTTTTTTTTTCTTTCCAAAATTAAGGCTTGATCGACCTCAATCATGACGAGGTATTGATTTAATAAAAACTTATATAGTTCACCCTTTAAGAGTCTTGACCCATGTGCCTCATAATTGTGAGAGAATTTATTTATGTCCAACAGAGTGAATCAAAGCACCACCCAAGAGTATGAACCACACAATGGGAACTCAAAAAGGGTTGAAACAATATTATTATTTTTAAATAGGAGTTTCCGACCCAAGAAACAACTCACCTTCCTTCCATTCTATAATATATCTCAATTGTGGAGAGATCAAAGCATCGAGTTCCCTGATATGAAAATGTAATGTAGGATTCGATGCATGAATACTCCCCCTTAAAACAATGCTCCCACAATCCTATATTTCTTTACATCCCATACAAACCATTATTAGGCTCAAAAAACAAGATATATCTCTTTCCAACCATTAAATATGCCATGAATTATCTAAGCATGAGGACCACAACTAGACTACTTGATGCATTAATCCAGTTTCTCTAGCAATAAATCGATTGAGCGATAACACAAGGAATGGACTAGCTTGTGGTAGAGGTGATAAACATTCCATTGGCAACTCAATTTCATTACAACTTTCCTTAGCATGAAATATTGTTTCTATAGTTGCACTTTAAACATTTATGAAGAGGTATTAGAAACATTATAAGACCCATCCCATAAATTTATTTGTAACATTAACCAAATCATTTCTATGGAATGGAAGTAATAGAGGGGGATCCTTTTCTCACAATAACCCCTTCTTCCAGAACCATTGATTTGTTTGTGAGAATGTCAACCTTAGAGTCATGATGTCTCATAGCATGAAAGAATGCTATATTGGATAAATTTGATTCCATATCTAAGATTCGTTCTATTATACTCTACAAGTTGCAGTCTTTGGGCATATTTATAAGGACTAGATGTTGGATCTCAACCTGTGAATCTCCCAACACCACCATACCTTCAATTTTTTACTCCTTAGCTAGAAGGATATCATTTAATAAGGCGTAGGACCCTATTTTTTATTTTTTATTATCTTTCTTAGCCCCCAAATATTCTCCATTTATAGATTTCCATTGGGGTTAATAGTGACCCCTCCCACTCTTGCCACCCATGGATTATGCTTTGAAGTGTCATAAAAAATTAGTAGATAAGAAGGTTGCATTTTCTTCTATTCCTTCAATTCCTCTTAATTCAACCTCAACTTCCACCAATCTACAGGTCGTGAAGAATTATCCTTTCTTGGAGGCATGCAAGGAAGGAGGTTGAGAATCCACCCTTTCTCTTGAGGATCCATGCCACCCAAATTAACAAGGAAGCCAAATTTTCTACATAATTCAGTGCAGAGGACAAAATCCTACACCACAACTAAGAGAGGATGTAGTTTTTTATCATTGAAAATGATTTCATTTCAGGAAAACCATACCTTATAGCGAATGTATTTTGGGAATGCAACCCATAATTTCTTGAAGGAACTTTTACCTTTGAATTTCCAATTGTAACATCATTCCCAAAATGAGAAGAGAGTGGATATTTGCATAGGTCATTTAATTCAAGAGAAGATAGGATAAATAATATGCTACCATACCTTATGCACAAAGGGGAAGTTAAGAAAATGGTGGAAAATTGTTTCATCATGACCCGAGTAGAGAGTGTTGGTTGGCAGAATTGTAATTCAATTCAATTCTAAACACTTAATTTTCAAACCAGGGCCTTGTAGACTTTGAGGCATGTAAAAATTAATGCCAAAGGGTCTAGATTAATTTTGTAAATCATATCTCTATATCGACAATTAAATTAACCAGTTTCTAAAAGGATTCAAGTAAAATCACTTTACTTATGTTCCTGCACTGTTCACATAGTAACACCAAAACCACTCTAGAGACTAGATCTTCACAAAATGAAAATAAAAGAATTTTTAAATCTAAAAATATTTCATGTCAAAAGAAATGAACTTAGGATTCAATGGCATTTTCAAACAAGTACAAGCTTTGTTCCCGCACTAGACAATCCTTCGAAACAAATTTGTTCTTGTACTTTTAAACTAACTTTGTTCCTGCACTTCCTAATGATTCTATTCTTGCACTTACAATGTTGTGTTACAAAGTTAACTATTCTGGTGTCAAATAAAAATTGCTTGAATTAAAAGTACATTTTCCAAACTCAACACACACTTTTTTGTTACTGCCAATCAAATATCGAGATGGAATGAAGATTTCATGAAATAGAAAGAAAATGTTTCACACCAATGTGCACAAGGCTAAAAAAATCACTTCACCAATCAAGTTTGATTACGCATTGCTCCTGTTTAATTAATACTATCTTCCAAGGAAAAATCTATGTTTATGTAAGAATGTGATATAGGTTATCCAAGATAAAGAACTCGACTAACAGCTCAATAAAAATTAAAACATGTTATGTCATTGAAGGTATCAAGGCAACCAAATTGCTAATCTAAGCTTCACAGAACCAGAGACATTGTTATATTTTAAACCATAAAGCCTTATAGAGGAGAATATACCCACTCATTAGCATAGAGTTGCATACATATAACCTTTAAGTTTTTAACATCGTATCAATAAAAAATATTCATCCACCAGGAGCAATGATTTATTTAATTCACTTTATGTCAACAAACTTAAATGAGCATGCCCCAATTTTAAAATTGAATCTTTAATGCAAGAGGCTTTTCTTCACCATCAACCCAATCTCAAATATTGATTCGTTATCATACAAAATAATTGTTGCAAGACTAAATGCTAGGGTTTAAACCTCGGTTCAAGAGATGACTTCAAAAATGGAAATATACTTTGAAATCTGAATCCTTACTATTTCTTACAAATGATGCACAATGGTTTCTCGAAGTTTAATTCAATAGGTAACTTTAAAAATAAAGATAAACTTCAGATATAGGCCATTACCATTCTTTATCAATGACGCACAAGGGTTTCTTATTATTTCACACACACATGATACAAGTAGTCAAAATTCACATACACACCAACTTATAACACACAATATATCACACAGTAAAATGATTTGAGGGAAAACGAGTTGGGTTGGTCGGGCCCTGGCAAACCATCTCATTCCCCCTTAAGGAAAAGAGTTAACTTATGTGAAGAAACATACTAATCATCCACATGAATCAAACAATATAATTTCATGAACCTGGTATTAAGCTCCTTTTATTAATCAAAGAGTCTCTACTCAATACATGTGATGTAACAACAGATCCAACTCCAAAGGAGGTTGAGGCGATACAAGCCTTCAAAACACCAAAACAAGAAATTTTTCACAATATTGCTAATGTATCTTCTCATGTAACTTGATATATATACATTTAACAATTTAGGCTCTCGGCCATATCAAGCCAGTCATGAAAATGAAATTTATTGCTAACTGATTCCTAACAATAGAAACCCTCACACACTATGTTTCACTCGAACCATTTGCAGGAAGAAAAGAAAAAAAATCTATTGAAGACGATGATTAAAAATGCATGGTCTATTCCTTGACAGCTCACATCGAACCCCTAGTTAAACTATCAAATCCAACAACCTTCCTAGTTTGGTGTAGGAACATAAATTAGTGCAGGAATATTGAGACCATGATCTTCCTGTACCAATAACACTTCAATTTCGAAATCAATAAAAAACCTTGCAAAACATTCTTCAGGTAACATGATGGTAAGCTCATAGTTAAAAATATTAATATATTTTACCTTTTATTAAAGATAATCAACCCTTACCCATTTTACCCAAATAAATATTAAAAAGGACTATAAATGTATGCATATTGTTTTATTTAGATTGTGGAACAAAGGTTAAGGTAGGGGTATTTAGGTACAAATTATTTAAATTATAGGCCTAATAGAGAGGGTTGTTGGAAATACTAAGAGGGGGGTGAATCAATATTTTTTTCAATTGTTATTATTTCCAGTTAGATTCTTCACAATTAAAGACAGAGATGTGTATAATGATAATATTAAGGATTAATAAGAATTTAAATCCCTTTTCTAATAATATTATACAATAGATGAGTGAGGGCACCAACCCTTTTAATGAAATAGGCACCAACCTGTTGCAAAGCACCAACTTGGACTTTTATGAGGCTCCAACCTCTAGGACTTTGACCCTATCTTCTCAAGGCACCAACCTTGTGTTTAGGAGCTCCTACTCCAAGGAAACCAATCCTTCTTTTCTTGGTTTAATAGAGAATGTGAATAGTCCTTACTTGAATATTCTTGACATATCCATCACTGTATTATTTCTTCCAAAATTCTTCATTATCTTCACTTTCCACTTGTCTTCATCATTGTTCAAGTCTTAAAATAGTTCATATCTCTAATATCAAGTATGTGATCACTGTTTCGAGTCCCTCAAGGTCACAGGTGTGAGGTACTAGTCCATCCACTGCACCGAGCTGTTGTGACGGTCAACGATGCCACAGGCATATTCAAATCATTGCTACAATAATCTGCTCCCCAAACTATTCTTAATGGTGACTGCTCTTAATTAGTTAAAATTTTGCTGCTATAGGTCTGGGCTCCACAAGTATGCCTTCAAGATGCTGCTATCTGAGGTTCTAAACCGATCACTAGTGTGCACTCAAGGTAAGGTAACTTGAGTTTTTAAGGAATATCCAACAGATTAACTGAAGTCTGCTTCTATTCACAACATCAAACACAGATCCGAGCTCAGAATTTCTACCAGAGGTGACTAGTATAATCTGTAGCTGAAGTATTCACATCAGATAGGTTGGAACCCTTAGGATAGTCCTCCTCCATAGGTTAGCTATCACAGGCAGCTGCCACAGTTTGGTATGATTGTTCCTCCATAGATACACAGTCACAGGCGGCTGCCACAGCTATAGGTCCAAGCCTTTATTACTAGCCTCATATACGAACCACAAGGAACTGTCCCAACAGAATTAACCCAGGTCTGAGTTATTAGATCACTATAGGTCCATATCACTGTGACACATCACAAAAACAAGGTCTTGAAGTATTGCAGTAAGCCATCAAAACAATCTGAGCTGCTGTGATAGGAGTATACAGGTATGAGTTTGATGAAAACTCGAAATATGAGGGTATCAACTCAAATATTTAGCCAAACAAATCTTAAAAATACTTCCTCGGCGTCCCTAGTTCACAAGGTGTGAACTGTGCTATATCTCTGTATTTCTTAACCAAATTTATGCTTAAAAAGTGAGGACCGAAATGTATATTTATAGTGTGACAATTACGAAAATGAAGGGTCACGTCTCTGCAAATAGGCTGACATGAAGGACAAGGATAGGTTGGCTCACTGATAAGGTTAATTTTTCTTAACTTAAAAATTCATATCTCCCAAACCGCTTGGCGTTTTGGGGCATGTAAGAGCTCATTAGAAAGGGAAAATTATGCTCTAAAGGATGGTGAAGGTCTCATAAAGAAATTCTTCTTCTAAGATCATGAAACATATCTTTCTTTGTGACTGTCCTTAAATTTTATGAATAAAAATATTGGGACAGCATGAGGAATGTTTGGGGCAGTATGGCTTCCACATTCTTTTGTTTATTCATTGTTATTAATGCCATGTAGCATCATGTATCAACAATGTCATCATATACTAATGCAGTGATATGTCATAGTGCAGTCTTCATCTCAGTCAAAGACATATTGACATCAATGAAAATGTAAATAAACAATCTCCCCCTTTGTCATTGATGGCAATATTCTTTCCCTTCTAACATTCTCTCCCCCTTTTTCATCAATGGAAAATGGGGTGCCCAAGTACTCCCCCTTTCAAGTTGCTCCCCCTAACATACTGTACTCTTGACATGCTACGTGATTTAATGTGATGTAAGAGCAACGACTCCCATATTTTGGTGAAGATACTCAAATGCTTCTCGTGGAAGGGGTTTTATAAAGATACCAGCAATTTTCTCTTTTGTATTGACGTATTCCAACCTAATATTGTGTTCAGAAACTTGTTCACGGAGAAAGTGGTATTTGATTGGAATATGTTTGGTCCTTGAGTGCATCACCAGATTCTTTGAAAGACTGATGGTGCTAGTATTGTCACAAAAAATAGTAACTAGTTGCTTAGTTTCTATGTTGACATCCTTCAAGGCTTCCTTCATCCATAGAATTTGTGTAAAACAATCAGCGGTAGTTGTATATTCGGCTTTAGCTGTAGAAAGGGATATATATGATTGTTTTTTCCTGAGCCAAGATACAAGACAATCTCCCATAAAGAATGAATTTCCACTGGTACTTTTTCGATCATCCACGCTTCTGGCCCAATCAGCATCAGAGTAAGCTGTCACAATAAGAGTTGAACTCTTAGGATACCAAAGACCAAAATCAACCATTCCTTTCAAATATCTGAGAATTCTCTTCAAAGCTACTAGATGGGATTCTATAGGACTTGACTGAAATCTTGCTACCATTCCTACTGCTTGCATAATATCTGGTCTTGTAGAATTTAAGTATAGGAGAGCTTCAATTATTGATCTCTAAAGAGTTGCATATTTGAGAGGGGTATCATCTTCTTTGCTTATTTTACAATCTGTGGTCATCAGTGTGCTCATAGGTGCACAATATTCCATCCCATATCTTTTGAGGATGTCTTTAAGATATTTTGCTTGAGATATAAACATGCCTGTAGAGGTTTGAGATATTTGTAGCCCAAGAAAGTAAGACAACTCACCAATCATTGACATCTTAATTTTTTTGGACATATTTAGAGCAAATTCATGGCTCATTTCTTCATTATTGCTAGCAAATATTAGATCATCAACGTAAACAAGAGTGATCAGAAGTTTTTCCTTGTCCATCTTCATGTAGAGATTGCTACCTGCCGCTCCCTCTTTGCAACCATTTTGTTGCAAGTAGTGATCCAACTTTGCATACCATGCTCTAGGGGCTTGTTTTAATCCATACAAGGCCTTTTTCAGTTTACATACAAAGTATTTTCCTTCAGCAAGATCAAATCCTTCTGGTTGCTCCATGTAAACTTCTTCCTTGAGATCTCCATTCAGGAATGTTGATTTTACATCCATTTGATAAACCTTGAATCCTTTTGAGCAAGTAAATGCTAAAAACATTCTTATGGCTTCCATTCGAGCTACTGGTGCAAAGGTTTCTTCGAAGTCAATTCCTTTGATTTGTGAGTATCCTTTGTATACAAGTCTGGCTTTATTTCTGATGATTTGTCCATATTCATTCATCTTGTTTTTGAATACCCATTTTGTTCCAATTATATTTTTATCTTTTGGGCGAGGTACCAGTTCCCAAGTCTCATTTTTTTTCAATTTGAGACATTTATTCTTCCATGGCCTTTATCCAATAAGGATCTTTGCTTGCTTGAGAAAAATTTTCAGGTTCTATTAAAGATAATAGAGCCACATCACTTTTTCTTGGGGTGCTTATCATCCTTCTTCGAGTTTGGATTCCTTCATCTATATTTCCGATGACCTGTTCTTTTGGATGATATATTTAACAAACTTGATCTTGGAGGGAGTTTGTGAATATTCACTTTGAGGTTCTTCATTCTCCTCTTCTTTTTTAGGTTCTTCTTCTTCACTTTGTTCAAATAAAGGCTCAAATTCTTGACCTTCAATTCTCTTTTTTGGAAGGCCTTCATCAATCTTCACATCGATGCTTTCCACTATTATTCATAGACGATTGTTGTAACATTTGTAAGCTTTGCTCGTAGTGGAGTATCCAAGAAATATTCCTTCGTCAACTCTAGAATAAAATTTTCTTGGTGAGTCATCATTTATTTTTATGAAGCATTTGCTTCCAAAAGCCCTGAAATATTTTACTGAAGCAGGTCTTCCTTTCCATAATTCATAATGAGTCTTTTCATTATTAGGTCTTAGTTGGGTTCGATTTAAGGTATAAATTGCGGTCCCAACTGCTTCTCTCTAAAATTTTGGTTGCAAATCAGCTGCTAGTAGCATTGTCCTTGCCATTTCTTGAATGGTTCGGTTCCTTCTTTCAACTACTCCATTTTGCTGGGGTGTCCTAGCAGTAGAGATTTCTCTTTCAACTCCATGCTCTTTACAAAATTCATCAAATTATTTTGAGGTGAATTATCCTCCTCTATCCATTCTAATACATTTAATCTTAAAATATTTCTCATTCTCAATGAGAGCCTTAAGATTCTTAAAAAAATGAAATGCTTCGGACTTATATTTTATGAAATATATCCACATCATTCTAGTATAGTCATCAAAAAATAGACCAAAGTACCTTTCACCTTAAAGAGCTGGAGTTCTAGATGACCCACACAAATATTCATGAATGATTTCCAAAGGTTTTGATGTTGAGAATTCCTTAGTTTTGTGGCTAGTTCTAGTTTGATTTCCATGTTGGCGTGGGCCACATACAACTTGATTTGGCTTGCACATTTTAGGAATGTCCCTTATTGCTTTAATTTTGCTGATGTTGACTAGGTTATCAAAACTTGTATGCCCCAATCATTTGTGCCATAAACAAATTTCATCTGTTTGACTTAAGTAAAATTTATCTTCTTGGATTTTACTGAGAATGTAAACATTATCTAGTGTTCTTACTCCTTTCGCCACAAGTTCTCCTGAGGACGAGTCTCTTATTTCACAATTTTTTGTACTTAAGACAACATTATGTCCTTGGTCACAAATCTGGCTAACACTTAAGAGATTGTGTTTGAGCCCTTCTACCAACAAGGTATTTTGAGCCTTTCCTTGTCCATTGACAAGGGTAGCAGTTCCTTTTCCAATGATTTTAGCGGATCCACTTCCAAAGGATAAATTTCCATTTTTATTGTTGAATGAGATAAACTTTTTTTGGTCACTTGTCATATGTATTAAGCATCCACTATCCATGAACCAGTGATTTTCTTCACTATGAGAACATAGAGTTAAGCCACATTTATTAGTTTTGAGATTTATGTTTTTAGCTTTTTCCCTTTTGAGAGGGAAATTTTGTTCATTATGATCGTAATTATCACATAATGATCAAGACGAATCAAACTTAGCCAAAGGATGAAAGGAATTGTAAGTTTTGAATTGTCCTTACTCTTTAGGGCCATGCAGTTGGTTTGTTTGATCATTAAATCTAGGTGCTTCATTCTTATGAGCCTTGCAATGCTTAGCTTGATGCCCAAAGTTTATACAATTGTAACAATGCCCAAGAAAAATAGTTTGATACCTATTGTAGTATCCATAGCTTGAACCAACATTCTTCCTTGGAGTTTCTCTTTCTTCAATTCTTGGTTTTGAGATGGGACTTTTTTTTTGACAAGATGATTTTTCTTCTTTTGGATGGCAAGAGAGTATATCAGCATAACTTCTGGCATTATTCTTTGTACTTGATGATTCTCCTGTGAAACCAATTCCAGACTTGTCATGCTGAGGTCTTTGAGTATTAAGAATGTTGTCAAGAGCTAGAGAGCTTTTCCAACTCCTTTTGACTTGCTCTAATTCCTTTCTTAGAGATACTATTTTAGCTTCACATTTTTCACAGATATCATCCTTCTCTTTTAACTTAATGTTCAAGAAGTCTTCCCTTCTTTTTGCTTCCTCTCTTTCTATTTTGAGAGAAATTATTTCTTTTGTAGATTCTCATTTTCTTCAATGGCACTCATTAGCAAACTATTTATGTTTCTTTCATCTTCTAGTTATGAGTCATCATCATTTGTAAATGCCATGAATAACATTTCTTTGCTTCTAACATAATTACTTTCCTCATCTGATTCATCATCGCTTTCTTTGTAATGACGCACATTTCTAGTTGATTTCCTTTTTATGACTACAAATTCATCTTCATTAGACTCATCTTGTTTGGAGAAGAAGTTCTTCTTATTAAACCCTTTCTTTTTGTACATCATTCTTTTAGAGTCCTTTTCATCATCACTATCATGTTTATGAGGACATTTTGCAGCATAATGACCTATTATTCCACAATTGAAACAAATAAGAGGGTACTTACCTTTTAGCTTAGATCCCCTTTTTAGTCTTCATACAAATTGAGCTAATTCGTTTTTAATATCAAATTCATCACTGTTGCAATTCCATCCTTTTCCTTCTTTTGTAGATCTTGAGGCTTTGAAAGCTGCTTCTTTGAAAGTTGGGATCCCTTTCCTCATCTCATAGGCAATAAGACTTCCATGAAGTTCATCCATCTTGAGAGTATCTAGGTCCTTCATTTCTTCTATGGCACTTAATTTGGAGTCAAATCTGTCAGGAAGCAATCTCAGGATTTTTTGAACAATGGTGCTTTCTTCAATATTTTCCCCTAGTCCTTTAAGAGAGTTAACCACTTCAACTACTCTGAGGAAGTATGATGCAATATCTTCTTCATCATCCATTTTCAGACTCTTGAATTGTCTTCTATAGGTTTGAAGCTTTCCCTTCTTAACTTTGGAGTCCCCATCATATAGAGAAACCAATTTATCCCATACTTCTTTGGTTGAGTCACAGTTCATGACTTTCATAAATTCAGAATCGGTGATTCCACTAGTGATGGAATTTAAAGCTTTGGAATTATAAATGTAGGCTTTTCTTTCAGCTTGATCAGTTGGAAGACTAGTGGGAGCTTTGTACCCATCCAAAACAGAGTGCCATACTTCAAGGCCAAGAGACATTAGATAGTAGGACATCCTCTTTTTCCAAAAACTATAATTTGTTCCATTAAAGATAGGAAGTTTTCTTGTTACTTCCATGTTCTTCATTGTGCCTAAGAATCCTTCTTCCAGATGTTAGGCTGATAATGAAGAAGCTGACTCTAAAACCAATTATTGGAAATACTGAGAGGGGGGTGAATTAGTATTTCTTTTCAATTGTTAATTATTTCCAGTTATATTCTTCACAATTAAAGATAGAGAGGTGTATAATGATAATATTAAGGATTAATAAGAATTTCAACCCCCTTTCTAATAATAGTATACAATAGGTGAGTGAGGGAACCAACCCTTTTAATGAAACAAGCACCAACCTGTTGCCAAGCACCAACTTGGACTTTGATGAGGCTCCGACCTCTAGGGCTTTGACCCTATCTTCTCAAGGCACCAACCTTGTATTTAGGAGCTCGTACTCCAAGGATACCAATCCTTCTTTGCTTGGTTTAATAGAGAATTTGAATAATGCTTACTTTAATGTTATTTACATATTCATCATTGTATTATTTCTTCCAAAATTCTTGACTGACTTCACTGCCCACTTGTCTTCATCACTGTTCAAGTCTTCAAATAGTTCATACCTCTAATATCAAGTATGTGATCACTGTTTCGAGTCCCTCAAGGTCGCACGTTTGAGGTAATAGTCCATCCACTGCACCGAGCTGTTGTGACTGTCAAGGATGCCATAGGTATCTTGATCTAGGTGGATATTGGTGGTCACCCGCCTATTCCACTTGGGGCTCCACCATTGTCTATTTCAGTTTTTCAGTTTCGGCACAGTTTACTATTTTTAGCAGTTTTTCGGGTCCTAAACTTTCGAAGCCGTTTTGAGGCCCTAAACGACATTTTTTGGGAAAACGAAGAGCAACATTGGTCCATGGACCCATGTTGCTCATTCCAAATTTCTAGTCCTCGGATAGATCTTTCTAACGAGGTATGGTACGCATCAAACAGAGATCGTATGCCAAAGTTACGCCCCTGGGAAGTTGAAACACCAATTTACCCAAACGGGGCCCATAGTTTTGGCGCTTCATCTCCTAGGGTTAGGGTTTTGGATGTTTAGGATTTCCCATTATTTCTAAATGATAAATAGGCCCTCGAGCCTCATTGTAACACAGTTCAGAGGCCTGTAGCCGCCACATCTCTTCTCAGAGATAGCTACCAGCGCCCTAGCTAGTTTTATTTCCATTCTGTCTGTAAACAAAATTCAGTTCGTTGATATTAATGAAATGAAGTGTTATTTCCGCTGCATCTCTCAGAGCCATAGTCATATTTTTATTTCCGTTGTGTTCCCGCATAACCGACTCTGGTATCAGAGCGTGTCTGCTTTTTCTCGATCCTTCTTTGCATGTCCCCAACGAGGTCGGGGTATAAGGAGCAAGGGCTTGATCTGGTGGAACCTTTGCAAGATCAGCCTCGCAAACCTCGACGGACGCCCATGGGGGATGAAAAGAAAGATGAAGGAGCAGGAGATCCTATCAAAATATTGCTCGAGGAGGCCCTCGAAAAACAAAGGAACGCGATGATGGATAACTTTGCTCAGATCCTTCAACGGCTACCCACCGGCGGCGCATCTGCATCCAGCAGCCACTCTGGAGGCGCGACTCCTTTTAAGGTACAAGTAAATTTTGAAATTCCCATATTTGAGGGTCAAATAGACGCAGATGCCGTAGATAGATGGTTGAATCTGTTAGAAGGATATTTCTCGGTTCATGACTTTTCAGACCGGGAGAAGATTATTTTTGCACTCCTCAAAGCTACTCCCCATGTTAAGGACTGGTGGGAAACCTACTGTGAGAACAAGGACCAGACAGAACCCTCTCTGTTCTCGGCCGTACCAACTTGGAATTCTTTCCGAGACACCGTCAAGGAACAGTACTATCACGTGGGGAGCTATGAGGACAAGTACATACAATGGACCACGGTGCGACAACAAAGGGATCAAGATGTGCACGAGCTGACGAATCTGTTCCATACCCTGCACACAAAGTTGGGTATCAAAGATTAAGAGAAACATTTGGTGCTAAAGTATCGCAGTTGTCTGCACAGATACATTCAGGAGGAAATGGAGTTCCTCGACATCTCCTCGCTTGGTACGGCATACCGGTATGCTGCCAAGATTGAGCAGAAATTCAAGCAAAAGAAGCGAGACTTTGGATCTGCGAATCAAAAGCAAGGGAAAGGTGCTTCCAAACCGCAGAACAAAGGACCGAGCCAAGGCATGGCGGCTAAAGACAACTCATCGAAGCCACAAGAAAAGAAAAGCACCGCAAAGCCAAAGAAGGACACGGGAAAGTGGTGTGAGTTCCATAAGAGCTCCACTCACAACACAAGTGAGTGTCGGGCCAAGCAGTCGCTAGTGACCGAGATGAGGGCTTCTGAGTCAGATGCATGCTCCGACTCCGAATCAGAACCTGAAAAGGGGAATGAAAAAGGGAAACAGATTATTGATGCGGAGCCCAACGCCACTGTTGCCACTACAAAGGTCCAGAAGGAGGAACCTGAAGATCCAGAGGAGGAGGAACGTCTCTTCCACTCCCAGATGTGGGTAAAGGGCTCTCCTGTACAGTTCATTGTCGACAATGGGAGCCAAAAGAACCTCATTTCAGCAGACGCCGTGAAGCGGTTGGGCTTGCCGACCACAGCTCACCCACATCCATACACCATCGGGTGGCTTCACCAAGGACGAGATCTCCGCGTTAGCCAGCAGTGCCGCCTTTCCTATAGCATCAAGCCCTTCACGGATGAGGTATTATGTGATGTTGCTCCTATTGATGTTTCTGATGTATTATTAGGACAACCATACTTGTGGAAGCGTCATGCTGTGTATGAGTCTCGACCTCGTGCTGTTATTGTTACTTTGGGAAATAAGTTGTGCAGGATACCAGAGGTACCACCTCCTGCCACTATCTCTTTGGTTACCGTAAAACAATGTAGTAAGCTCATTTCCCAAACCAGGAAATTTATTTTCCTGATGATCCGCCCCCAGGGCAAGAAGAAGACTGTGGCCACGACCTCCAGACAGGGCTCCTCTGCACAACAACAACAAATGGATAAGGTTGTGGAGGAGTACGGGGACATATTCACCTCACCCACAGGGGTTCCTCTGCACTGTCGGGTCAAGCACCCGATTGATCTGACCCCCGGTGCGCCGCTACCTAATGGACCGATCTATCGGCGCTCTGTTCTGGAGAATGATGAAATCAAGAGGCAGATTCAGGAGCTGTTGCAGAAAGGTCACATCAGACCAAGTTCATCGCCCCGTGGGAGCCCGATCGTGTTGGTACAGAAGAAGGATGGGACGTGGAGACTCTGTATTGACTATCGGGCGCTGAACAAGATCACTGTCCGGAATAGGTACCTAATCCCACGGATTGATGACCTTCTGGACCAACTCAAAGGTGCAAAATATTTCAGCAAGATCGACCTGAAGTCTGGGTATCACCAGGTACCAATTGAACCCTCCGATGTGTGGAAGATTGCCTTCAAAGCCAAGGAAGGCCTTTTCGAATGGCTGGTCATGCCTTTCGGGTTGACGAATGCTCCCGCCACCTTCATGAGAATGATGGATGACATCTTGTGGCCATTTACCAACTCATTTGTAGTGGTGTACTTGGATGACATTATGATCTTTAGCCAGACTTGGGAAGAGCACCTTCACCACATCCGACAAGTCCTCCAAACACTGCGGCAACACAAGTTGTGTGCCAATTTGGAGAAGTGCACTTTTGGCATGACCCAGGTTCAATATCTGGGATACATTATTGATGAAAGGGGGGTGCATGTGGATCCAGCCAAGATCCAAGTCATTCGGGATTGGCCAGCCCCAACCACTATAACAGAGCTTCGCAACTTTCTGGGTCTTGCTAATTTCTACCGGAGGTTTGTGTTGGGATTCTCTCATATCACTTGGCCCTTGAGTCAAGTCACCAAGGGAGGAGCGAGAGAAAAATTTTTTTGGTCGGAACCTCAACAGAAGGCGTTCACAGAATTGAAAAATCGCCTCTGTTCTGCCCCAGTGCTCACTTTACCAGACTTGCAACAGCCATTCGAGATCGAGACAGATGCCTCTGACTATGCTATTGGGGCAGTTCTTACTCAACAGGGACATCCAGTGGCATTTCACAGTGAGACATTGTCTGACACAGTTCGCAAGTACCCCACATATGACAAAGAAATGTACTCCATTGTGCAAGCTTGTTGACAATGGAAGCATTACATTTTGGGGATGGAAACAATCATCTCATTACTGCATCACCTCTCAGCTCATACGTACACAAGGGAAGGCAGAATGATCGCCATCGAAGTGGTCCACATATCGTAATAGTTTCATTTGAACATCAAGTGCGTTGCTGGGTAGCACCAATCATGTTACGTAACGCTCACCGACCACCGATCGGTGGGGTGGTGCTCACCACCGTGCTCAACTTCAGGCACGAGACTTCCGTCAGACACACTTCTCTATGAGATCCACCTGCATCTTCGGCCAAACTTTTAAGGCACCTTGGGGGTACGCAAGTTCCACCACCTCCAAGATGCACTTTTATGTCACCTGGGACACCTTTGTGTTCCTTCAAGTGAGCGTGCCAAGATGATATGGGAAGCACACTACAGTCGAGTCGCTAGGCATTTCAAGGTTGAGAAAACAGTAGCAGTACTGCAAAAGCATTTCTATTGGCTGAACCTTTGAAAGGATGTCGAGAAGCACATCAGATTCTGCACTGCTTGTGCCATTTCCAAACCAACCATCAAGAAGCAAGGCCTATATACTCTGCTACCTACCCCTAGTCGACCTTGGGAATCCATCTCCATGGATTACATGTCGGGCCTGCCTTCTACTAAGCATGGAAATGACTGTGTTTTCGTGGTCGTCGACAGATTCTCGAAGATGGCCATTATGGCGGCCTGCAAGAAGAATATCACGTTAGCTACCGCGAACTTTTCTTGAACGAGTGGGTGTACTTGGGATCCTGCTGCCTATCATATCGACGGATAGCGGTGTTCCTCGCCATTTTGTCCGGGCCTCCGTCGATTTTGGATACCAAGCTCACTAAGTCCACGCTTCATCCCCAAACAGATGGCCAGACAGAGGTCGTCAATTAATGATTTGGTATACATTATGCATGTACACCAAAGTATCCACGCCATTGCTGACTGTGATCCTCCCCTATGGGCCAACACAGTTATAACTGGGCTCTCCACAGCTCAATCGGCCACAGCCCCTTTCAGGTGGGCTTGGGATTCCAAATGACGAGGTTCCACGATCGAAGCATATTTAGAATACAAAGCATCCAAATTTCATGTCCAACAAGTTGATAAAAGGTAGCTTCATCGAGCGCATTCAACACATCCGCCAACAGGTTCATGATATATTGGACAGAGCCAATGCCAAGTACAAGCAACGCCATGATCAACACCGGGTGCCACACAACTTCCAGGTGGGTGACAAAGTATGGCCACATTTGCAGAAGGAGCGCCTCACTGGACCCCACCGCAAGCTTCGCCCGCTCCGATACGGGCCGTACACCATCACCAAGGCTGTAGGGAACAATGCATTCGAGCTAAGTATTCCACCATTCCTTGGTCTGCACCCAGTCTTCAATGTGGATCGCCTTCGTCCTTACTTCCCACCTCTACTGGACACCTCGGACATTGCAGAACAACTCACACCAATAGAGTTAAATCCAGACTGCATGGAACAGGCCACCACAGATTGTATCATGGACATACAAATCAAGAACACTCGCCAACAGAAAATCCAACTATATCGGGTTGTCAAAGCTGGCCAACTCCTGCACCAAGGAAAGTGGTTCACCAGGGACCAAGTTCAGCAGAAATTTCCTCATCTCATGGAGGAACTTAACGCAATGAGGACCATTGCTTCCTAAGGGGGGAGGAATGATCCAGGTGGATATTGGTGGTCACTCGCCTATTCCACTTGGGGCTCCACCATTGTCTATTTCAGTTTTTCAGTTTCGGCACAGTTTACTATTTTTAGCAGTTTTTCGGGTCCTAAACTTCCGGAGCCGTTTTGAGGCCCTAAACGACGTTTTTTGGGAAAATGGAGAGCAACATGGGTCCATGGATGGATGTTGCTCATTCCAAATTTGTATTCCTTGGATAGATCTTTCTAACGAGGTATGGTACGCGTCAAACGGAGATCGTATGCCAAAGTTACGCCCCTGGGAAGTTGAAACACCAATTTACCCAAACGGGGCCCATAGTTTTGGCGCTTCATCTCCTAGGGTTAGGGTTTTGGCTGTTTAGGATTTCCATTGTTTCTAAATAATAAATAGGCCCTCGAGCCTCATTGTAACTCAGTTCAGAGGCCTGTAGCCGCCACATCTCTTCTCAGAGATAGCTACCAGCGCCCTAGCTAGTTTTATTTCCATTCTGTCTGTAAGAAAATTTCAGTTCTTTGATATTAATGAAATGAAGTGTTATTTCCGCTGCATCTCTGTATTTATGGTCATATGTTTATTCTGTTGCGTCCCTGCATAAATCCGGATCATATTTTCAAATCATTGCTACAATAATCTTCTCCCCAAACTGTTCCTAATGGTGACTACTCTTAATTAGTTAAAATTCTGCTACTATAGGTCCGCGCTCCACAAGTATGCCTTCAAGGTTTTGATGTCTGAGCTTCTAAAACAATCACTAGTGTGCACTCGAGGTAAGGTAACTTGATTTTTTAAGGAATATCCAATAGATTAACTGAAGTCTGCTTCTATTCACAACGTCAAGCACAAATCCAAGCTCAGAATTGCTACCACAGATGACTAGTATAATCTGTAGCTGAAGTCTTCACATCAAATAGTTTGGAATTATTAGGATAGTCCTCCTCCATAAGTTAGCTATCACAGGTGGCTGCCACAGTTTGGTATAATTGTTCCTCCACAGATCTGCAGTCACAGGTGGCTGCCATAGCTACAGGTCCAAGCCTTTATTGCTAGCCCCATATCCGAACCACAGGCAGCTATCCCAATAGAATTAACCCAAGTCTGAGTTTTTTGATCACTGTAGGTCCGTATCACTGTGAAACATCACAAAAACGAGGTCCTGAAGTATTGCAGTGAGCCATCAAAAAAATCTGAGCTGTTGTGATAGGAGTATACAGGTCTGAGTTTGATGACAACTCCAAATACGAGGGTGTCATCTCAAATATTTACCCAAACAAATCTTAAAAAGACTTCTTCGGTGTCCCTAGTTCACAAGGTGTGAACTATGGTATATCTCTATATTTCTTGACCAAATTTCTCCTTAAAAAGTGAGGACTGAATTGTATATTTATAGTGTGACAACTACGAAAATGAAGGGTCACGTCTTTGCAAATAGGTCGACATGAAGGAAAAGGATAGGTCGGCTCACTGATAAGGTTAAGTTTTCTTAACTTAAAAATTCAAATCTCCCAAAACTGCTTGGAGTTTTGGGGCGTGTAAGAGCTCATTAGAAAGGGAAAATTATGCTCTAAAGGATGGTGAAGGTCTCACAAAGAAATTCTGCTTCTAAGATCATGAAACATATTTTTCTTTATGACTGCCCTTAAATTTTATGCATAAAAATATTGGGACAGCATGAGGAATGTTTGGGGCAGCGTGGCTTCTACATTCTTTGGTTTCTTCATTATTATTAATGCCATGTAGCATTATGTATCAACAATGTCATCATATACTAATGCAGTGATATGTCATAGTGCAGCCTTCATCTCAGTCAAAGACATATTGACATCAATGACAATCTAAATTAACAAGTGCATCATGAAGGACCAATAATACCTCATCTCTCAATATTATGTGTAGTCAAAAAAATTTCTTCTTGGAGTTTCTTTCTATAATTTGTGTAGTCCTTAGATTTGAGAATTTTTCTTATCAGTTTTTGGTTACTCCTTTCAAACTAAGAGTTACTCAATTCTACTACTAGTGTCTTGAATGTGTGAGGGTTAGCCTTTTATGCCTCTGACCTTTGTGGTTCCTTTCTGTGGTGTTAGTTAGTGTTGTTGAGGTAATCGATGATCCCTGGTATGGGGATAAAAATGTAGTCCCTTCTCTTATCTATTCTCAAGTATGTCTAAAATCCCCCAAGGATATAGATTTAAGTTAGTATTTAGGATTCTAGTATTGCTACTTTTCTATAGATTGTAGGGAGGTTATTATTGTTGAGGTTGACATGTCCCATAGCATGGGCATAGCCATCATGGGGCTATGGAATAGGGATAGCCCAGTCGGACTTGTGATAAGACCATGGCCAAAGAGGAAACCATTGGATATTATTCAACAACTTCTCAAGTGACTCACGCTGAGATTCCATGACTAGAGAGGTGATTCCATCATGATCAACATGCCTTCTCTAACATTAAACATGTAGATGAAATTTCTCTCTGGCTCCCTAGCCCCAGCAACATGAGGGGCAGGAAAAACTAGTACATGCACTCGGTAAACCTTCACTATTAGCTAAAGACACTCCCAGGACGAGTCCTAAAAGAAAAGAATGAGGATATAAACAAGGTAATATCTTTCCTTAATGATATACAACGTAATCAATGGAAAATGTGGGATAGTCTGGAAAGGTTGGACGCTCGCACGTCCCACATGGAGAAACATATTCAGTGTGAGATTAAGTTTTTAGCACCCCATGGTACCAATATGAATGACCCTGCTCCTCTGACATCCTCAGGTTCCTGAAATGTTTCATGTTATGGTTGTTTTGGTGATGTTTTTTGTCCTTTAATTCTTCGAAGTTCTTTGTACTGCAATTATTTTTGTTTCTTGTAGAAGTTTTCTAAATCACATACTAGTGAACAAATCCATTTAGAGGGAGGCTGATATAATTTTATAAAAGGGCTATTAGAGATGCAATTTTTTCATTAATGGAAAAAATTTAACTTATGAAAAACAAAATACCATAGTTTTATAAATAAAAGCTAAAAGATATATTTTAAATTATTAATTCTAAATATTTTATTATCAATAAATAAATAAATAAATAAACTTACTTAATGTTGTTGAATCCCAAAAAATGATATCTAGTATAATGCACTGTGAAAACCCCTCAATACTTAAATACAAAGAGTGAAGGGAGCTCTACTTGAATGGTTCATGATGCACAATACTTGGTAAGGTTTTTCAAATGGGGTAGCAAGATAAGTGGGCTTGATTGTGGGGAAAAATCCACAGTTAAGTGCACTTGAGCCAGAGGCAATCTGGGATGGGTGACCTCCTAGGAAGTCCTGGTTACTGGGTGTAAGCCCCGTAAGTGATACATTTCACTAGTTTCAATCCAACCGCTTGACCCCTATGAGCATCACCCAATGCAATGAGTTCTAATTGGAATATTCAAAACTCATGAGCAATTAGTCAGTTATGACTACCTCACATGGAAATGGGCATAGATGAATGACTTACTTAATGTAGTTGAATCCCAAAAATGATATCTAATATAATGCACTCCGAAAACCCCTCAATACTTAAAAAAAAATATTTCTAACAAAAATACATTAAATACGATGTAAATTAAGATATATATAATTGAATTTAAATGGTGCATATTCTAATATATAACAATATGCATCCCATAACAATAGACCAAATATTATATAAATTAAAATATACATCATTGGATTTGAATGATGTGGATCCAATATATATTTAATAAATTATATTCCAACTTATATAATAGTATATTTTCTATATATATTTTAGCTAATATGATATTATCATAGTTATATAAATTAAATGGTTGTTAAACATATATAAGCATTAATAGATAATAAGCCTTCAAAACACTTATTTCATGATACATATTACATTGTTAAAGATTTACAAAAAAAATTGTAACATTTTTTAAAATTATTGTTAATTATAATACACACACACACACACACACACACACACACACACAGATATATATATATATATATATATATATATATAGATATATATAAAATCAACTCCTAAATCGGGGCCTCTACATCAAGTGAGTACATTGATATTCCTTTGAGGCAAGTTGTACTTGTAACCTCAAGATGATATTTAGTATCATTAATGATTAACCTACCTACTTGCCTAGGAAACATTGGGCCTTTAGAGGCATAAACCCTCTAGAAGACCTGTAATATCTGGCAAAGTTTACATCACATGTTAAGATGAAACTAGGATTTTTGAACTAACCACCATGATGAATCTCCTCTCGTGGAGGAACACTCAGGCCAAGCTCTTCATTGTGTCCATTACTTTGTTCCTGCATGGAAAAATTATGCTACAGGGGAGATGACTCAGGTCTTCTAGGAGCTCCTTGAGGGAATCAAACTCATCCTCCATTCATTTATACTTAAAACAACCACCTATGAATTTATCCCAAATCTACATATGCATCTATGTCACACATTGATGCATATTTTTTCCCAAATTAAGGCTTGATTGACCTCAATCATGACGAGGTGTTGATTTACTAAAAACTTATATAGTTCACCATGTAAGAGTCTTGACCCATGTGCCTCATAAATATGAAAGAGTTTATTTTTGTCCAACATAGTTAATCAAAGCACCACCCAAGAGTATGCACCACATAGTGGGAACTCAAAAGGGGTGGAAACAATATTATTATTTTTTAAATAGGAGCTTCCAACCCAAGAAACAACTCACTTCCTTCCATTCTATAATATATCTCAACTGTGGAAAGATCATAACATCGAGTTCTTGATCTGAAAAGGTAATGTAGGAATCAATTCATGAATACTCTCCCTTCAAACAATGCTCCCACAATCCTATATTTCTTTACATCCCATAAAAACCATTATCAGGCTCAAACAACAAGACATATCTCTTTCCAACCATTAAATTTTCCATGAATTATATAAGCACGAGGACCAAAACTAGACTACTTTATGCATTAATCCAGTTTCTCTAGCATTAAATTGATTAAGGGATAACACAAGGAATGAATTGGCTTGTGGTAGAGGCGATCACCATTCCATCATCAACTCAATTTAATTTCAAATTTCCTTAGCATTCAATCTTGTATCCATAGTTCCACTTTAAACATTGATTAAGAGGTATTAAAAACATTATAATACCCATCCCATGAATTTAATTGTAACATTAACCAAATCAATTATATTGAATGGAAGTAATAGAGGGGGATCCTTTTCTCACAAGAACCCCTTCTTCCAAACTCATTGATTTTTTTTGAGAATGTCAGCCTTAGAGTCATGATGTCTTAGAACATGAAAGAATGCTATATTAGATAAATTTGATTCCATATCTTAGATTCGTTCTATTATACTCTACAAGTTGCAATATTTGGGCATAGTTCCAAGGACTAGATGTTGGATCTCAACTTGTGAATGTCCCAACACCTCCATAGCTTCAATTTTTTCCTCCTTAGTTAGAAGGATCCTGTTCAATAATACATAGGAATCTATTGTATTATTTTTTTTTATCTTTATTAGCCCCAAACTATACTCCATTTATAGATTTCCATTGGGGTTAATAATGATCCCTCCCACTCTTGCCACCCTTGGATTATGCTTTGAAGTGTCATAAAAAAATAGAAAATAAGAAGCCTAGGTTTTCTTCTATTCCTCAATTCCTTTTAGTCCAGCCTCAACTTCCACCAATCTATAGGTCATGAAGAATTATCCTTGCTTGGAGGCATGCTAGGAATGAGGTTAAGAATCCACCCTTTCTCTTGAGGATCCATGCCACCCAACTCAACAAGGAAGCCAGAGTTTCTACATAATTCAATGCATATGTACTAGCCTACACCGCAACTAAGAGAGGATGTAGTTTTTTTATCATTGAAAATTATTTCATTTCAAGAAAACCATACCTTCTAGTGAATGTATTTTGGGAATGCAACCCATAATTTCTTGAAGGAACTTTTACCTATGAATTTCCTATTGTAACATCATTCCCAAAAGGAGAAGAGAGTGGAGATTTGCGTAGGCCATTTAATTCAAGAGAATATAGGATAAATAATATGATACCATACCTTATGCACAAAGGGGAATTTAAGAAAATGATAGAAAATTGTTTCATCATGATCCAAGTAGAGAGTGTTGGTTGACAAAATTGTAATTCAATTTAGTTCTCAACAATTACTTTTCAAACTAGGGCCTTGTAGACTTCGAGGCAGAGAAAAATTAATGCTAAAGGTTCTAGCCTAATTTTGTAAATCCTATCTCTATCCAGATAATTAAATTAACTAGGTTCTAAAAGGATTCAAATAATGCCCTTTACTTATGTTCCTGCACTGTTCACATAGTAACACCAAAACCACTCTAGAGACTAGATCTTCACAAAATGACAATCAAATATTTTTTAAATGTAAAAATATTTCATGTCAAAACAAATGAACTTAGGATTCAATGGCATATTCAAACAAGTACAAGCTTTGTTCCCGCACTAGACAATCCTTCGAAAGAAATTTTTTCTTGTACTTTTAAGCTAATTTTGTTCCTGCACTTTCTAATGATTCTATTCCTGCACTTAATAATGCATGATAATTTGTCCGTCACATAATTTAATTAGTAATATTATAATTGTCATTACATATAATTAATAAATAAGTTTTTACTTTGAATATTTAATATATATTTTATTTTATAATTATTAATTAAATAAATTTTAATGATGTGATTAATCTCAAAGACATTCATTTATATTATTAAATAATTAAGGATTTAGAGTTATGTGTGATTTTGTAATTTTGTTTATTTTGAAATATTTTTAATTTATAAATTATTGTTTTTTTATAAAATATTATATATAAATTAAAACATTTTAAAAATAATTTATTAATTTTCACCATATTAAATAATCATAATTATTATAACGAATTTCGTGTAAATTTAACCTTAGAAAGTTATTAAAAAAAATGTGATTGATTTATTGAGATGTCATTTAAAGACATTTTAACTTTTTAACCAAAATCTAGTTGCAATTTTTTTTAAAGGTAAAAGAATTTAACGTTGATGAAAAATAAAGATGAAGTGAAATTTCAAAATTATTTGTTATTTATATATTCAAAGTAAAGTAAATTAATTTTTTATCTTTTTAAAATAATTTTTAACATATTTTTCCCTCAATGTGGGTAGAAAGGAAAGGGGAGGTAGAGTTTAATGTGGGTGGAAAGGCAAGTGGAGGTAGAGTTTTGGGGGGCGCCTACCACCTCCCCAACTCTTGAGGCTAATAAAGAGGGGGGTGGTGTGGCCTTCCCCAATGCACAATACGTGTGAGAATTGAGTATTTAAATGGATGGGCACTCAAGCTCTAGCACCTTCTTCTGTTGTGTTTCAGTTGAAATACTAGTTTATGTGGTTGGAAAATCGCTTCCCCTGGATGCAGGTGAGATTAACCTACATTATAAAGAGTGCATATTCCTCCATCTATTTTATAGAACGTAAGAAGGATTAGTTGGTGAAATTAACAATTGTTTGTCAGTTTTGGAAGGTTGTATTTTGTTATTAGTCCACACACAACAATGGATGTTTATTTCTATTTCTTAGCATGCAAGGTTAGAGTGGATACAAAGAAGGTGCATATAATTTTGAGCTTGTTGGTTTGAGAATAGTTCAAGGCACCTATAATACCTCTAAGTTTGGATGACGACCTCAAGAGTAGAAATACTACAACCCTATCTCTCGAGATTGGCTCGCTCTAGTTGGTATTTGGAATCTCAATAAGGTATTTCTAAATTTTTGGTTTAACCTAGTCTATATCTCCTTCCATGGTTGTTTCTAGAGTGCTCTCGGCTCCCTTTTTCTCTGCTTGGAGCTTCTTTTTGATGCAGCCATTTCGCCACAAATACCAAAATGTGAAGACCTAAGACTTAGTCTGCCCAAAACCCGAGGATAGGTTCATGTATCTCTAATAAACTTTAGAATCTCACTTTAATCTTTAAAAAATTAATTTACATGGAAGCTCCCTTAAGCCAAATAACCCTGATTTACACGCGAAAACAGGCTTTATGGGACCTCGGGTCATAACCCAAACCAATATTTCATATGTGCACTTTAACGTTAGCACTTAAACTTACCTTATCGCCTTTCTCAATACTAAAGCTCTTACCTTTAGAATTTTATCACACGCTACAAAACTCACCATATCGCAGATCACAAACTTTAACTCATTGCAATTTCACAATCGCATCACTGATCTCTTCCACAAACCTCATCCGTTGATTTATGCCCCGCTAATAGTTCTCCTCTATCTTTGGGTTTCCGTTCATCACAAATTTCATAAATTAACAAACTCCACCGATCACACATAACATATATCGCAATGTTTGTGATTTTGCGATTTCGCAAATCGGCAAAAATAACATACTTCGGCACTTCACACATTTACATCATTGGCACTTTGCACATTTACCTCATCGCATCACAAACCCTACTTGTTTTCGCATCACAACTTACAAAAATTAACTTTCAATAACTTAACTTATAAATATAAAAATCGTCGATAGTGATGTGCGATATTCCACTGGGATTGCGATTTAATTTGGACTATCCTTCTCCCACTTCAGATCTACGATAAGATCTTAACCGTCAATCTCTGCTTCATCTCTACAATATGATCATAAACGTCCATCACTCTCACTTCAATTCTTCAATTTGATCTTCACCATCTGTCTTCAGCCTTCACGCTTCCTCTGGATTTTAAAGGAAAAACATGGTTGCGGCCTTCGGAAGAATGTAGTCTATTTCTCCTCTTGGATGGAATCTCATAACACATATATTCTAAAAATTAATCACTGCGACTTCACTTCTTTGTCCAGGGTGTTAATTCCCTCTTGAGCTTTATTCTCATTATTTAATCTCTACAACACCTTTGCATGTTGTTCTCAATTCGATCCTCCTCATACTCACCTACAACACCTGTGTTAGGAAAAATACTCTGATTACACACATAATTGTATAATTTATTAACATATCAGGAATTACCTCAACTCATTTCACCCACATAAAATTGGAATTGATTTTTATATTCAAAAACAAATATTTATAGTATAAACCACCTCTCGGCCTGATTTTCTTTAAAAATGGCCTTCTCTCATTCCGCTCTCTCTATGCTGTTAGGCTTACAATAAAATATCCTCTATCACCTATCTAAGAATATGGTCTCTTAATGCCTTTGAGGCTTAAAAATATATACAGAAGGCTCTGCAACCAATTTTGGTTCAGATTCTCAATCTTCTCAACTAAATCCTAAGAATCCTCTAAATCCACAAAATCATCAACTAATTCCTAAGTCTAGGATTCACAATCCCTATGAAATCTCAACTAGCCTAAGTCTCTCATGTTCTCCTACATTTGAAAACATTTACAAATATGCCTCACAATATTTAATTAAATCCTATTCTAAATGTCTCACATAAAATCACTCAAAATATTGAAAATTACATTAATTAAATACTTAGGGAACCAACTCCCTTGAAAACATAAGATCCCCTAGAATTCTACTAAATGTACAAAATTTGGAACCATGTTGCTCCTGCATTGGACTCCCAAGGTAGAAAACAATCATGAACTCCAGATCACGTGTCTTCAATGCTGATGGAATTCCTCCTGGATCCCAAACCTTGTTCTGTAGTTTGTCTTTGGCTGCCTCTCTTCCTTTGTGTTGTTTTATTGTTTGTTCCTATTCTCCAGGTCTCCATACTTTATGTTGCATTGCCCCACTGGTTATGCTCTCATAGTCCATTTTTGTCTTTCTCTTGCTGTTGCTGCTTTGCTTTCTTATTGTTGTCTTCTTTTGAGACACTTTCATCATCGACCTTATTATTCTTTCAATCTCCATGTCCAGTTTATCTTTTGACTGGTAATCACTCTACCATTTGTTGTTGCACTCTGTCCATTCATATTCAAATTGTTGTTTGTTACCTTCACATTGTAGTTTTTGGATTCTTACTACCACCCTTACATCCTTACCCTCTTGTTCACTGTTATACTTAGCTTCTCCCAACTTAGAAACCTCAAAATTTTGCCTTACAAAAATTTCATTATTATCTTCTATAGATTTTTTCACTCTGTCTTCTATAATATTTTTTACCTTTTCAGTTGTGGCTACTTTGTCTTCCAAGACAATATTCTGACTTTGTTCATTGCAACTAAATTCTTCTTCATGATTGTCATTAATGACAATTTCTTTGTCTTCCTTCTTCAGCAATTCATCCTGAGTATATATCCTCTGCTTTTCCAACATTCTTCTTTGAAGATCTAATTTTCTATATAACTCAACAATTTCAATTGGAGTAGAATTTGGAAACTTTACACAATTTTCAATACCTTCACTTGTTGTTGACCAATCATCAGATGGCCCTTCTACCTCTGCTAAATCTACACACATTTCTAAATCGTCATGCTTAAAAATTACAATCTCATTAGGAACAGTAAATACCTTTTATTCGTCATGATTTTTAATTGCATCTTCAATGTAGACTTCTTCTTTCTTTTGAACAATCTTCAGTAATTGTTCTTTCTCCATATCATCTTTAATTTCAACAATATTCAGTGATTGTTCCTTTTCTGTTGTCATCTCAACAGATTCCTGTGGGTAACTTTCACATTTATTACCCTTATGAACCACTACTATTTTATCTCCTTTTGCTTCAAAAATTCCACTTTGTTATTCTTTTATGTTTTCAAAAAACATATTTTTGTCTACTCTGATAGTATTCAATAATTGTCTTTCCCTTTTTCTTGAGTAACCTGCAAACATACAAAACTCATTAATATTAAAACCATGAAGCTTTTCAACCTCATTTGATATTGCAGTAATCCATTCTTCATCAGAACTATCATCATAGTTCACAGATTCTCTACTATATTTTCCTTCAATTTCTTCATCACTTTCTCCAACAAATTTATTTTGTGGTAGCTCAAATCCTTTGAGCTTCTATAACATCAATTTAACATCCATTGTCTGCTCAAGATTTCTAAGCTCCTCTATTAACTGAGTATTCACCTGATGCTTTCTCTTCTCTTGTAGCCTATACCATTTTACCTTCTTTCTCATTATATAACTATACCTTTGGTCTTCTTTACTTCTCTGTAACATTTCCATTAATAACTCGAGATGGAATTTTATCTTAGCTTTCTCTCTATCAATCTCCTCTTGAATCATCATCTATGTGCCCTTTTCCTTGGCATATTTATTCTTCCCGTGGCTTTCCTCTAAACCTCTACAATGAATTTTAGTGATCATTGACTTCCCCTCCTTTGTGAACTTCATCTTATTCACTTGTCAATTGCACTAAGCCTCTCTTTCTTAGCAAGTCTCTATACCTGTTGAAAATACCTCACCAAGCCCTCTCTACTTTGAGCTCAATATTTTGGTAACACTGGTTCTCTTTCTTTGGAACCTCTATTGAGTAAATCCTTTACTCCTTGGCTTCTGCAATTCCACTTTCTTCTGAGAACACTCTTGTCCTCTCTGTCCAACCTTCAGCAAGAACATTTAGGTTCTTTGCCACTTTTCTTTAGAGTATCCACTTTACTCTTCCTTCAAGAATGCAACTGTTCCTTCTTCTTACAGTTCCTTTTGTTGTTCTTTTGTTGATATATTCCCTCTTTGTCTGCAACCTGAAATATGCAAACATTTTCTCAAACCAGAGTTAAAATAAAAACATCATATCACCTTGTAGATCTCTGCAAGATCTTGTTCCACCATTCATCCACACTTTCAATGGACTACTCTCTGTTCCTTTGCCTCTGTAAATTCTCTTCAAGAGTATCAATTAATCTCCATATTCTGCCACACTTTTATGTTTGTATGCCTGCTGCCTGTCAGATTTAAAATATGATCCTTCTTCCTACAATCACAATTGTATTATTCACATACAACTTCAAGAACATAAATATGCTCTAACTTTATCCCAAAAGAGCTTTTACTCCTCTCATACCAAAAATTATGCAGCCATATGGCCGCAAATACCAAAATGTGCAGACCTAAGACTCTCTGCCGAAAACTTGAGGATAGGTTCATTTATCTCTAAGAACCTTTAGAAAATCACTTTAATCTTTAAAAAAATTATTTACGCAGAAGCTCCCTTATGCTAAATAACCCCGATTTACACGCAGAAAAATGATTTGTGATACCTCGGGTCACAACCCAAACCAATCTTTCATATTTGCACTTTAACATTAACGCTTAAACTTACCTTATCACCTTTCTCAATACCAAAGCTCTTACCTTTAGCATTTTATCACGCACTGCAAAACTCACCATATCGCAGATCGTAAACTTTAACTCATTACAATTTCACAATCGCATCTCCGATCTCTTCCATAAACCTCATCCATTGATCTATGCCCTGATCTAATGGTTCTCCTCTATCTTCGGGTTTTGTCTCATCACAGATCGTATAAATTAACGAACTCTGCCAATCACACATAACATAAATCGCAATGTTTGCGATTTTGTGATTTCAAAAATCGACAAACATAACATACTTCAAAATTTCGCACATTTACCTCATCGACACTTCACACATTTACCTCATCACATCACAAAGCCCACTTCTTTTCTCATCGCAACCTACAACAATTAACTTGTGATAACTTAGCTTATAAATATAAAAATCGCCGATAGAGATGTGCGATATTCCATTGGGATTATGCTTTAATCTGGTCTGTCCATCTCCCACTTCAGATTTGCGATAATATCTTGACCGTCAATATCTGCTTCATCTCTGCGATATGATCCTAACCTTCCATCGCTCTCACTTCAATGCTGCAATTTGATCTCCACTTTCTGTCTTCGGCCTTCACGCTTCCTCTGGATTTTAAATGAAAATTATGGTTGTGGCCTTCGGAATAATGTAGTAGATTTATTCTCTTTGCTGGAATCTCATAACATAGAGATTCTTGAAATTAATCACTGCGTCTTCACTTCTTTTTCTAGGGCGTTAATTCCCTCCTGAGCTTTATTCTGGATATTTATTCTCTGCAATGGCTTTGCACGTTGTTCTCAATCCGATCCTCCTCAGACTCACCTAAAACACCTGTGTTAGGAGAAATACTCTGATTACACACACAATTATATAATTCATTAACTGATCAGGAAGTACCTCAACTCATTGCACCCACATAAACTCGAAATTAAGTTTTATATTAAAAAACAAATATTTACAGTAATAAACCACCTCTCGACGTGATTTTCTTTAAAAAATGCCTTCTCTCATTCCTCTCTATAGGTTTTAATCCTGAACAGAAATTATCTACACACGAATATTATAACAGAAAATAAACAATAGCGAGAGCATAAAACATAAAACAAATAAACATAGAGATTTTCCCCTGGATCCCAAATCAGGACGACCAACTTGATTTTTCATTATATTCCTTTTAATGTTACAACACAAATATATACATGCTGAAGCATACATAAGCCCTAATCCATTAACCCTGGATTAGAACACAACCGTAGTTCCCTTGACCGGATCTAAAAAAACACCAGGGGTCGAAAACCTTCGTACCCCAAAACCATGTGCAAAACCATGCACAAAACCATGGGTGTGGACCACCCACCGGAAATTAAGGACCAAAAAATTTTCGCCGGGGCACTACCCCGGACCCCGACATGTGATTAGTCGTGGAAAGAATATAACACATACCCAACATTCCCCCACTTGTTCTTTTCTTTCCGCAGGGGGCCATAGGAGAGCTTAGTCATTGTCCCAATTCTTCAACACCCATTGTTTCTCTACACCAAGAGAACTTCTGAGTGCTCACATACTTTGTCAATGCATTTGCAACATTCTTTAAAGTGTCCACCTTTACTAGCAACACCCTTTTAGCCTCAACCATATCTCTAACAAAGTGATATTGAACATCAATGTGCTTTGTCTTTGAATGATAAGCAGGGTTTTTAGCCAAGAAAATTGCACTTTGGCTATCACAGTCTATCCTTATAGCTTGCTGTACCAACCCCATACTTGAACACAATCTCTGCAACCAAACCGCTTCCTTGCTTGCATGAGTGGCTGCTATGTATTCTGCCTCTGTAGTTGAAAGAGCCACTACAGACTGTCTTTTACTCATCCAACTGACTGCGCCTCCAAATAGGCTAAAAACATACCCACTTGTAGATCTTCTTTGATCCATATCTCCGGCCCAGTCTGCATCAACAAAACCACGAATGTCCAACATTCTTTCCAATCCTGGTCTTCCCTGGTAGCACAAGCCATAATCACTAGTGCCACGTAAATATCTGAAAACCCGCTTCACTACCGTCCAATGCTCCTTCCCTGGGTTTGACATAAACCTGCTCAATACTCCCACTGCATGTGCAATGTCTGGTCTAGTACAGACCATTGCATACATCAGGCTACCCACTGCACTTGCATATGGAACACAGGACATATACTCCTCTTCTTCTTGTGTCTTGGGACACTGTTCAGCAGACAACTTTACACCTACAAGAATAGGAACATTCACCGGTTTACTATCCTGCATATTGAACCTCTGCAATATAGTCTCGACATACTTCCTCTGGTTTAACCAGAGCTTCCTCTTTTCCCGATCTCTCTTAATTTCCATGCCCAAAATATAGTTTGCAGCACCAAGATCCTTCATGTTGAATTTGGAGAATAGTTGGGTCTTCAAATCTTGGATAATTTCTTTGTCATTTCCAATCAACAACATATCATCCACATACAAGACCAAATAAATAACACTGTCACCAATTAATTTAAAATAAACACAGTGATCCTCCTTGCTTCTGGTGAAGCCAAGTCCCTGTATATAGGTATCAAATTTCTGATACCACATCCTTGGTGACTGTTTTAACCCATACAGAGACTTCTTCAACCTGCATACTAGTTCTTTCTTACCCTTCACCATAAAGCCTTCAAGTTGCTTCATGTAGATCTCCTCTTCTAGATCCCCGTGAAGAAATGTTGTCTTCACATCCATTTGTTCTATCTCAAAATCAAATGCAGCAGCAATAGATAAAAGTAATCTAATAGAAGTAACTTTGGCAACAGAAGAAAAAATATCACCAAAATCAATTCCCAGCACCTGGGAATAACCTTTTGCTACCAACCGAGCTTTGTATTTCTCCACCTTGCCTTCTACATTCATCTTCTTTTTAAACATCCATTTGCTCCCGATGGGCTTCCTTCCAGCCGGCAACTCCACCAGATCCCATGCCTCATTTTTGTGCAAGGATGCCATTTCATCAACCATGGCCTCCTTCCAGAGTTTTCCATCCTCTGAATCTACTGCCTCCCTGACAGTTCTGGGATCATCATCAATTATAGTTAAAGAAAAATTTGAACAGAAAGCAGATGGACTATACCTTTCTGGTTGCCTTATTTCCCGAACTGATCTTCTCATAGCTAGAGTTTGTGGCTCTTCCTCTTCTGAATCTTCTTCTGTTGTAGATTCTTATTCATCCTCCTTTAGCTCAAACTTTATTTTCTCACATTCCTTTGGTAGGACTTCATGTTTAACAACATATTTCACCTCTCTAAGCACCACATCTCAGTTGTACACAACCTTCCTTGTTTCTGGGTTCCAAAGCTTGTAACCCTTTAAACCATCCTTATACCCAATAAAGATGCACCTTTCAGATTTATTATCCAACTTGGTCCTTTCCTCCTTTGGAACATGTACATATGCATCACATCCAAATACCCTTAGATGTGAAAGAGAGGGTTTCTTACCAGTCCATACCTCATGTGGAGTCTTATCCTCCAACATTGATGAAGGTGATCTGTTAACCAGATAGCATGCAGTCTCCACTGCCGCTGCCCATAATTCTTGTCCTAACCCGGCATCGCTAAGCATGCTTCTGCCTTTTCCATCAGCCAGCTCGTTCATTCTTTTGCAACTCCATTTGCCGTAGGTATGAGTAGTATCGTCGTACAGTACCACACTCCCATGTAACTCTTCAAATTCCTTCTGCAAACTCCCCACCACATCCGTCCCTCAAACACCTTCTTTATCTTCTTCTCTCGCTTCCAGTTTCACCATAGCCTCGAATTTTTTAAATTTTTCAAAGACTTTCTATTTCTTCCTCGAGAAAGCCATATCCATGTATTCCTTGAGAAGGCATCTATGAATGAAACATAATACACAGATTTTCCTAGTGATGGAACTGACACAGGTCCAAACACATCACTGTGCACAAGTTCTAATATCTTGTTTTCCCTCTTAGCACCAGAAGGAAAACTCACCCGATTCTGCTTCCCATATACACAATGTTCACAGAAATCGAAATCCAGAGAACAATTAGACATACCTTCTACCATACCATCTCTATGCAGTATCCGAAGGCCCTTCTCTCCAATATGTCCAAGCCTTTGATGCCATAGCATGGTCTTTTCTCTAGAGAAAGCTAGGCTTTCCGCTCCACTTTCAGGAACCACAGAATTGTTACAACCATCAATAACAATGCTAACTTGTAGCTTGTACAGAGTTCTAGTCCGAACTCCCCGCATTAATATGAGTGCTCACTAAACCATCTTGCAGGCATCTTTCTCAAACACTATTTTTACACCTACATAATCCATCTTGCTTACAGAAATTATATTTCTGGCCAATGCATGAATATGTAGAACACCAGGAAGTGTTATAATCCTTCCACCTTGCAGCTTCAGCTTGACCTTTCCATGTCTGACGATTTTGGCCTTCCTATCATCCCCTAGGAAGACATCACCACCATCATATTTCTCATACTCGCAGAACCACCCCCTATGGGGAGTGAAGTGAAAGGATGCACCTTAGTCAATTAACCATGACTCATGATCTACATGTGTATTTGAAGAAGAATCCAAATACACATCCCCATCTTCATTTGAGGTGGTTTTTGCCTCTGCAAAAGGAGCATCATCAGATCCCTTTCCTTTCTCAGGAGCTTTATATCTGTAGTGCTTTTTGTAGTGCCCTTCCTTTCCGCATTTCCAACATACCTTTACAAACTTTTCAGGAGATTTAGATCTCCCACTCAAAACCTTATTCTTATTTCTATATTGGGACCTTCCTCGTACAGATAAGGCATCTCCATTCTGACCCTCCATATTTCCTCGTCTCATTTCCTCTGACAGGAAAGCTGAGACAATGTAATCAAAATTCAAGGTAGTTGTATTTCTACCTATTGCAATAACCAGACTGTCCCATGAGTCTGGTAGAGAGCACAAAAAACTGATGCAATTATCTTCATCTGATATTTAATATCAACAGATGACAACTGACTTACCACAGTATTGAGGGCGTTCAGATGCTCTGTCACCGAGTCTCCATCCTTCATCCTCAGGTTATATAGCTTTTTCCGTAGGAACAACTTATTCACCAGAGACTTAGATTGGTACAAAGTCCCTAGCTTGTCCCACAAGGTCTTCATCGTAGCTTCCCCATATATATTCAACAATATTGAATCTAAGACACACAATCGTATTGTGCTCTTTGCCTTCTGATCTAGCTTCTTCCAGTCTTCATTTGACATTGCCGTTGGTTTAGTACCCAGATCTACCGTGATCCACTGATCTTTATCCACTAGCAGATCCTCCATCTTGAGCTTCCACAACTCAAAACTCTGACCATTAAATTTCTCGATCTCTATCTTCCTGTCGCTTGCCATCTTCTTTCACTGCAAGAATCGATCCCACAGATCTCCCACTGAACAGGGTCTACCTCAGGCCCGAGCAAAAACCCTCAGCAGCAAAGGCATCCCCTTGAAGCCGAAACAACTCTAATACCAAATGTAGGTTTTAACCCTAAACATAAATTATCTACACACGAATCTTATAACAGAAAATAAACAATAGCGAGAGCATAAAACATAAAACAAATAAACACAAAGATTTTCCCCTGGATCCCAAATTGAGACAACCAGCTTGATTTTTCATTATATTCCTTTTAGTGTTACAACACATATATATACATGCCGAAGCATACATAAACCCTAATCCATTAACCCTAAATTAGAACATAACCGTAGTTCCCTTGACTGGATCTAAAAAAATACCGGGGGCCGAAAACCATCGTACCCCAAAACCATGTGCAAAACCATGCACAAAACCATGGGTGCGGACCACCCACTGGAAATTAAGGACCCAAAAATATAACTCATACCCAACACTCTCTCTCTTTGCCCGTAGGCTTACAATCAAATCTCCTCTATTACCTATCTAATAATATGGTCTCTTAATGCCTTCGAGTCTTACAAATATGTAAAAGAGGTTTTGCAACCAATTTTGGTTTAGATCCTCAATCTTCTCAACTAAATCCTAAGAATCCTCTGAATCCCAAAAATCATTGAAATTAATTCCTAAGTATAGGATTCACAATCCCTATGAAAGATCAAATAGCCTAAATCTCTCATGTTCTCCTACATTCAAGAAAATTTACAAATATGACTCACAATATTTAATTAAATCCTATTCTAAATGTCTCACATAAAATCACTCAAAACATTGAAAATTACATTGATTAAATACTTAGGGAACCAACTCCCTTGAAAACATAAGACCCCCTAGATTCTTCTAAATGTACAAAATTTGGAACCATGATGCTCATGTATCACTTTTTCTAATTTGTGTTGGCCTGAGATTTGAGAATTTTTCTTATTCGTTTCTGGTTACTCCTTACAAACTAAGACTCAATTCTAATACTAGTGTCCTGAATGTGTGATGGTTAGCCTTTTATGCCTCTAACCTTTGTGGTTCCTTTATGCAGTTTTAGTTAGTGTTGGTGAGGTAATCAGTGATCCCTGGTATGGGAATAACAATGTAGTCCCTGCTCTCATCTATTCTCAAATATATCTGCAATCCCCCAAGAATATAGATTTAAGTTGGTATTTAGGATTCTAGTGTTGTTAATTTTCTATAGATTGTAGGGAGGTTATTATTGTTGAGGTTGACATGTCTGATAGCATGGGCATAGCCATCATGGGGCTAGGGAATGGGGCTAGCCTAGTCGGACTTGTGCTAATACCATGGCCAAAGAGGAAACCATTGTATATTATTCAACAATTTATCAAGTGACTCACACTGAGATTCCACGACTAGAGAGGTGATTCTATCATGATCAACATGCCTTATCTAGCACTAAACTTATAGATGAAGTTTCTCTTTGGCTCCCTAACCCCAATAACATCAAGGGCAGGAAAAAATAGTACATGTACTTGGTAAACCTTCACTATTAGCTAAACACACTCCTAGGACGAGTCCTAAAAGAAAATAATGATGATAGAAACAAGGTAATATCTTTCCTTAATGATATCCAATGTAATCAATGGAAAATGTGGGATAGTCTGGAAAGGTTTGAAGCTCGCACGACCCACATGGAGAAACATATTCAGTGTGAGATTAAGTTTCTAGCACCCCATGGTACCAATATGAATGACCCTGCTCCTCTGACATCCTCAGGTTCCTGAAATGTTTTCATGTTATGGTTGTTTCGGTGATGTTTTTTGTCCTTTAGTTCTTCGATTTTCTTTATACTGCAATTGTTTTTTTTTTCTTGTAGAATTTTGCTAAATCACATACTCAGGAACAAATCTATTTAGAGGGAGGCTGATATAATTTTGTAAAAGGGATATCAGAGATGCAATTTTTTCATTAATGGAAAAAATTTAACTTATGAAAAAGAAAATACCATACTTTTCTAAATAAAAGCTAAAAAATATATTTTAAATTATTAATTCTAAATATTTTATTATCAATAAATAAATAAACAAATAAACTTACTTAATGCAGTTGAATCCCAAAAAATGATATCTAATATACTGCACAACAAAAACCCCTCAATACTTAAAAACATATATTTCTAACAACAATACATTAAATACAATGTAAATTAAGATATATATTGTTGAATTTAAATGGTTCATATTCTAATATATAACAATATGCATCCCATAACAATAGATTAAATACTATATAAATTAAAATATACATTATTGGATTTGAATGATGTAGATCCAATATATATTTAATAAAATATATTCCAAATTATATAATAGTATATTATATATATATATATATATATATATATATATATATATATATATATATATATATATAAACTAATATAATATTAGCATAGCTATATAAATTAAATGGTTGGTAAATGTATATAAGCATTTATAGATAATAAGCCTTGAAAACCCTTACTTCATGATACATATTACATCGTTAAAGATCTAGAAAAAAAATTGTAACATTATTTTAAATTATATATATATATATATATATAAACCGTAATAAGAATATTGTATTAATAAAAAATCAGCGCCTAAATTGGGGCCTCTACATTAAGTGAGTACATTGATATTCCTTTGAGGCCAATTGTAGTTGTAACCTCAATATGATATTTAGTATCATTAATGATTAACCTACTTACTTGCTTAGAAAACATTGGGTTTTTAGAGGCATAAACCCTCTAGAGGACCTATAATATCTACCAAAGTTTACATCACATGTTAAGATGAAACTGGGATTTTTGAACTAACCACCATGATGAATCTCCTCACGTGGAGGAACATTCAGACCAAGCTCTTCATTGTGTCCATTACTCTGTACCTACATGGAAAAATTATGCTACATGAGAGATGAATTCAGGCCTTCAAGGAGCTCCTTGAGGGAATCAATCTCATCCTCCATTCATTTATACTTAAAATGACCATCCATGACTTTATCCCAAACCTACATTGTTAGGATATTCTGACACATAGGAAATAGCCAAGAATAACTTAGTCTAGTGTAGAGTTAGGTAAAGTGTGTTTCTTTACCATTTACATTTGTAACTTATAATCCGACGGTCACGATTTGTAGTGATTCGACGGTTATCTCCCACCTTGGTATTAACAACACTTGATCCGTGGCTTAACACCCGATTGGTCCATGATCTCCATTTAAAGAGCATGGAGGGTCATTTGTTTGGTAACTGTTTATGAGAGAAACATATGTAACTTTTCTTTTTATATTAATAAAATGCCTGAAGTGGCCGCGTTGGCTCAGGTCGTGGACTGTTTCCCTCTTTGAGGGTTTTAACCACGTGATTATACTGGTGTACTGATTTGGGATCTGTTTGTGAGCGGTGACCTTTGGTTCTTGATCTAAGGAACTTACCCTGTAAATTCCTACATGGTATCAGAGCTATTTTGAGGGTCACGTCCATTGTTGATCAAAATCTAAAGCTGGTTTGACTGCATGCGAATGCCCTTTTTAGATCTACTATTTCTGAACATTTTTGGGCTTGGAGAAAGAGTGCTTGTTACAGTGAGGAACACCTTTTGTTTCATGCAAAAAGGCTTCCAACTGCCCAAGTTATGACAGTTTAGATCTGGAGGTATAAAGCATCTCTTTTGCAGTTATATTTGTTAATAGTTCTGCTTATTTTGGTTCCCTCTTTTTGTTTTTGGTTTTTAGGTTTTATTTATTTTCTGGATCTATACCCTCTTCTCTGTGTATGCTCTTTGATATGCATTGCGTGCGATCTCAGCAAATCAGAAGCAGGAAAAAGGTTTTTTTTTTTTGCTACGTATGCTCTTTCCTTGCATCTTTGTGCGATCTCGGGAAATCAGAAATAGTGGAAAAAGTGATAGTTGTCGGTAAGGCTAACTGAAAATCTAACATTCTATCGTAAGGCTTTGCATTTCATTTTTTTTTCTCCTTTTTTTATGTTTTTTGTGCAGGAAAAGGCACGCACACGAAAAGAAAGAAAAAAGAAAAAACGTCCTCCTTACATACAATAATGTGATCCTTTTACTATCTCACTTGGTGAGGGGTTAGTTTATGAGAATAGAGGTCTTGGGTTCAAGTCTCCTTCTCAAGCTTCTTTTGTAAAAAGTTTTTGTTAAAAGGGGCGGAAATTTTTTTTTTAAATCCGCACTTCGTCCCATTCCCGTAACTATTCGGCATCTACAACTCAGTTTTTTCAAAAGACATAACTTCTTCATCCGGAAGCCGTTTTTCGAGCCATTTTTTTTTAAACGGCCTAATTTTTCGAGATATTTCCATTGGAGTAGTTATTTTTAGCTTTCTAAAGTGCATGCCCAGTTATTCTTAACAACACCAATTATTTCCAATGGCTACGTCACATGGTAGATATACTTAGAAGTAAAGGGCTTTATAGAATAGCCACAGGAAAAGAAACTAAACCTTCTGATGATCATAAAGCTACTAAATGGGAAAATAAACAAGATCAAGCATGAGGGTTGATAGGAATGTCCATTTCTCAAGATCTTTGATTTCATATCCTTGACATTGACACCCCTGATGAAGCCCTGGAAAAGCTAAAAACTGTTTTTGGCATTCAAAATCAAATCAGGGCCCACCAGCTTGAAAATGAGTTACTTACTTTGGACCCCAATAATTTTTCCTCCATTGAAGATTTTTTGTCCAAATTCAAGACCCTCAGAATTCTTTTAGAAGGTTGTAAGATCAAAAAGGATAATGGTAGCCTCATCTATTTCGTTCTTGCTAAGCTTGGCCCTGTAAACTCTGTATTTCTTTCTGCCTTCCATACCACTAGAGAAGCCATCATTTCTTCAGGAACCACCTACAAGAATCCCTCTTTTGATTCCTTTTGCGATTCTTTGTTGTGAAACTAGCTCAAAAATAGAAGAAAAACGATATCAACGCCTTAGAAATAAGCCACTTCGAGGGGGCAACCTCCAATACATTACATGAATGAACAATTCTTGGATGATTCAAATTAAAAAACCTCCTTTATATATATAGGAGTCCATGGGGCCATAATGGAATCCTAGTGGGGCTACAATGTAATCCTAGCCGACCTAACAATAATAATTTAAGGGCACAATAATAACAATATGGGGGTTACAAGGGTACAATAATAACAATAAGGGGGTTACACTAACAACAATAAGGGACTATACTAGTAATTTAGGGACCTAACATGCCCCTCTCCTTCAAAAAAGTGTTGTCCTCAATGCTTGAGTAGCTATGGGTGTTTCTGTACAAAATTCTCATCCTCCCATGTAGAATCTTCAGTGGGTAAGTTCTTCCACTTGATGAGATACTCTGAAATTGATTGATTCTATAGCTGTCAAGTTCTTGTTTCTGTGACCGCTTTAGGTTCCAATATGATTTTTCCTTCCTCATCAAGTTCTTGCAATATTGTTTGAACTGGAAGATTTTCACCTATAACCTTATTTAAGCATGAAACAAGGAAAATTGGATGCACTCGTGAAGAAGTAGGAAGCTCCAATTTGTATGCCATAGTACTAATATTTTTCAACACCTTGTAAGGACCATAGTACTTTGGCGATAATTTATTATCCTTCTTAGCTTGCTTGAGGGACATTTGTTTGTATGGTTGTAGACATAAAAATACCCAGTCTCCTACATCAAAAATTCTATCGCTGTGATGTTGATATGCCTGTTGTTTCATTCGATTTTGTGCCAAATTTAGGTTGTCCTTTAAGAGTTGGAGAATTCTTGTTGATGCTCGATGTGATCTTATACTGCTTGAACCTTTGAATTTTCTCCTAAAGATGATGTGATGGATGGTGGATGAAATCCATAAAGTGCCATAAATGGGGTCATTTTTGCTGCAGTATGGAAGGAAGTGTTATACCACCATTCAGCTAGAGGTAACCACTTGACCCATTGTGTTTGTTTATCAGATACAAAAAAACGAAGATATCCTTCCAAACATTTATTTACTATCTTAGTTTGACCATCAGATTGAGGATGATAAGATGAGCTATGGGCTAATTGAGTACCCAAACAAGAAAATAACTCCGTCCAAAAATTTCCAGTAAAAATGGGATCTCTGTCGCTCACAATAACCCTTGGGTTTCCATGTAGCTTTTGAATTGTATCCATAAATGTAGTAGCAATTGTACTTGCTTTAAATGGATGAGATAATGCACAAAAGTGTGCATACTTGGTAAGTCTATCAACTACCACCATGATGACACTCTTTCCTTCGACTTAGGTAAACCTGTGATAAAATCCATTGAAATCTCCTCCCAACGTTGACTTGGAATGGATAAAGGTTGTAGAAGTCTTGGGGTCTTAATTTTTTCCACTTTATTCTGCTGGCAAACCAAACATTCCGCCACAAACTTTTGAATATCAGATTTAAGGCCATCCCAAAAAAATTCTTTCTTCACCCTGTGGTAAGTTTTTAAAAATCCTGAGTGTCCTCCTAAAGGAGAAGTGTGCAATTCCAGAAGAATCTTTTGTTTTAGTTGGGAATTCTTACAAAGATATAAGCGATCTTTGTACCATAAGGAATCATTTTTCCAACTAAATGAATCAGATGTACTAGGATCTTGCTGCAACTTTTGAATGAGTATCCATACATCTTTGTCCTTCTTCCATTCATCTCTTGCTTCAGTTATCCAATCTGGTTGGATAATAGAAATGGCACAAAGCAATGCTTCCACCTCTTCATTCTTTCTTGAGAGTGCATCTGCAACAACATTAAGCTTTCCTTTTTTGCATATTATTTCAAAGTCATAACCCAACATCTTTGTGACCCATTTTTGCTGCTCTTCTGAAGATAGTCTTTGTTCCAAAAAGTGTTTAAGACTATCATGATCAGTTTTTACCTTGAAGTGTCTTCCCATTAGGTAAGTTCTCCATTTCTTTAGTGGATGTAGTATTGATAACATTTCCTTCTCATAAATAGGTTTCTGTAAATACTTTCCTTTGATTGGATGACTTTCAAAAGCAATGGGTCTTCCTTCTTACATTAAAACATCACCAATTCCATTTCTTGAGGCATCACATTCCACAATAAAGGTTTTTGTGAAGTCTGGTGTAGCTAAGACTGGTGCTAGGCACATTACCTCTTTAAGATGGTCAAAGGCCTTAGTTGCTTCAGGAGTCCATGAAAATGTTGCTTTCTTCAATAATGTTGTTGGAGGTGCTGCTATTCTCCCATAATTCTTAACAAAATTTCGATAATACCTTATTAACCCGATAAATCCTCGCAACTGCTTTGTGGTTGTGGGGACTTTCCATTCCTTAATGGCTTTAATTTTGTTAGGGTCTACCTTAACACCCTCGTGAGATACAATATGACCCAAGTATTCCACCTCTTGTACTCCAAAGAAACATTTGGATGTTTTTGCATATAATTGTTTCTCCTGCAATAGTTTGAGCACCTTGGCATGCTGAACATGATCCTTCCAAGACCTGTTGTAGATTAGTATATCATCAAAAAATACTAGCACAAATTTTCTAAGGAAGGGTTTGAAAATGGAATTCATCAACCCTTGAAATATAGAAGGTGCATTGGTAAGGCCAAAAGGCATGACCAAAAATTCGTAATGACCCTCATGAGTTTGAAATGATGTTTTTGGAATATCTTCAGTCTTCATTCTAATTTGATGATACCCTGAACGAAGATCCAATTTGGTAAAATAAATTTCTCCATGTAATTCATCCAATAATTCATCAATCACAAGAATGGGAAATTTATCTTTAATGGTGAGCTTATTGAGCTCCCTATAATCCGGATACATCCGTCATGATCCATCCTTCTTATGTACCAATACTACAGGAGTAGAGAAAGAACTTTGACTAGGTTGAATTATACATGCCTCTAACATTTCTGCAATCATACGTTCAATTTCTCTCTTTTGGACATAAGGATATCTATAAGGCCTGATGTTTGGAGGAACACTTCCTGGAATCAAATGAATAGCATGATCATGATCATGAATAGGTGGGAGTCCTTTAGGAGTTTCAAAAACCTTGGAATTATTGTCCAAGACTTTTTGGAGATCTGCAAAAATAGATGATTTTGATGTTGGAACTTCTAGTGAGCATAATTGTGCAATTATGCCTCGTTGTTCTTTCTTTAGAAGCTTTTTCATGACATTAGAGCTTATTATCTTTCCCAGCTTCCCTGCAATACCTCGTAATTCAACTTCCTTTCCTTCTGAAAAAAATTTCAAGAAAAGTTCTTGAAAATTAAAAGCTACCGTCCCCAAAGATTGTAACAATTATACTCCTAGTACAACATCAACACCTCCCATAGGAATGGAAAGCATTGGACTATTCAATACACATTCCCCCATGGTTAGCTTGATATTATGGCATTTTCCAGAGCAATTTATAGTTCCTCCATTTGCAACCATCACTTGACATTCTGGTGCTGGGTATAGGAAAAAATTCAATTCCTTGGCTACCTTACAATGAATCAAATTATGGGTACTACCTGAATCAATCAACACTATTACCTTTTTCTTCTAGATATGTCCTTCTATCTCGAGATTTTGAGGAGTGGTAATTCCTGCCAATGCATTAAACGATATGGTTGGACTCATTTCTTCCTCTTCTTGGGTTGGTTACTGGTGTATATCCTCTTCTTGTTCATTTTCTTCTTCCTCTTCACAATCTATGTAAAATAATTTCTTCTTAGCACACTTATGACCTTTAGTGTATTTGTTATCAAAACTGTAGAAAATCCCTTTTGCTCTTTTTTCTTCCAATTGTTGTGGTGTGAACCTTGTAGGTTGTGGAAATCTAGGAGTAGCAACACTTCCCTCTTTATAGAAGTGAGTGGTAGGCTTCCTTGTCGCCATAATTTTACATTCAATTTTTCTTTCCAACCTGAATGCCTTCTCCAATGAATCAAGTTCCAAAATTCGAACTTCATGTTGGATGTTATCCTTTAAAGAACCTATGAAGAGATCAATCCTTTGTTCCTCTGGAATATCAGTTACCCTTATATTCAATTTTTGGAAGTCCTCAATGTGATCCCCCATTAAACCCTTTTGTTTGAGATTTATCAATTGGCTAAAGAAGGTGTTTCTCTTTGTATCCTCATAATGTGCTATCATTTCCTCCGTAAAAATTGACCAAGTGACAATTTTTTTACGGGAGAAAAGCCATCAATACCATACAAATGTATTTTTTTCTAAATGTAAAGTTGCAATGCATACCATTTTGTGTTTTGTACATTATGGAGATCAAATTATTGCTCCATCTATAGTATCCATGTTACAGGATCCTTTCCATCAAACTTCCTCATATCCATTTTTGGAATATGGTGGTTCTTCTCGCCAAAATTAGAGTTTATGAAATCACGATTAACATTTATTTTATTCTCATCATGAGTTTCCTCTACTATCTTTTCACCATTAGGAAACATTTCTTGTATCAAATTTGTCAAACCTTCCATGTCTTCTTTTAGATCATTCTTCATGTTTTCCATTTTTTCATCAATCTTAGCTTCCATGTCATCCATCTTAGATTCCATGCCAACTTCCATGCCATCTATCTTAGAATCCACGCCTTTCTTCAAACCATCCATATTATTCTTCAAACCATCCATCCTTGCTTCCTCACATTTCTTCAAAACTTCCATTTCATTTTTTTCTGCTCTTTGCGAGAGCGAAATTTGGTGCACTTGCTCTTGTAATTTTGAAACATCATGTTGCAATTATTCATCTTCATGAGTCATAGGAGAGCCTTCTGAAGGCTTAATGGGTGTTGAATTATTTTTATGGGACATTTTTTTAGAACCCAATACTGATATCTATTCTAAAATATGCCCTTGTAATCAATTCAAATTGATTCTTCAAACAAGACTTATGCAATTCGGAAAAAAATACACACCTTTTTCTTGCTTTTGAGGAGCTCGATATTGAAATTGGATTATCTCTGTGATTGCGGCTCTTAAATATCTGAAATTTTTCACTGAGGTAGCCCTCTGAATTCTCCTTCGAATGCCATAGGTCTGACTTGATTTGGATTCTCCAATACAAAGTTATGTCCAATCTCCCACAATGACCTAATTATGGATTGGTTCAGTAGAGAAAATTTGTACGACTTTCCACGTGTCACTGTTTTGTCCTTTGGCTTTGAAATTGATAGAAAAGAAACTAAAATCTGTGTACTTACGACCACTTTTTACAGCACTCCAATCCGATACTCAGAGAGAGAGAGTTATGAATCTTTTCCCATGCTCACCTCTTTGAGATGAAATTCGGGAGCCTGAAAAAGCACTACCTTCCACAAATCATATCTCCGAAAATATTGCGAACCAAGCTCTAAAATTTTGCGACATGTTTCCTCAGGATTTCAGCTTCGTACCCTAAAAATTTCAGATTCTGACCCTTCGTAGAAAAAACATTATAGCGAAAATTCCACGATGACCTGTTTAGAGCAGCGAAACCCTAGAATCCAAAACTCTGATACCAAATGTTGTGAAACTAGCTCAAAAATAGAAGAAAAAGATATCAACGCCTTAGAAATAAGCTGCTTCGAGGGGGAAACCTCCAATACATTACATGAATGAACAATTATTGGATGATTCAAATTACAAAACCTCCTTTCTATATATAGGAGTCCATGGGGCCATAATGTAATCCTAGTGGGGCCACAATGTAATCCTATCCGACCTAACAATAATAATTTAAGGGCACAATAATAAAAATATGGGGGTTACAAGGGTACAATAATAACAATAAGGGGGTTACACTAAAAACAATAAGGGACTATACTAGTAATATAGGGACCTAACATTCTTTGATAAGAGAAAAAGAAAAAAATTTACACCTTGGTCTTATCATTGCTGGAAACGCTTCTAAGAAAGCCTTAGCATCCCAAAAAAAACCATATCAAAAGAATCCCAAGAAGAAGTATCCTAAAAAATATGGTCCTAAACCAAAAAATGGCTCTAAGAGATTTTAGCCGCAAACTGAAAAATCAAATCACCAAAATAATAAGGAAAATCAAAACAAAGGGAAGAAGATAGATAAACATTGCAACTTTTGCAATCAGGATGGCCATATAGAGTCTAAATGTTTTAAGAAGCTGGAAGCCTTAGAATCAGCAATGAAGAAGGACAACATCAATTTGGAGCACTCTTCACCTTCATCTTCAGGCATGGCACTTTCCGCTTGTGGTTTTCAAGCATCAAGATCTGGTTACGCATTAAACGTATCTTCTTCTTCTCCTTCTCATGAGTGGCTCATTGATTCTGGAGCTTCTTATCACATGGCTAAAAATAAATCCATGTTTTCTTATTTAAATGATTGTAACACCAAACATATTTATGTTGGTGATGATAGATCTCTTAGTGTTGTAGGATCTGGAACCATTCATCTAGATAATGGTCAGTTTAATGATGTACTATGTGTTCCTACCTTTTCATGCAACCTTCTATATGTTTATAAAATAACTCATTCAGGTGAAGGGAAAATAGTAGAATTCTCACCTCATGATGTTGTAATCAAGGACCTCAAAGATCCTAAACATATTTTAGGTCCTGGCATTGCTGATGATTCCACAAGGTTGTATAAGTTTGACAACTTTGGGTCATCATGTCTTCCCTCTGTTTTTGTTGCTCATAATGATGATGTGAGAAAACTTTGGCATGAGCGATTTGGTCATTTAAAATATTTCTCTCTTCAAACTCTATGTAAGGAAAATATGGTGACGGGCCTTCCTATGGTATCTTGTTGGGATGGTGTTTGCTCTGGATGTGTACTCAGAAAACATCATCGGGATAGTTTTGACAAACATGCCTCTTGGCATGCTTCAACCCCTTTTCAGCTTGTGCATAGTGATTTATGTGGTCCACTTCCTGCTGTTTCTTTCTCTGGTTGCAAGTACTTCTTAACTTTGATTGATGATTTTTCTAGACACACTTGGGTATATTTCTTAAAACTCAAGAGTGATGTTTTTAACATTTTCTTGGCCTTAAAGGCATTTGTTGAGAAACACTCTAGACATCAAATTCTTAAGTTAAGATCAGACAATGGCAGAGAATATGTTAACAACAAATTTATCAACTTATACACTGAGCATGGCATTCAATTGCAACATACCATTCCATATACTCCACAACAAAATGGTGTAGCTGAAAGGAAGAATCGCACCTTAAAAGAAATGGCTAATTGTATGCTTCAATCTAAAGGACTTGGTCTCAATTTTTGGGTAGAAGCCATTAACTGTGCAAATTACATAGTAAATCACACTCCTACTAAAGTTTTAAAGAATATAACTCCAGAAGAAGCTTGGAGCTCAATCAAACCAGATGTAAGTCACTTTCGTGTTTTTGGAAGTGATGCTTGGGCCCACATTCCAAATGCGAAACATAAAGCCTTAGAACCTAATAGTGATTTTTTTTTTTTGTTGGATATTCTGAAGATATCAAAGGATATAGACTTCTTCAACTAGAATCCAAAAATATAATCATTAGAAGAGATGTAAAGTTTGATGAAAATATATCGGCCTGTGAGCCTAGTTCGGTGGGTGTGCCACCTTTGGCCTGCGAGCCTAATTTTGCATATGTGCCACCTCTCTCTTTCTCTCTATTCTATTTTTAATAGCATTCTTTCTAGTTTAGATGATGACAACGAGGATGAAAATCCTCCTCCACCCTTGAAATTGTTCCTTTACTCCACCTCTTCCAAGATGGGTCCGCTCTACTCGGGATGTAGCAGGTTCTCTTGCAAGTGACCTTGTTGATCGACGATGTACATGTTCTCAGCTCGAATGAGATTCTTCCTTATTGGCTCAAGTTCTAGAAAATCCTGATCCAGAAACCTTTGAAGAAGCCTCTGGTCATCCAGCTTGGGATGAAGCTATGAATGAAGAATATTGTTCCTTACTGGGGAATGATACTTGGGATCTTGTTTCTCTTCCAAAAGAAAGAAATATTGTTAGATGCAGATGGGTTTAAAAAACAAAGTTTGGACCAAATGGAAAAGTGGATAGACATAAAGCTTGTCTTGTCACTAAAGGATTTTCACAAGTTGAAGGCATTGAATATACTAAAACCTTCTCCCCTGTTACCAAAATGAATTCTATCCGCCTTGTTATTTCCCTTGTTGCTTCCTTTAAATGGGAAGTCCATCAGATGGATGTTAAATCTGCCTTCTTACATGGAGATTTACATGAAGAAATCTACATGGAACAACCCCCTGGCTTTATCCAAAACAACTATAGCCTTGTTTTTCACCTTAGGAAGTCTCTCTATGGTCTCAAACAAGCTCCTCGGGCTTGGTATGCCAAAATGGATAGATTTCTATTAGATAATGGCTTTTCTAGGTGTCATTCTGACAACACTGTCTACACCAAGAAAGTGGGTAATTCATTCACCATCCTTGTTCTTTATGTTGATGATCTTATCCTTACTGGTAGTCATCCAAACCTTATAAACCATGTGAAGTCTAGCCTCAAAAAGAAGTTTGAAATGACAGACTTAGGACGCTTGCATTATTTCCTTGGTCTTCAAGTCTTGCAATCCAAGGAAGGCATTACCCTCTCTCAGTCCAAGTATGCCTGTGATCTTATACACCACTTTCACATGGAAGACTGTAAGGCAACCCCTTATCCCTTTCAGTCTGGAGTCAAGCTTTCAGTCACTGGTACTACCCCTGAAGTTGATGCTACCTTATATTGTCAACTTGTTGGTAAACTTCTGTATCTAACCCATACTCGTCCTAACCTTTCCTTTGTCATTGGTCTTGTCGCTCGGTTTATGCACCAACCTCATGAAATTCACTGGAAATCAGCTAAAAGAATACTTCGATATATTCGAGCTACAGTTTACTTAGGGATTCTTTACAATGTAGGATCATCTCCATTGTTGATTGGTTTCACTGTTTCTGATTAGGCTGGTGACCCTGATGATCAAAAGTATACTACAGGATATGTATTCACTCTTGGCTCAGGACCTATTACTTGGTCTTGTAAGAAACAAATTGCCATCTCTCTTTATTCAGCAGAAGCAGAGTATCGTGGTGCAGTTGAAGATAGCAAGGAAGCCATGTGGCTTCGTCAAATCCTCTATGAATTTGGTCTTCATCAGTATCATCCAACTACACTTTTGTGTCATAATCAGAGTGCCATTCAGCTATGTAAAGATCCATTTCAGCATCAGCGTATGAAACACATTGAAATCCACATACACTTCATGAGAAAGCTCATTCATGATCGTGTTCTTGAAGTGCAGTATTTTCCAACCAATGATCAAGTAGCCGATATCCTTACAAAGGCTCTCACAAAAGTGAAGTTTACCAAACTTTGATCCATGCTTAGAGTACAGGAAAGTTGTCATTAAGGGGGGATAGGCTCTAATGCCTCCTTCCTTCTCCTATTGTGTCACTTTTGTAAATCCTTCAATCCTATCCCAATTTGTTCGTAAGGGGGGATGTTAGGATATTTCGACACATAGGAAATAGGCTCCTTTTTTGTCACCTTTGTAAATCCTTCAATCGTATCCCAAGTTGTTCTTAAGGGGGGATGTTAGGATATTCTGACACATAGGAAATAGTTAAGAATAACTTATTCTAGTGTAGGGTTAGGTAAAGTGTGTTTCTTTACTATTTACATTTGTAACTTATAATCCGACAGTCATGATTTGTAGTGATCTGACAGTTATCTCTCACCTTGGTATTAACGATACTTGATCCGTGGCTTAACACCCGATTGGTCCATGATATCTATTTAAAGAGCATGGAGGGTCATTTTTTTGGTAACCGTTTATGAGAGAAACACATGTAACTTTTCTTTTTGTATTAATAAATTTCCTGAAGTGGCCGTTTTGGCTCAGGCCGTGGACTATTTCCCTCTTTGAGGGTTTTAACCACGTGATTATACTGGTGTACTGATTTGTGATATGTTTGTGAGCGGTGACCTTTGGTTTTTGATCTAAGGAACTTACCCTATAAATTCCTACATACATATGCATCTATGTCACCTTTTTCATTTTTTCCAAAATTAAGGCTTGATGGAACTCAATCATGACGAGGTGTTGATTTACTAAAAACTTATATAGTTCGCCCTGTAAGATTCTTGACCCATGTGCCTCATACCTGTGAGAGAATTTATTTATGTCCAACATAGTGAATCAAAGTGCCACCAAAGAGTATGCACCACACAGTGGGAACTCAAAAAGGGTTGAAACAATATTAATTTTTTTAAAATAGGAGCTTCTAACCCAAGAAAAAACTCACCTTCCTTCCATCCTATAATATATCTCAATTGTGGAGAGATCATAGAATCGAGTTTCTAATCTGAAAAGGTAATGTAGGAATCGATGCATGAATATTCTCCCTTCAAACAATGCTCCCACAACCCTATATTGCTTTACATCCCATACAAACCATTATCGGGCTCAAACAACAATATATATCTCTTTCCAAAAATTAAATCTGCCATGACTTATCTAAGCATGAGGATCTCAACTAGACTACTTGATGTATTAATCCGGTTTCTTTAGCATTAAATCGATTGAGATATAACACAAGGAATGGACTGGCTTGCGGTAGAGGTGATTAACATTCCATTGCCAGCTCAATTTCATTACAACTTTCCTTAGCACACAATCTTGTCTCTATAGTTTCACTTTAAACATTGATGAAGAGGTATTAAAAACATTATAAGACGCATCCCATGAATTTATTTGTAACATTAACCAAATCATTTCTATGGAATGGAAGTAATAGAGGGGTATCCTTTTCTCACAAGAACCCCTTCTTCCAAACTCGTTGATTTGTTTGTGAGAATGTCAGCCTTAAAGTAATGATGTATCAGAACATGAAAGAATGCTATATTGGATAAATTTGATTCCATCTCTCAGATTTGTTCTATTATACTCTGCAATTTGCAGTCTTTGGGCATAGTTCTAAGAACTAGATGTTGGATCTCAACCTGTGAATCTCCCAACACCACCATACCTTCAATTGTTTCCTCCTTAGCTAGAAGGATCCCATTTAATAAGGCATAGGACTATTGTTTTATTTTTTTATCTTTCTTAGCCCCCAAATATACTCCATTTATAGATTTTCGTCGGGGTTAATAATGATCCCTCCCACTCTTGCCACCCCTAGATTATGCTTTGAAGTGTCATAAAAAATTAGCAGATAATAAGCCTGTGTTTTCTTCTATTCCTTAAATTCCTCTTAGTCCAGCCTCAACTTCCACCAATATATAGGTTGTGAAGAATTATCCTTGCTTGGAGGCATGCTAGGAAGGAGGTTGAGAATCTACCCTTTCTCTTGAGGATCCATGCCACCCAAATCAACAAGGAAGCCAGAGTTTCTACATAATTCAGTGCATAGGACACAAGCCTACACTGCAGCTAAGAGAGGATGTAGTTTTTAATCATTTAAAATGATTTCATTTTAGGCAAACCATACCTTCTAGCGAATGTATTTTGGGAATGCAATCCATAAATTCGTGAAGGAAATTTTACCTCTAAATTTCCTATTGTAACATCATTCCCAAAAGGAGGAGAGAGTGGAGATTTACGTAGACCATTTAATTCAAAAGAAGATAGGATAAATAATATGCTACCATACCTTATGCACAAAGGGGAAGTTAAGAAAATGGTGGCAAATTGTTTCATCATGATCCAAGTAGAGAGTGTTGGTTGGAAGAATTGTAATTCAATTCAATTCTCAACACTTAATTTTCAAACCAGGGCCTTGTAGATTTTGAGGCATAGAACAATTAATGCCAAAGAGTCTGGACTAATTTTGTAAATCCTATCTCTATCCTGACAATTAAATTAACTAGGTTCTAAAAGGATTCAAATAAAATCCCTTTACTTATGTTCCTGCATTGTTCACATAGTAACACCAAAACCACTCTAGAGATTAGATCTTCACAAAATGACAATCAAAGAATTTTTAAATCTAAAATTATTTCATGTCAAAACAAATGAACTTAGGATTCAATGGCATATAAAAACAAGTAAAAGATTTTTTCTTGCACTATACAATCCTTCGAAACAAATTTGTTCTTTTACTTCTAAACTAACTTTGTTCTTGCACTTTTTAATGATTCTACTCTTGCACTTAAAATACAGTGTTACATAGTTAAATATTCTAGGGTGAAATAAAAATTTCTTGAATTAAAAATACTTTCTCTAAACTCAACAAACTCCTTTTTGTTACTGATGATCAAATCTCAGGATGGAATGAATATTTCATCAAATAGAAAGAAAATGTTTCACACCAATGCACAAAAGGCTAAAAAATTCACCTCACCAATCAAGTTTGATTATGCATTGCTCTTGTTTAATTAATACTATCTTCCAAAGCCAAACATATGTTTATGTAAGAATTTGATATAGGTTATCCAAGATAAATAACTCAACTGATAGCTCAATAACAATGAAAATTTGTTCCCTCATTGAAGGTATCAAGGCAACCAAATTTCTAACTTGAGCTTCATAGAACCAGAGACATTGGTATATTTTAAATCATAAATCCTTATAGAAGATAATAGACCCACTCATTAGAATAGAGTTTCATACATATAACCTTGAATTTCTTAACATCATATCAACAAACAAAATTCATCCACCAGTAGCAATGATTTATTTCATTCACTATATGTTAACAAACTTAAATGAGCATGCCCCAGTTTTAAAATTGAATCTTTAATGCAAGAGGTTTCTCTTCACCATAAACCCAATCTCCAATCTTGATTCGTTATCATACATAATAATTGTTGCAAGACTAAGTTCTAGGATTTAAACCTCGATTCAAGGGGGGACTTCAAACATGGAAATACACTTTCAGATCTGAATCCTTACTATTTCTTAAAAATGATGCACAATGGTTTCTCAAATTTTAATTCAATAAGTAACCTTAAAAATAAATATAAAATTCAGATTTAGGCCATTACCATTCCTTATAAATGACACACAAGATCTTCTTATTATTTCACATGCACATGATATGAGTATTCAAAATTCACACACACACCAGCTTATAACACACAATATATCACACAATAAAACGATTTGAGGGAAAATGAGCTGGGTTAGCTGGGCTCTAGCAAGCCAACTCATTTCCCTTTAAGGAAAATAATTACCTTATGTGCAGAAACATACTAATCATCCACATGAATCAAACAATATAATTTCATGAACCTGGTATTTAGCTCCTATTATTAATCAAATAGTCTTTGCTCAATACATGTGATGTAACAACATATCCAAATCCAGAGGAGGTTAATGCAATACAAGCCTTCAAAATACCAAAACAAGAAACTGTTCACAATATTTCTAACATATCTTCTCATGTAACTTGATATATATACATTTTACAATTTAGGCTGTTGGCCATATCAAGCCAGTCATGAAAATGAAATTTGTTACCAATTGATTCTTAACAATAGAAACCATCGCACACTATGTTTCACTCGAACAATTTGTAGGAAGAAGAAGAAAAAAAAAATCCACTAATGATCATGAGTAAAAAAATATGGTCTCCTCCTTGACAGCTCACATCGAACCCCTAGTTAAATTGTAGAATCTAACATCCTTCCTAGTTTGGTGCAAGAACCGAAATTAATGTAGGAATATTTGGACCATGATATTCTTGTACCAATAACACTTCAATTTATAAATCAGCGATGAAAATTGAAAAATAATCTTCATGTAACATGATCGTAAGCTCATAGTTAAAAATATTAATATATTTGACCTTTTTTTAAAGATAAGCAACCCTTACCCATTTTACCTAAAGAAATATTAAAAGGGGCTAGAAATGTATGCTTATAGGTTTATTTAGATTGTGGAACAGAGGTTAAGCTAGGGGTATTTAGGCACTTATTAAAGAAATTATAGGGCATAATAGAGAGGGCATCATGAAGGACCAATAATACCTCATCTCTTAATATTCTTTATAGTCAAAAAATTTCCATGCACCAAGAGGCAACAAAAGGAGCCAATTTTAGGTGGACTATTGCAGTACCACACATGAGTCCATATTTTATATTTTGGAAAAATTCTTGACTAGAACATTAGGATGGATTAGTCTTCCTTAACCATAAAATTTGATTTTGTAGGTTTTAACCTTGTACAGAAAGTACTTGCAAATGAATTCTTAAAAGAGAATAATATACAATAGCAAGAACATAAAACAAATATACACAAAGATTTTCCCCTTGATCTCACAACTGAGAATACTAGATTGATTTTTCATTATTTTCCTTTCAATGTTACAATACATATATATACATGTCGAAGCATTCATAAAACCCAATCCAGTAACCTTGGATTAGAGCATAACCATAGTTCTCTTGACTATATCTACAAATTCCATAGGAAAAAACCATTATTCCCAAAAACCATGTGTGAAATCCATGCGCAAAACCATGGATAGGTCTACCCACCATCTTTCGGTTCCCTCCCCATCCTTTGGTACATGTAAAATATTTTTTTCTAGGGCACTACCCCAGACTCAATGACACGTGGAAATAATGTAACACATACCCAACATTCTCCAATTTGTTGTTTTCTTTCCACACCTAGGGTCATAAGAGAGCTTAGTCATTAGTCCAGGGATAAAATAATCATTTTTTCTCTATGCCAAGAAAACTTTTCAATGCCCACAAAATTTTCCAATGCATCTACAACATTCTTTAGAGTGTCCACCTTTACCAACAACACATTTTTATCTTCAACCATATCCCTCCCAAAGTGATACTAAACATCAATGTGATTTTTCTTTGAATGATAAGAAGGGTTCTTTGCCCAAAAAAATTCACTTTGGATGTCACATTCTATCCTTATATATCATTGTACCAATCCCATACTTGAACAAAATAGATGAAACCAAAATACTTCCTTGCTTGCATGAGGGGTTGCCATGTATTCAACCTATGTATTTGAAAGTGCCATTACAAATTGTCTCTTGCTCATCCAACTGATTGCTCCTTCAAATAGGTTAAATAGATTCCCACTTGTATATCTTCTTTGATCCAAATATCTAGCCCAGTATGCATCAACAAAGCCATCTATTTCCAAAATCTATCTAATCTTGGTCTTCCTTGGTAGCACAAACCATAATCATTGGTGCCACGCAAATACCGAAAAACTTGCTTGTGACTATTGTCCAATGTTCCTTCCCTGATTTTGACATAAACCTGCTCAATAATCCTACCGCATGTGAAAAATTTGGTTTGGTACAGACCATTGCATAAATCAGCCTACCAACTAAACTCCTATATGGAGCATAGGACATTTCCTCTTCCTCTTCCTGTGTCTTGGGACACTGTGCAACAGATAAATTTACACCTACAATAATAGGAACCTTCACCGGTTTGTTATCCTCCATATTAAACCTCTGCAATATTGCCTCAACATATGTCCTCTAGTTTAACTATAGCTTCCTCTATGCATGATCTCATTTAATTTCCATGCCCAAAATATATATTGCAACACCAAGATACTTCATGTTGAATTTAGAGGAAAATTGGGTATTCAAATACTAGATAATTTCTTCTTCATTTCCAATCATCCATATCATCTACATACAATACCAAATAAATAACACGGTCACCAATTAATTTAAAATACACACTATGATATGCTTTTCTCCTTGTGAAGCCAAGTCCATGTATATATGTTTCAAATCTTTGATACCACATCCTTGGTGACTCCTTTAACCCATACAGAGATCTTTTTAACCTACATACAAGTTATTTCTTACCCTTCACTGCAAATCCTTATAGTTGCTTCATGTATATCTCTTCTTCTAGATCCTCATGAAGAATTTAATCTTTAGATCCATTTGTTCTACCTCAAAATAAAAAACAACATCAATAGATAAAATTCATCTACTAGAAGCTAACTTTCCAACAGAAGAAAAAATATCACCAAAATCATTTCCAAACACCTAACAATAACCTTTTTCTACCAAACAAGCTTTGTATTTATCCACCTTTCCTTTTGCGTTCACCTTCTTCTTAAACACCCATTTGTTTCCAATGGGTTTCCTTCTAACCGATAATTCCACCATATCCTGTTACACAACATTTTGTCATCGTCTCGGCATTCCCCATCCTGAATACTGGAGGACTATCAGCGTGACCCTTGTGTACTGTCACACATTATTATGAATGTCATTGCGTACCTTAACATGTCAAGAACAAAATCTCTATTGAAAATTCCATAATTAGACCCTTTAAAACATATGTTTTTGGGTCGGTGCGGTTGTGTAGTTATGACCTCGCGCCAATGGCCAGATTTACACTAGGCCTCGTGCTGTGGTCCCTTTGTCTCTGAAGAACACTCGCACTGACCTACTTTTGGAAGGTTTTTTGTAGAAATTTTAATACAATTATGTATTTCCTGGATTCTCCTGATCTAACAATTATATGCCACTGTTAAATAAAGAATCCCTCTACTAAAATATTTGCGTAAATTTAATTTCCAATTACAAACACATGAAGAAAAATCAATCACACATAACACAGATGTTTTTACCGGGAAAGCATAAAGATAAAAACCCCACTATCATATATTATTTATATATCATGGATCATGAAAAAATCTCATACAAAACTCTAATCCAAGTGCTCTCAGTACAATGTACAATCGTCTCACACTGTCATACAAAAATTGGCAAATACATGTGCCAATTTACTGCCTCCTGATAGTCTGCCTCCACTTCGCAATCCCTGAAGGTCAAGAACCTCTGAATGATTAATTCTAGCCTACCTTTACTAAAAAATACTCATAGGCACATCTAATGTGTGTGTGGTTGCATGTGTGCACCCACTAATGTCACAACTGATAGTCAAACTGTCCCTTTCACCTATCTCTCAACTAGGTCTCCACTGGAACTGACATGTATGTAGTTAACTATAATAAGTCTTCAGTTGCATGTGAGATCACTCCATGTGAATTAATTTAATATTTAATTCACTGATCTCTCACTAATGTATCTTAAGTTACAACTAGCACAACTGAGTTTAACTCACTTAACTAAGTTAAACTACTTTACAACTCACATAACTACACATCCAACTTTGTTACAACTCTGTATCACTCAATTACAACTAAGTCCACTTGCATGTCCCACCAACCAACCTTAGAACTCGTAATTCCTTCAGTCAACTAGTTTGTCACATCAGTTAATTGAAATCAAGTGCTTGAAGAGAATAGATTATTATTTATTGTCTAATTATTATTAAGAGATAATAATAATCGACATGCATTCTATTTTTAGACATGCAATACATAGATCAACTTCACACATGCATTCCATAAATATATGCCCATCCATAAATAGAATTTTATCAACCATATATAAATAGACTCCCGTTATAAATAAAATTATCTCACCATTCTAAAAATAGACATACACCTAAAAATAGCATGTGTGGGCCCCACCTAGTGTAGGTGCTTAATTTTCACTAGGATCAAGGATGTTGTTTCCAGATTCCAATTTCACAGTTTCTTGTTGCAAACTTCAACAATTTTTAATATGGAAACAAATATTCTAAGTTGTAACAGCTTCATGAGTAGAGTCATGGATTTTTGTTCGAATGGATGAGGCCGAGTTTCTCCCTTTGGCCTTCTAGTTCCTACAAAAATGCAACTTCCCAAAGGGATAGACCTTTCCTCCACCATCTGTGGATCCTAAAGCTCATCCTCCACTCCTATAAATCCCTCTTCATTCCATTGAATCAGCTATCCAGAGATAGCTAGAATAGACCAAGAGCTGATAGTAGAGAATAGTCCATAGTTGAGAGAGATTTTGAGCCTTTTGCCTAATTGAGCCAATCAATGAATGGATGATTTGGAGACGTGCCTGACTAAATTTGTTAAAGGAAGTCCACAAAATCAAGGCACGGGTTTTAAAATCTCTTTTCTATATATTAATATGACATGACTGATTTCTAGTTCCATATTTGTCTATGTTAGTATTTGAATTTTCTGACTCTCCTTGAATAGTTTGATAGTTGTAAATGAATATAAATGTTTGTATGTTGCTAGTGCTTGTTTGATATTTGTGCAGGTGTGTAAACGTCACTACTAAAGGAGCGCAAGGCTTGAAGGACAAAGATCGAGGAATTGTTGCAACATACTACATCGAGAGCGCTAGATTGAGGTAGGACATCTATTCCAATCTACATTTCATTTATAAAGTAGGAATTTAGAAACCAACATGTTCCCTTGTTGCTAGACCCACCCTAGGGCTAGAGGGATCACCTCTGTCCATAGAGGGGATTTTCCTTCACAATAAGTTGGCGACTCCTACATCTTCAAACGTGTCTTGCAAAATGGGGCCTATGAGCTTGTTGATTATGAAGGATATCCCTTGGATCAGCCTCGAAATGGATTGTATCTCAAAAAATATTATGCATGAGTTTTAGGTGCATTTTCTTTTGTACATAAGTGTGTTTTTAATTTTTGTAAAATTTTGGCTTGGTGTGCTTTGCGAACAGTTTTTCCTACTTATTATGTCTCTACTTACTGTGCAGATGTTTTTCACTCCTTATGTTGGTTTCGCTGACGGTGCCTCCCGCAGTTTCCAAAACCTATCCTCCGTAGCTTGGGTGATTTATGATCCTAACGGTGAGTTAGTAGACCTTCAAGGCATTTGTCTAGGACATGCAACTAACAATGTTTCTGAATACAGTGCAGTTATCGAACTTCTAACTGAAGCTATTTCCCTCGACATTCATGAATTAATTGTAAACCTAGATTCTCAGCTTGTTCTTATCCAACTCCATGGGCATTATTTTGTTAGAAACCCTCATATTTTAAGGATGTATTGACATGTTCATTTATTAGAAATGAATTTTGATTATATCACATACCAGGATATTCCCATAAGAATGAATATGTTAACTGACGCAGTAGATAATATTGTGTTAGATAGATATTTGCAAAATTTGTAAAAGCAATCATCATCACATAGTAAGATTTTAGATAGGAAAATAAGCACACACACACACACACATATATCGATTGTTTGCACCGGCTTGTACATCATATTTCAAAAAATATATGTGTTTTGGTTACATCTTGAGACACCATGTCTCTAAAAAATGTGCAGAAATGAAACCTAGGAGTCTAATCTGCATCATGCTCATGATAGCATTTCATTGCCCGTATGACACATCTCAGTAGTTGATGGATGCAGTTAGACACTCCTGCAGTGTGCCTCTGATAAGCACAAGGAACATCCTCGAATCTCACATAGTCTAGGATCCCAATTGTGAGTCCCTCCAAGTTTCGTGTGATTTCTTCCTCATCACTTCCCTCTCCATGAGGGGCTGCCTTGAAATCTCGTGGGACCCTCTAAGCTATGGGATAAATCCCTGCGGGTCTCTCAGGTCCAACTTTTGCAACACATGAGTGAATATCATAACACATGTATATAAAAACCAAAAAATCATAATACTCATAAAAATCCAAAACTGGGTTCTTACCTCTGTCCTCATCCCAGTAGTCCCCTTCCGGAAGTGGGAGATCTGGATCCTCCCTGAAATCAATGCCAGTATACGGCTAGTCCTCTACCACAATGAGTATTCAGCACAACTAGTCAAAGAAATCTGGTCTCCACGACATATGTTTTCCACCTCTTGATCAAGGCATCAACTCAACCCAATGGATCATCTGTGGCTTTCATGTTGGTGGCATAGGTACAACCACCTCTTGACGCTGGAATATTGGTAACCATTCTAGGACAAACAGTATTAAGATGGACTCGTATCCAAACTTCTTCAGCTTACCATTTTTGCATTTGGTTAGCTGACGTTTTATGTTATTTGTCACCGCTTCCGCTCAATTGAAAATTGTCAAATACATGCAATCTATAGCCAATTGGAGTTTTGTCTTTGTAGCTTCATGGGGAGCCTGAGACCCGGCAACCCGAGTAATGGTATGTAGCACTACCCTCAACGGTACATCGGGCACTATGTGAATGTCTAGATTGCCACCCTTATATGCTTTCTTTGGTCCATGACAAACTCTATCTATTAACATGCCCATGCTCTCTCTAAGGGCTCGAGTACCTGTCAGCAGTGGTCACTCTCCCCTCTGCGACAATCCAGTTATGAAGTAGATGTCGGAGAATTCTATTTCCAGTTCTTGGTCATGAATGATGAATCTCTCTTGATCAGTGTCCCGTACACTAATCAATTATTGTAGTAGCTCTAGTTGAGCTCTCAAACATGGGCTCATAAATAATTTCAGGAGCCCACAGTTCCTCAGGGAATCCATGCAGGCATCATTCTTCATGTCCAGTTCATCCTCTTCCCCATGCCCTCTTTCTTTCCACTCTATCACCATTTTGGCTGTTGATTCTTCCTGCAAAACCAAAATAAAGGCTTCCATTAGCCATAGGGTTAAAATTTAAACCGTTTGGGCTGAGAATTTTGAGGAAAAATTGAAAATTTTTTGGTTGCGGCATTCAGCACCGCTATTTTTCAAACAACAGTGCTAAATGATTCCTTCCCGTTCAAAAAATATGGAGTTGGGAGCGACTCCGTGCTCGGAATCGGCACCGACTACCGCAACCAAGTTTTTTCAAAATTCTCCACAAAATGCATCAAACCATGAAAGAAAATAAGAAATGGATGAAATTTCAGGAGAAGTTCAAAGCTCCTACCTGGAAGAAACAGATTTTTCAATGACCTCCTAGATTTCCTGTAGTCAGCTCCCCAAGTTCATAGTGGAAATCGGTAAAAATTCTCACAAGAAGGTGAAAAGGTGAAAGTAAATTGTTTTTACTATTTGCATTGTTTTATAGCCTTTTCTAACCCTAATTAGGTTTTTGGGCACTTTTTAATATTATTTTTTATTATTTTTCTCGAAAATGGGTTTTACATTTGTTTCTTGTGTAACAACAAGTCCTAAAACTGACAACGATGAGGAAACGAGTTGTATTTTATTAATTTTTTGAACTTGGTAAAACATGAACAAGTCACCCCTAGAGTCATATTTCAACTCTTTTCTGACTCTAAAAAATTGAAAATATTGTCGAGACTCTTGTCGTTTTGAACTCGTTAAAGGCTGCAAAACGTCATGTGGCCAGTATGTGTTTACCCCTTTTTCGGGATGGGACTGATTATTTACGAAAAAGGAATACCTTAGTCAAACATGGCTAAAAGGTTCTCTCGGGTATTGTTTTCTACCTTTTCAGATCTAAGAGACTACCTACTAAAAGGGACCTTCTGGATTTTTCTTTTCTACTTATTTTTAAACTCTCTAAACATGAAAAGATGTCGATTTTTCCCTTTGTTGGACTTGTTAAAACTAAATGACATCGGAAGCCGTCACCATGATGTTACTGAGTCCCTCCTTTATAGGGCTCGTAAAATATACTAGGATGGATTTGTCCGAAGGAAAAAGTTACATGACAAGCATATGCTATCCCCTTCAATCTTGTTTCCAAAAATAATTGGGGTACTCACCAGAAATGGTGGGGGGAAATGGAACTAGTTTTCAGTTGTGTGAGCAGTATGTCACTCTTGAACATGGCACTTGTCTGCAGTTTGTGTCGGGTTGGGGACATCCCACATTTTTCATTTTTCCTCCATGGGTTTGGGTGATCAGTTTTGACCTATGATTTTCTCTTTGCCTCGTCATCATGACCTCAGATCTCTTGATGTTAAATACTTCCAAATTCTGGATTCGTGTCGCCAATATGTTCAAGAGAAGTCGCTTCTACAGTTTTCAACCCCTGATCCTCTGTTAAGTCTTGCTTTACTACATCTTATTCCTCTGTCTCGTGTCGATGATGTGGGAAACATTATGGCCCTCCTTCAACCGATCACTTTCTATTGACTTCATCTCATTATCTAGGAAGCTGAACTAGATACTCCCTTCTGGTACCTTAGAGCTTGCATGCCTCAATGACAAGTTCTTCACATTCGACGATAGGTTCTCATCCTTGGCCTTTGATCAGGTGATTTCGTGAATGTTCGACTCCAGCTCATTGTTCACATTCCGTGGATTATACTAGCCATACCTTGAGAAACATTATCATTATTGGTGGTTTCTCTCGTGCCTATTAACAAATTTCATCATTAGTTGGTAATCAGGAGAATTTTCTGCATGTTCGACTTCAGCTCATTCATTCACATGCCTGAATTTGTACTTGTTTGGGTCGAGACGAAGCGCAAGACTCTGGATTTTGTCTGATTAAATACAGGCAGCGGGACGATTTGGTTTATCATGACTGTATGCATGAATCTTCTAATTGGATGGCTGCAACCATACCTAAGTCTATTTGATGATCCTTCTCATTGGATGGTTGTGTCCATACCTTGGATCTTATTACATGTTCTCTTTTATGGATGGATGCAACCATACCTTGAATTCATGTATCAGATATATCAGTCGTACTTGATATTGTAGGTCCTCTAACGGCAGTGTTTTGGTTTGGGCATGTTCTCATAAATAATTTCACCCCTCCCTCTCTCTCGAACTTCATGCTTTAGGGGGCATCTATTACACAAAATTTTGTCACCGTCCCTGCATTCCCCGTCCCTAATACTGGAGGACTATCAACGTGACCCCTATGTATTGTCACACATCATTATGAATGCCATTGCATCCCTTAACATGTCAAGATCACAATCTCAGTTGACCAATCCAGAAGTTGACCCTTTAAAACATATGCTTTTGGGTCGACGCGGTTGTGTAGTTATGATCTCACGCCGATGGCCAGATTTACACTAGCCGCGCCATGGTCACTCTATCTCTGAAGAGCACCTGCGTCAAGCTAATTTTGGAAGTTTTTTTAATATTTAAACAAAGCTTCTAATTTGTAACAGCTTCGTGAGCAGAGTCATGGATTTTTGTTTGACTAGATGAGGTCGATTTTCTCCCTTTGGCCTTCTAGTTCCTACAAAAATGAAACTTCCCAAAGGGATAGACCTTTCCTCCACCATATGTGGATCCCAAAGCTCATACTCCACTCCTATAAATCCCTCTTCATTCCATTGAATCAACTAGCCATAGATAGCTAGAATAGACCAAGAGCTGATAGCAAAGAATAATCCATAGTTGAGAGAGAGTTTGAGCCTTTTGCCTCATTGAGACAATCGACGAATGGATTCTTTGGAGACGTGCCCGATTGAACCCGTCAAAGGAGGTATACAGCATCAAGGCACAGGTTGTAAACTCCCTTTTCTATATATTAATATGACATGACTGACTTCTAGTTCCATCTTTGTCTATGTTATTATTCAAAGTTTCTGACTCTCCTTGACTAGTTGGATATTTGTAAATGAATATATATGTTTGTATGTTGTTAGTGTTTGTTTGATATTTCTATAGGTGTGTAAACGTCGCTACTAAAGGAGCGCAAGTCTTGAAGGAAAAATATCGAGGGATCACTGCAACATACTACATTGAGAGCGCTGGATTGATGTAGGACATCTATTCCAATCTACATTTCATTTATAAACTAGGAATTTATAAACCAACATGTTCCCTTGTTGCTAGACCCACCCTAGGGCTAGAGGGATCGCCTTTGTTCGCAGAGGGGGATTGCCTTCACAACAAGTTGGTGACTCCTACATTGTCAAACATGTCTTGAAAAATGGGGCCTATGAGTTTATTGATTATGAAGGCTATCCCTTTGATCAGCCCCGAAATGGGTTGTATCTCAAAAAATATTATGCATGAGTTTTTCATGCATTTTCTTTTGTACATAAGCGTGTTTTTAATTTTTGTACGATTTTGTCTTGGTGTGCTTTGCGAGCATTTTTTCCTACTTATTATGTCTCTACTTAATGTGTAGATGTTTGTCACTCCTTATGTCGATTTCACTGACAGTGCCTCCCATAGTTTCCAAATGTGGGAAATATGATGCAATATGTTGTCCTTGATGGAAACCTACTTGATGAAGTTGTCCTTGATGGAAACCTACTTGATGAGTTTCCTTTTGATAGCAACCTATTTGAAAAATATGTAAAAATGATGTTTCTATAGGCCAGTTCAAATGTGACAGAGAAAGGAATTACTGTATGTGCCAGAGAAATGAAACATGAAATATTTCTCAATGTATACACAGGTTTAATGAAGGCAACCCGCGTATGGAGGCAATGTATACGCTACTTTTATGAAGGCAACCTGCGTATGGAGGCAATGTATATGATACTTTTATGAAGGCAACCCGCGTATACATCCAGAATTAGTATATACGTTGTTTTTATGAAGAGAAGTCGTGTATACATGTGAGTACGAAGAAGCAAAGTCGCGTATGCCTTTTGCGCTTTAAAATTATGATACCAAGGGGCATTACCATGGTATTAGCCCACAATATTGAGCGTTGTGTCGTCTATTTGATTCTGTCCAAGAATACCATCGACACTTGTGTGGTTTTGGCTCATAGTATTGGTAAAGGCTAAAACTATATAAGGAGAAGAAGATCATAGTGTAAAGGTCTGCATATGTTTGGGTATTGAATGAATACTTCACTCTGAAGAATATCTGCATGAATGGGTTACAGTTTATTGATAGATCTGAATTAATAATGCACCTATGAAAACAATGATGGATCAATATCTCTAGACCTGAACTGAATATGTATTTTCTAGATCTATTTATGGAATGTTTAGATTTGTGATCTGGCGATTGTTTGCTGAAGTGAAGGGTAAGACTTGAGTTGATTATTTATTCTAAAGAGTTGCGTAGTCCTAAAATAGTTTCAGATCTATACACAGGTTTGTATATGTAAAGCGCGTATATACGCAGGTTTGTTTCAGCAAAAGCACGTATGGAATCTAGGGTTTTGCTGAAGTATGCGGAAGGAAATTTCTGATTTGTTGTGTTGTATTACTATTGTCTGTCAATGATGTCTTCATACAGATCTGGGTTGTTTGAATACTGATTATGTTGCTAGTTGATTATGATAAAAGATCAGTGGTTGGTTGGTTGATTGATGATTCAATGAATGAATTGATGGGGTTATAAATTTCAGTATGATGTATGTTATTTGAGCTTAAATGTGTGAAATGGGTCCAGTCTAAAAATCTGATGAAAAGAGGCCTACAAGGTGTGTTGTGTGGAAGCTGTTGGATCCAGTATGAAAATTGATGAAACGTGGTCTGCAGTGGTGCTAAGGGTTGGAGCCTTCAGTGAGGGGGTCGTATCTCCCTTCTAGTGGTTGCTGGTAAACGAGATCATGGGGCAGTAGCTCCCTTCCATGAATGGCTGGTAAACGAGATCAGGGGGTAGTAGCTCCCTTCCCGGAGTGACTGGTAAACAAGGTTAGGGGGTTGGAGCTCCCTTCCAGTAGTATATGGAGAATGTGAGAAGGTTGTAGCCTTCTGCAGGTGGGTGCCTGCGTGTTGGTATGAGTCTACGCCAGTACAAGATTGTAAGAAGTTTTATTTATAATAAATATTGAAGATAGAGATGACAACATCAGTGTTTTTATCCCGAATTGGGTTTCCACCTTAAATCTTGGTGTTCATGTGTGTTGCTTATGTGTGATGATTTATTCTGTTCTTACTGCACATTCTTATTGCTTACTAAAAATCTGATGAATGAATGATGCATTGATCTAAGTAAAGAATTATATGCATAATAATATCTATGGTCATACGCAAGTTTTCTTAAGGATATCCACGTGTATACGTGATTTGGGTTCATTAAAGTCACCTATGGAATTTAATAAAGAAAAAAGTAAAATTTTTCAGTAATCTCTAAACACCGACTGCCCCCCCCCCGCATTTTTCCCAACAATTGGTATCAGAGCAGGTCCTTCAGAAGAAGCTTGATCGCTTGAAGGAGATCCGTCGCAATGGGAAGTCATGAAGGAGTATTTTCTATAAGGCCACCACTATTCAAAGGAAGTAATCTATTATTCTGGAAGATATGAACAAGAGCATATTTTCAAAGTCTTGGAGCAGACGTATGGGGAATCGTGGAAGGAGGTTATCAGTATCCAACAACTATTCCTACAAATGCAGCATAAAGGAAGAAATATGAAATCAACGCCAAAGTTGTCAATGCTTTATTAGGGAGCCTGTTAGAAACATAATTTGTTAAAGTGATGTAGCTAAATTCATTAAAGGAAATATGCGACAAGATCATTCAGAACTATGAAGGTGATGCAAAGGGAAAAAGTGCCAAACTTCAAACTCTTAGAATGTAACATGAAAATTTCAGAATGCATGATGATGAAAGTACTGCAAGTTTATTCCGAAGATTAGATGAGATTGTGAATTCTATGAGGAATATGGGTGAAGATATAAAAGACTCAACTTTAGTAGAAAAAATATTGAGATCTCTAACTTCAAAGTTCGAGTCAAAAGTGTCAGCTATTGAAGGAAAAGAGGATCTGCAAAATCTTACTATTATTCAACTACATGGTATCCTGACTGCTTTTGAAATGAGAAGAGGAGGTCCTTCACAAGTCAAAGAAGCTGCTTTTAAGGCTTGTGCAAAAGGAAAACAAAAGGAAGTTCTCAAGGAATCAAGTTATATATCAGAAGAAGAAGAAGCAAATTTTGTGAGAAAACTTCAACCATGTACTGGAAAATTCAGAGGTAAGCTTCCCTTCAAGTGCTTTTCTTGTGGTAGAGTTGGTCATTATGCTGCTAAATGTCCTTATAAAGAAAATCATGATAAAGGGAAGAATTTTGAAAAAGGAAGGAGTTATTATACAAATGAAGATAATAATGGATTGTCAAATGTGGAAGAAGAAGATTCTGACCAAGATCTGCAAGTGCTCATGGCATGTGACATGGATGATGATAATTTCCCAAAAGAAAGGTATCTGGTTATTAAAGAATTGCATAGATCAAGAAAGAAATGATATTTTCATGGATGTTGTTTCTATTGTAACTCATTTGGGCATAAGGCCACTGCCCTATTTCTATGGGATTTCTGAATGACTAGTCATGATTGACTAGAACTAAATGGGCCTAATAAAACTTGTTCTGTTCGAACTAAGCATAGGTGGCTTAGTCCTAGTTTCCAAGCTGTCCATCCATGCATTCAACTCGTGCCCAAGTGTCCTGCAACCATATCAACCATATAGCTATTACGGGAATTTCTGAATCAGCCAATTTTTCACTAAAAATCAAACTTTCATAAAAACTTTAGAATTTGAAAAATTAAAATTAAATACCTGAATAGATATCAAATATATGTCAAAATGGAATAAATGAATGGAAAATGGATGGAAAATAGATGGATAAATAAGTTTCTTTGAGCAAAATAAGACCAAAACTAAGGCCCAACAGTTTCCATCAATTCCAAAGAGGGAGATTGTTGGCAATATGATGAAATATGTTGTCCTTGATGGAAACCTACTTGATGATTTTCCTTTTATGAAAACCTATCTCTGTTCAAGATGTAAAAATAATGTTTTCACAAAGTGTTCGTATGTGAGATGGGAAGAAAGGAATTTCGTATGTGCTAGATCTATAAACATGAAATATTTCTCAAAATGTATACATGTGTTTAATGAAAGTAACCCACGTATGGAGGTATGTATACACTACTTTTATGAATGAAACCTGCGTAACATCCACTAGTATATACTAGCTATGAAGAGCCATATACACGCGAGTACTAAGAAGCAAAGCCGTGTATGCCTTTTTCACTTAAAATGGTGAAACAAAGAGGAATTACCATGGTATTAGCTCACAATATCGAGCGTTGTGTCGTCTATTTAATTCCGTCCAAGAACAATGCATCAAGACTAAAGGGTTTTGACTCATGGTATTGATAAAGGCTAAAACTATATAAGGAGAAGAGGATCATAGTGAAATGTGTTCATAGGTCTGGGTTTTAATGAATAATTCACTCTGAAGTATATCTGGATGGAATGGGTAACATTTTATTGATTGATCTAAATTAATAATTCACCTATGAAGAAAATGATGAAGAGGGATCTCTAGATCTGAAATGACTATGTATTTTCTAGATCTGTTTATGGAATGTTTAGATCTATGATCTGGCGAATCTTTGCTGAAGTAAAGGGTGAGACGAGGGGATTATTTATTCTGAAGAGCTGCGTAGTCCTGAAATAGTTGCAGATCTATACCCAGGTTTGTCTTTGTAAAAGTGTGTATCTTTGTTCTGTGTTTGATCTTGTACTTCTCTGTTAGATCTCGTACCAGTTTTGATGTAAATTGTGTTCCTTGATCTGTTACAATTTGTCTAGGTACTCCATATATGACAAAGATTTCTTTAAAAAGAAAGTTGACCACTATATCTTCTGTTGCTCTATGCACTGCTTTCGCCTCTGCCCACTTGGTTACATAATCTGTACATTCTAAGATGTACTTGTTTCCATTTGATGATGGATTGATGGGTCCAACAAAGTCAAGCGCCCATTGCTCAAATGGTTCTATGAGGACTTGTGGCTTCAGCGGCATCTCATCTCTTGTTATTGGTCTCCCTGTTCTTTGGCAACTGTCACATTGCTTGACATATTTCTTAGAGTCTTGGAAGATGGATGGCCAGTAGTAGCCCAGTTGCAACACCTTATATGCTGTTCGTTTATCTGCAAAATGGCCACCACATGGTTCATCGTGACATGCCTTTAGAATATCTAATATTTCATCTTCTCGCACACATTTTCTAATTATCAAATCTGAACCAGTATAAAATAAATCACCATTTACCCAACTATACCTGGAACTTTCTTTAATAATTTTGTGTCTTTGTTTTTTAGTGAATTGGTTTGGTAACTTTCCAGAAGATAAATAGTTTGCCATGTCTGCAAACCATGGTGTTTTTATTGTGATAGCAAACAGATGTTCATCGGGAAAGTTATCTGCAACCGGATTTGGATCATTGGGTGAATGTATGCGGGACAGAAAGTCAGCTACTTGATTTTCCTTGCCTGGCCGATCTTGTATTGTGATATTAAACTCTTGCAGTAATAGTAACCATCTTGTTACTCTTCCATTGGTTATAGGTTTATTCATCAAATATTTTATTGATGAATGATCTGTATGAATGAAAACTTGATATCCTGTTATATAATGTCTGAATTTGTTTACTGCATGTATAACGGCTAACATTTCTTTCTCGGTGACTGTATAGTTCAATTCTGCAGGTGTTAGATTCTTGCTTATAAAGTATATTGAATAATTGAACAAGTTCTCTTTCTGTCCAAGGGAGGCACCTATTGCGGTATCAGATGCATCAGTTGATATATGAAATGGCAAAGACCAATTTGGTCCACGGAGAATGGGTGCAACTGATAATTTTTCTTTTAGAATTTGAAATGCATTTTGATAGTCATTTGTCCAGTGAAATTCAATATCTTTTGCTAATAATTTGAACAGAGGTTGGGCTATTTTACTGAAGTTTTCAATGAATCGTCTATAATAGCCTGCATAGCCTAAGAAACTTCTTACCTCTTTCTGTGTTGTAGGAGGCATTAAGGTTACTAGGACTTGGATTTTTGCTGGATCCACTTTAATTCCTGAAGCAGAAATATGGTGTCCCAGAACTATTCCTTCTGTCAACATGATATAGCATTTCTCATTGCTTAATGACAAATTTGTTTCAATGCATCGTTTCAATACTTTCTCAAGATTATTTAAGCAATCATTATATGTGTTTCCATAAACTGTAAAGTCATCCATATAAACCTCTACACATTCATGGATTAGATCAGCAAAAATTGCAAGCACTGCTCGTTGAAAAGTTGCAGGTGCATTACATAAACCGAATGGCAAAACATTATATGCATAAGTTCCCCATGGGCAAGTAAATGTTGTCTTGTCTTGGTCTTCTGTTGCTATTCTAATCTGGTTGTACCCGCTAAACCCATCTAAGAAAGAGAAGAATTTCTTTCCAACCAATGAGTCTAACACTTGATCAATAAATGGTAGAGGAAAATGATCTTTGAGTGTAGCTTTGTTTAGTTCTCGATAATCCACACATATCCTCCACTTTCCATTTTTCTTTGGAACAATAACCAGTGGAGAAACCCATTGACTATCTGAAATAGGATAGATGAATCCAACATTTAACAATTTTTGCAATTCATCTTTCACTATTTCTTTCATCATAGTATTCATTCGTCTTTGAGGTTGTCTTACAGGTTTAATTTGTTCATCTGTATAGATGTGGTGGACACATGTGTTAGGATGGATTCCTTGCATGTCAGTATAATCCCAGGCAAAAGCTTTTGAATATTTCTGTAATAATGCAATTACCTCTTGTTCTTGTTCCGATTGCAACTCATTTCCAATGTTTAAATATTTTCCAGGACTTACCTCAATTGTTTTTATTGTTGGATTGGAGATTGTGTTTACAGGAAAGATGTCTATAAAAGAATTTCTCAAAGTTTGAATAGTACAGGTTTCCTGAAAACTTTGGTTCAAAAGGTTATTTGCAGCTTCATATTGCATTTCTCTAAGCTGCTCTGAAATACTTGGTTCTGAAATGAAAAGATCCATTAAGTCTTCATTCTCTTCTTCTTCTCTTAAATCAAAGAATTTATTTATACTTAAAACTGATTTAGTTTGCTGTTTTTCTTGAGCTTCAAGTACTGATTCTAAAGAAGTTGACCGTGTAGGTGAATAAAGAGCAATATGTTTCCTTTCTTCTCCATGTGAAATAATCATGCTTCCTGATCTGCATCCTATAAAGGCATCAGCAGTAGCTAACCATGGTCTGCCTAAGATTAGAGGATGTCCTCCCAAATTTGATTTTGGTTGCAAAATAAGGAAGTCAACAGGATACTCCCATGAATCCAAAGAGACTATAATATCTTCCAATATTCCTTCAGGAACAACTTTAGATCTGTCTGCTAATTCTAAGATTGTAGAGGTTGATCTAATGTTGTTCAAATGCAACGTTTTCATTGTCTCCATTGTCATTACATTGACAGCTGCTCCCAAGTCTATTAATGTGTTTGGTACTGAGAAATTATTTATTGATATAGTAACCATAGGATACCAGGATCAATATATTTTTCTACTTTGGTTTCAGTAGACATGAGGCTTGCTAGTTTACCAATGACTTGGATTGTAGTAGGATCCTTCTTCTTTTTCTGTGATTTCTTAATGCACAATTCCTTTATTGTTTTAGCATATATTGGTATTTCTTTAATTGCCTTTAACAAAGGAATTTTTACATAAGCATTTTTTAACTCATCTAAAATATCAAATTCAGGAAGGGTTATTTCTTTTTGTTGTTCCACTAACCTTTCAGGATAAGGTGGTGTTTGAGTTGTAATGTTTGTTTCTTTCTGAATTTGTATCTTAGTTTGTGATGTTTCAGGTGATTCTCCTTGTTCTGTTGGTTCTTCTATGATTGGAGGAGAATCCTTTTTAAGCACTTTTCCAGACCTTAGATGGACTTCATTAAGAGGAAGAATTGAATATGTGGGAAAACATGTTGCTTCCTCTATAGTATATGCAGCTTTTTCCACCTTATTATTTGGATTTGCAATTGGTTGTGCTGGTAATTGAGTTGGTCTGGGTTGATTTGTGGGTAGCTGCAACTGTTGTGGTTGGGTCAACAACGGTGGGGGATTCTGCTGCGGATATGGAATGGATTGTGGATATGAAGAATGTTGTTGTTGAAATGGTATGGATTGAGGATATTGCGGATATGTGAATGGCTGTTGATATTGTTGCTGGTATTGTTGAGGTGGCTGGTTTCCATAACCATATCCTCTCCAACCTTGCGCAGGTTGTTGTGGATATTGTTGTGGAGACCAAGCTTGCCATGGCATTGGAGTTGTCCAAGGATTTTGAGATGGATAAAGGTAATTTTGTTGAGGGAACTGTTGCTGATTTTGTTGGGGCATTCTAGGTTGCCATGGTCTTCGTGGTGCTACATAATAAAAACCTTCCATTCCTGGCACTTCTTCCATTGAATTCATTTGTAATTCTTTCAATTTTAGACAATTTTATGTGGAATGTTTTTCTGTACAAAGACCACAAACCTGAATACTCTTAACACTATCCAAAGGACATTCTCTTAATGGATGTTTGTTTCTACATTTGGGACAAAAGATTGCTAAAGCTTGGTCTTGTTCTTCTTTCCTCTTATTTGTCTTTAGCACATCTACTTGTGTCCCTAATGTACTTAAAAGATCTGTTTTGAAAATTTCCAATAAACTTCCTATTTCAGCTCGTGTTATCCCTCCTGCAGCTGACTTTGCTGCTTTTGAACTTACTTCTCTTCTTCCTGTTTTTGCTCTTCCTCTAGAATATTTTTGACATAAGTCAACAATTTCTTCGAATGGTAGGTTTGAGATATCTCCTTTACCCATCACATTCAAAATGTCAAGATATTCATCCCTTATACCCTTGAGAAATATTGTTCGAATGGTTTCTTGATTTAAAGAATGTTGTTTAGATTTCTGTAGATTATACAAAAACCTTTCCAAATATTCTTCTAGACTTTCATCTTCTTGTTGTGTCATTCTAAAAATATCTTCCTTTGAATCTCTAGATCTGCAATAAGCTTGATATTTTTTTAAGGAAGACTGATCTCATATCATCCCAAGAAGCTATTGTATGTTCTCCTAAACCCATAAACCATTTCAAGGCTGCTGCTTTTAATGTTGCAGGGAAAAGACGAAGTTTATGGATGTCATCAGTATATCCATATGTTCTACATAGAATATCAGATTCAAACATAAATGAATCAGGATCTTCTGTTGACATTCCATAAAAATTTGGCAATACAGAAGGTGGAATATTTTTCATTTTCACTTCTTCTCCTAATATTGCACTTGTGTCAATTATTGGAAAGCCAAAGGTAGTTTCATCTTCTTGTCTTTTCTGATCATTTTCCATTTTTCTATCATTTTCTTGTTTTGCATCCTCTTCTCTTTTTCTTCTCCATTCTGCTTGTTGTCTTTCATATTGAGCTCGTTGTTCAGGAGTGAGAATAACAGATCCATGTCCTTCTTCTGTCATTGGTTGATTTGTTTCAATTTTAAGTGGAGTTTCAGGTTGGTCAAAGATAGGAGGATTTATGGATGGAAATAAAGTTTGTTTTCCTTTGATAATTTCTTTTTGTTTTCCAGAAGTTGAAGATTGTTTTTGCTTTGCTTCCCAAGCTAACAAAGTTTGTCTCTCAATCAAAGTCAATCTTTGTCCACTTCTTTGTTTTTCTGCCAATTCCTCAATGATTGGATTACCAGTAACTGGGGTGTTTGATGATCCTATCTCTATTTGTGGGGGGTTTTTAATAAATCTACCATGAGGACCTCTATGTCTAGGCATAAAGAAACATAACTAAAAAGTGTAAATACTGTTTTTGTATTTTTTTATTTTTTCTCTCTATTGACTATGCCGATATTTGCCTCCCCGGCAACGGCGCCAAAATGTTGAGCTAATTTATGTTCCTAAACTAACACAATATTTATTATCAATCCGGGTTGTTTATGCTTTGAGGCAAGATCACTATATGTGAAGATCAGATATAATCAACCTTGAAAGATATGTTAAAAGTAATACATTTTACAACTCCAACTCAATTAGTTTAAAAGGAGGAATAATATTGAAATGGTTCTTGACTCAAGAAATTCATTTCAACCTCAATTACCACTTAATGAATCAGAGATTAAAAACCAAGAACTTTAAGATGGATAAATTATGAAATGAAAGAAGCTCTCAACTTAAGAGACATGTAAAGTGTTCCATTATAATTTATTCATCTTAATATCAAAAATCTCAACAAGAAATTGCTTGCACACAACAAAAGAAACCAACTTTAATTCATCATTTTCATAGAAGGGATGCTCAACTTGATACATCGGTTTTTCCAACTTGATAAAGTGATGAACAAGTTATAAACTAATGACATCAATCACTATGCATAAATCATTAAACAATCTGAAATAAAGCTTTGAAAACCAGTTCTACAACAAGGAAATAAAACTAGTTACAAGAAAGTGTACTTAGCTTGGAATGGGGGCCCGTCCACCCTTGCCTTGCACACTTGATAAATGATCTCAGAAGCTTAACTTCAGTCACACATCCATAACATTGAACAGCAAAATGATAACAGCACAAGTCTTCAAATTAACTTCTCAATCCAAAATTGTCACAATATAAAAGTATATAAGTCAATAATAATCCTAATACATAAGCCATCAAAGCTTTGGCTTTAAATAAGAAGTCTCATGAACAAAATGATCTATTTTTACTCAAACAAACCCATCTACTTCTCATCCACCTATCCAAGTCGAATTCATTGTTCTTATCCCAAGAAATATGGTCAATCCCATAGAATCTCAAAACTGCCCTAGTTCTATGGGATTTCTGAATGACTAGTCATGATTGACTAGAACTAAATGGGCCTAATAAAACTTGTTCTGTTCGAACTAAGCATAGGTGGCTTAGTCCTAGTTGCCAAGCTGTCCATCCATGCATTCAACTCGTGCCCAAGTGTCCTGCAACCACATCAACCATATAGCTATTACGGGAATTTCTGAATCAGCCAATTTTGCACTAAAAATCAAACTTTCATAAAAACTTTAGAATTTGAAAATTAAAATTAAATACCTGAATAGATATCAAATATATGTCAAAATGGAATAAATGAATGGAAAATGGATAGAAAATAGATGGATAAATAAGTTTCTTTGAGCAAAATAAGACCAAAACTAAGGCCCAACAGCCATCAATTCCAAAGAGGGAGATTGTTGGCAATATGATGAAATATGTTGTCCTTGATGGAAACCTACTTGATGATTTTCCTTTTAATAGAAACCTATCTGTTCAAGATGTAAAAATAATGTTTCTACAGGCTAGTTCAGATGTGACAGAGAAAGGAATTCCTGTATGTGCCAGAGAAATGAAACATGAAATATTTCTCAATGTATACACAGGTTTAATGAAAGTAACCCACGTATGGAGGTAATGTATACACTACTTTTATGAATGAAACCCGCGTATACATCCAGAATTAGTATATACGCAGTTTTTATGAAGAGAAGTCAAGTATACACGCGAGTACGAAGAAGCAAAGTCGTGTATGCCTTTTTCACTCTAAAATTATGAAACAAAGAGGAATTACCATGGTATTAGCCCACAATATTGAGCGTTGTGTCGTCTATTTAATTCCGTCCAAGAATACCATCAGCACTTGTGTGGTTTTGGCTCATGGTATTGGTAAAGGCTAAAACTATAAGGAGAAGAAGATCATAGTGCAAAGGTGTGCATATGTCTGGGTATTGAATGAATACTTCACTCTGAAGTATATTTGCATGAATGAGTTATAACTTATTGATAGATCTAAATTAATAATTCAGCTATGAATACAATGACGGATCAAGATCTCTAGACCTGAAATGACTATGTATTTTCTAGATCTGTTTATGGAATGTTTAGATCTATGATCTGGTGAATGTTTGCTGAAGTGAAGGGTAATATTTGAGATGATTATTTATTCTGAAGAGCTGCGTAGTCCTGAAATAGTTGCAGATCTATACCCAGGTTTGTCTTTGTAAAAGTGTGTATATAAGCAGGTTCGTTTCAGCAAAAGCGCGTATGGAATCTAGGGTTTTGCTGAAGTATGTGGAAGGAAATTTCCGATCTGTTTTGATGTATTACTGTCGTCTGTCAATGATGTATTCATATAGATATAGGTTGTTTGAATACTGATTATGCTACTAGTTGATTATGATTAAAGATCAGTGGTTGCTTGGTTGATTGATGATTCAATTAATGAATTGATGCGGTTATAAGTTTCAGTTTGATGTATGTTCTTTGAGATTAAATGTGTGGAGTGGTTCTAGTCTGAAATATGATGAAAAGAGGCCTACAAGGTGTGTTGTGTGGAAGTTGTTGGATCCAATATGAAAATTGATGAAACATGGTCTGCAGTGGTGCTAAGAGTTGGAGTCTTTAGTGAGGGGGTCGCAGCTCCCTTCTAGTGGTATCTGGTAAAAAATATCAGGGGGTAGTAGCTCCCTTTCAAGAGTGGCTAGTAAATGAGATCAGGGGGTAGTAGCTCCCTTCCAGGAGTGACTAGTAAATAAGGTCAGGGGGTTGGAGCTCCCTTCTAGTAGTAGCTGGAGAATGAGAGAAGGTTGCAGCCTTTTTTAGGTGGGTGCCCGCGTGCTGGTATGAGTCTGCTCCAGTACAAGATTGCAAGTAGTTTTCTTTATAATAAATATTTAAGACAGAGACGATATCAACGGTGGTTTTCTTTTGAATTGGGTTTCCACCTTAAATCCTAGTGTTCATGTGTGTTTCTTATGTGTGATGATTTATTTTGTTCTTACTACACATGCTTACTGCTTACTCAACATCTAATGAATGAATGATACAGTGATATAAGTAAAGAATTATATGCATAATAATATATCTAGTCATACGCAAGTTTTCTTAACGATATCCGTGTTTAGAAGCGAGTTGGGTTCATTAAAGTCTCCTATGGAATTTAGTAAATAAAAAGTAAAAGTTTTCAGTAAGATCTAAATACTAATTCACCCCCCCCCCCCCCTCAGTATTTTTCGCAACAATTGGTATCTGAGAAGGTACTTCAGAAGAAGCTTGATCACTTGAAGAAGATTTGTCACAACAGGAAGTCATGAAGGAGTATTTTCTATAAGGCCACCACTATTCAATGAAAGTAATCTATTATTCTGGAAGATATGAACAAGAGCTTATTTTCAAAGTCTTGGAGCATACGTATGGGGAATCGTGGAAGGAGGTTATTAGTATCCAGCAAGTGTTCCTACAGATGCATCAAAAAGGAAGAAATATGAAATAAATGCCAAAGTTGTCAATGCTTTATTAGGAAGCTTGTCAGAAACATAATTTGTTAAAGTGATGTAGCTAAATTTAGCAAAGGAAATATGGGACAAGATCATTCAGAGCTATGAAGGTGATGCAAAGGTAAAAAGTGCCAAACTTCGAACTCTTAGAATGCAATATGAAAATTTCAGAATGCATGATGATGAAAGTATTGCAAGTTTATTCCTAATATTAGATGAGATTGAGAATTCTATGAGAAATATGGGTGAAGATATAAAAGACTCAACTTTAGTAGAAAAAATATTGAAGTCTCTAATTTCAAAGTTTGAGTCAAACGTGTCAGCTATTGAAGAAAAGCAGGATCTGCAAAATCTTACTGTTATTCAACTACGTGGTATCTTGATTTCTTTTGAAATGAGAAGAGGAGGTCCTTCAAAAGTTAGAGAAGTTGCTTTTAAGGCTTGTGCAAAAGGAAAACAAAAGGAATTTCTCAAGGAATCAAGTTATATATTAGAAGAAGAGGAAGAAAATTTTGTGAGAAAAATTCATCTAGGTACTGGAATATTTAGAGGTAAGCTTCCATTCAAGTGCTTTACTTGTGGTAGAGTTGGTCATTATGCTGATAAATGTCCTTATAAAGAAAATCATGATAAAGGGAAGAAGTTTGAAAAAGGAAGGATTTATTATACAAATGAAGATAATAATGGATTTTCAAATGAGGAAGAAGAAGATTCTGATCAAGGTCTGCAAGTGCTCATGGTATGTAACATGGATGATGATAATTTCCCAAGAGAAAGGGATCCGGTTATTGAAGAATTGCATAGATCAAGAAAGAAAGGATGTTTTCATGGATGTTGTTTCTATTGTAGCTCATTTGTCATAAGGCCACTGATTGCAAATTAAGTATGATAAAAATATCTGAGAAATTGGAGAAGTTCCAGCAAATAATAAGAAATTTCAAGCAAAGCTGGAAAAAGAAGAAGCACCGGTCAAAAACGTAGGGAATATTGACCCTACTATAGTCATGCGCTTATAAATTTTACTTCTCATAATGATTGCAGGAGTGATGTGAGATACATTATAAGAATAAGTAATGTATCATCATAGGGGGAGCAATATATGGTGATTCCCATGGCTGGTTTGGTAATTCTAGTTGTGTTTATATTTCTGACATTGCATCTGATGTGACAAGAGAAGATAGGTACAGGTGGTATAAGTTTATGGGGAGTTGGAGTTGTGAAATTTTCTGTATTTCAATTTCTATACGTGGGTTTCATGAACTAAAGCCGCGTATACACACAAGTTCCAATGGTGGTAGTTGCATCTTTTTTCTTTGATAAGAAAAATAATGAGGCAGAATCAAGAACAGTTTCTAATATGCTGCTGACAGTAATAAATTTCTTGATCTGATGTTGATTATTATATCTATTGATATGATATTAAGTTTTTATTCTCTACTTGATGAAGATGCTTTGATGAATTGGTCGGTGAAGGTTTTTAGGATGCTCAAGCTGAGGGGGAGCATTAGCCTTGCTGTGAATAATGCATTGTTGGAATTATGATGGTTCTGAAATATGATCTCTCTCTTGAGGTATTTGGTCTTGGATATAAAAATCCATATCTGTAATTTGATGAAAAGGTCATGTTGAGACCCATGATGTAAAATTTTTATATTCAGTCATGTGAGGACTTGTTCAAATTTGTAAACCCACTTGGTTGGGTAGTTGAATCAAAATTTGTTAACCCACTTGGTTTGGAAGTTGAGTAAAATATGTAATTCCACTTGGTTGGATCATTGATGTAAGTATGAGTCCTTGGTGATAGGAAAGGTCATACTCAGTTCAGTTATAGAGTCATGTACTTCATTGAAAAATCTGTATAAAGATTCAGCATGAACTCATGGGGAGCATGTTAATTTCACTGCACATCAGATCTATAGAGCTCTTCTTTCTACATGGAAAGAGAAACATTGTTTTGTTATTGATCCGATATTTGCCCTTGATGTCAAAGGGGGAGAGTATCTTGGTGTTTGAATAATGGTTATGATTAATGTATCTATCTGTTGTGGTGATCAAACACCATCATGGTTGCCATTAAGTCAAAAGGGGGATATTGTTGGCAATATGATGCAATATGTTGTCCTTGATGGCAACCTACTTGATGAAGTTTTCCTTGATGGAAACCTACTTGATGGGTTGCATTTTGATAGCAACCTATTTTTTAAATATGTAAAAATGATGTTTCTACAGGCTAGTTTAGATGTGACAGAGAAAGAAATTCCTGTATGTGCTAGAGAAATGAAACATGAAATATTTCTCAATGTATAAGCAGGTTTAATGAAGGTAGACCACGTATGGAGGCAAAATATACGCTACATTTATGAATTCAACCCTCATATACATCCAGAATTAGTATATACGCAGTTTTTATGAAGAGAAGTCACGTATACATGTGAGTACAAAGAAGCAAAGTCGTATATTCCTTTTGCACTCTAAAATTATGATACCAAGGGGCATTACCATGGTATTAGCCCACAGTATTGAGCGTCGTGTCATGTATTTGATTCCATCCAAGAATACCAACAGCGCTTGTGTGGTTTTGGCTCATGGTATTGGTAAATGCTAAAACTATATAAGGAGAAGAAGGTTATAGTGCAAAGGTGTGCATATGTCTGGGTATTGAATAAATACTTCACTCTGAAGTATATCTGCATGAATGGGTTACATTTTATTGAGAGATCTGAATTAATAATGAACCTATGAATACAATGATGGATAAAGATCTTTAGACCTAAAATGACTATGTATTTTCTAGATCTGTTTATCGAATGTTTAGACCTGTGATCTGGCGAATGTTTACTAAAGTGAAGGGTAAGATCTGAGCTGGTTATTTATTCTGAAGAGATGCACGGTCCTGAAATAGTTGTAGATCTATATATAGGTTTGTCTCTATAAAATCATGTATATACGTTGGTTCGTTTCAGCAAAAGCGTGTATGGAATCTAGGGTTTTGTTGAAGTATGCAGAAGGAAATTTTTGATCTGTTTTGATGTATTATTGTTGTCTGTCAATGATGTTTTCATACAGATCTGGGTTGTTTGAATACTGATTATGCTCCTAGTTGATTATGATTAAAGATCAATGGTTGGTTGGTTGATCGATGATTCAATGAATGAATTGATGGGGTTATAAGTTTTAGTTTGATGTATGTTCTTTGAGCTTAAATGTGTGGAGTGGGTCCAGTATGAAAATCTGATAAAGGAGGCCTACAAGTTGTGTTGTTTGGAAGCTTTTGGATCCAATATGAAAATTGATGAAACATGGTCTGTAGTGGTGCTAAAGGTTGGAGCCTCATTGAGGGGGTCGTAGCTCCCTCCTAGTGGTCGTTGGTAAATGAGATCAGGGAGTAGTAGCTCTCTTCCAGGAGTGGCCAGTAAATGAGATCAGGGGGTAGTAGCTCCCTTCCAGGAGTGACTGGTAAACAAGATCAAGGGGTTGGAGCTCCCTTCCAGTAGTAGCTAGAGAACGAGAGAAGGTTGCAGGCTTCTATAGGTGGGTGCCTGCGTGCTGGTATGAGTCTGCTCCAGTACAAGATTGTAAGCAGTTTTCTTTATAATAAATATTGAAGATAGAGATGAAAGCTATGGTGGTTTTCTCCCAAATTGGGTTTCCACCTTAAATCCTGGTGTTCATGTGTGTTTCTTATGTGTGATGATTTATTCTATTCTTACTACATATGCTTACTGCTTAATAAACATTTGATGAATGAATGATGCACTGATCTAAGTAAAGAATTATATGCATAATAAGATCTCTAGTCATACACAATTTTTCTTAAGGATATTTGCGTATATACGCGAGTTGGTTTCATTAAAGTCATGTATATAATTTAGTAAAAAAAAATTAAAAGTTTTCAGTAAGCTCTAAATACTGATTCACCCCCCCCCCCCCTTAGTATTTTTCCCAACACTGGAACCTATCCTCCATGTCTTGCGTGATTTATGATCCTAACGGTGAGTTAGTAGACCTTCAAGGCATTTGTATAGTACTTGCAACTAACAATGTTGCTTAATACAATGCAAATATCGAACTTCTAATTGAATCTATTGCCCTCGACATTCAATAATTAATTGTACACCTAGACTCTCAACTTGTCGTTCTCCAACTCAATGGATGTTATTACATCAGAAACCCTTAGATTTTAAGGATGTATTTACGTGTTCCTTTGTTAGGAAGGCATTTTTATTATATCACATATCATCATATTCCCAGAAGAATGAATATGTTAACTGATGAAGTAGCTAATATTGTGTTAGATAGACATTTGCAAAATTTGTAAAAGCAATCATCATCACATAGTAAGATTTTAGAGACACCATGTTTTGGTTAATATATGTGTTTTGTACATCATAGTTCAAACAATTTATGTGTTTTGGTTACATCCTGAGACACCATGTCTCTCAAAAATATGCAGAAATGAAACATAGGAGTCTAATCCGCATGGTTCTCATGAAAACACGTCACTGTCATACGACAAGTCTCAGTAGTTGATGGATGCAGTTAGAAACTCCTGTGGTGTGCCTCTGATAAGCACGAGGAACTTCCTCGAATCTCACATAGTCTGGGATCCCACTTGTGAGTCCCTCCAAGTTACATGCGATTTCTTCCTCATCGCTTCCCTCACCATGAGGGGCCGCTTTGAAATCTCATGGGAGCCTTTGAGCTATGGGAGAAATCCCCGTGGGTCTTTCTGGTCCAACATCTGCAACACATGAGTGAATATCATAACACATGTATATAAAAACAAAAAAATCATAATACTCATAAAAATCCAAAAATGAGTTTTTACCTCTGTCCTCGTCCCAGTAGTCCCCTTCTAGAAGTGGGAGATCCGGATCCTCCTTGAAATCAGTATTGATATATGGCCAGTCCTCTACCACGATGAGTATTTGGCACAACCAATCAAAGAACTCTGGTCTGCACGACATATGTTTTCCACCTCTTGATCGAGGCATCATCTCAGCCCAATAGACCATCTGTGGCTCTCGTGCTAGTGGCATAGCTACAACGTCCCCTTAACGTTGTAATATTGATAAATTTTCTAGGATTAATGATATCAATATGGAATCGTATCTAAACTGCTTTAGCTTACCATTTTTTCATTTGGTTAGCTAATTTTTTATGTTAATTGTCACTGCTTCCACCCAATTTAAAATTTTCGGAGCCATGCAACCTAAGGCCAATTGGATTTGCATATTTTTAGCTTCATGGGGTGCTTGAGGCCCAACAACCTGAGTAATGGTATGTAGCACTACCCTCAATGGTAATTCGGGCACGATGAGAATGTCTAGCTTGCCACTCTTAGATGCTTTATTTTCTCCATGACAAACTCTATCTATTAACATGCCCATGCTCTCTCCAAGGGCCCAAGTACCTGTCAGCAGTGGTCGCTCTCCCGTCCGCGGCAATCCAATTATGAAGTATATGTCAGATACTTCTATCTCCAGTTCTTAGTCATGAATGATGAATCTCTCTCGATCAGTGTCACAGACACTAATCAAGTATTGTAGCAGCTCTAGCTTAGCTCTCAAACATGGGGTCATAAATAATTTCAGGAACCCACAGTTCCTCAGGGCATCCATGCATGCATCATTCTCCATGGCATGTTCATTCTCTTCCACGTGATCTCTTTATTTTCACTCTATCATCATTTTAGCTGCTGATTCTTCCTGCAAAACCAAAATACAATCTTCCATTAGCCATAGGGTTAAAATTTATAACATTTGGGCAGAGAATTTTGGGGAAAAATTGAAAAAATTTGGGCATGGTGTTCCACGCCACTGTTTTACAAACAATAGCACCGAACGATGCCTTTCTGTTCAAAAAATTCTGAGTTGGGCACGACTCCGTGCCCGGAATCGGCACCGACCACCGCAGCTAATCTTTTTCAAAATCCTCCACAAAATGCATCAAACCATGAAAGAAAATAAGAAATGGATTAAATTTCAAGAGAATTTCAGACTCCTATGTGGAGAAATAGATTCGTCAATGACCTCTTAAATTTCCTGCAGTCAGCTCCCCAAGTTCATAGTGGAAACCGGTAAAAATGCTCACAAGAAGGTGAAAAGGTAAAAGTAAATTGTTTTTACTATTTTCAATGTTTTATAGCCTTTTCTAACCCTAATTAGATTTTTGGGCACCTTTTTTCGATTATTTTTTATTATTTTTCTCGAAAATGGGTTTTAAATTTGTTTCTTGTGTAGTAACAGGTCCTAAAACTAGCAACGATGAGGAAATGAGTTGTATTTTTTTACTTTTTAGGACTCAGTAAAAAAATGAAAAAGTCACCCCATGGAGTCATCTTTCAGCTCTTTTCTGACTCTAAAAAATTGAAAATATTGCCGAGAAACTTGTCATTTTAAACTCATTAAAGGATGCAAAACGTCATATGCCCAGTATACGTTTACCCCTTTTTCGAGCTGGGAAAAATTATTTATGAAAAAGGAATACCTTAGTCGAACACGGTTAAGAGGTTCTCTTGGGTATTGTTTTCTACCTTTTCGGATCTAAGAGACTACCTAAGCAAATGGACCTTCTGGAGTTTTCTTTTCCACTTCTTTTCAAACTCTCTAAACATGAAAAGACATCAAGTTTTCCCTTTGTCAGACTCGTTAAAACTAAATTACATCGAAAGTCGTCACCATGAAGTTACCGAGTCCCTTATTACTATGGACACTGTGGAAAATCCAGATTCTTCTTCATAAATTGATAACCATAGAAGCTTGAAAACTAGAGTCCCTCCTTCCTAGGGCTCGTAAAATGTACTAGGATGGATTTTCTGAAGGAAAAACTTACATATTCACAGAAATTCAAATATTTAGATAAACTGGACATACCTTCTACCATACCATTACCATGTAGTATTTGAAGACCCTTATCTCTAATGTGTCCCAATATTTGACACCATAACATAGCCTTTTCTCCAGAGAACACTATATTTTTTTCTCCACCATCAATAACAGTGATACCAAAAATCTTGTACAAAGTTCCAATCCGAAGTCCCTGCATCAATAACAGTGATCCCCGAACCATCTTGCAAGTATCTTTCTCGAATAATGTTTTCACACGTGCATCATCTGTCTTGCTTACAAAAATAATATTTCTGGCCAATGCAGGAATGTGCAGAACACCAAGAAGTGTTCGAATCCATCCACCTTGCAACTTCAGCTTCACTTTTCCATATCCTATGATTTTCTAGCCTTCTTGTCATCCATAGGAAGACATCACCATCGTCATATTTCTCATACTCGCAGGACCACTCCCTATGGGGAGTGAAGTGAAAGGATACACCTGAGTCAGTCAACCATGCATCATGATCTACATGTGTATTTGAAGAAGAATCCAAGTACACATCCCCACATTCATCCGAGGTGGTTTTCACCTCTGTATAAGGAGCATCATCAGATCCATTTCCTTTCTCAGGATTTTTAGATCGACAATCTTTTTTATAGTACCCTTCTTTTCCACATTTCCATAATACCTTTACATATTTTCCTGAAGATTTATATCTCCCTCTATATTTATATCTCCCACTTGAGGACTTATTTTTTGTTTTGTTTTGGGACTTTCCTTTCATAGATAAGGCATCTCCATTGTATCTCTCAATATTTTTCCATCTCATCTCCTCTGAAAATAAGGATGATACTATTTCATCAAACTTAAAGGTACTTGTACTGCTACCTATTAAAACAACCAGGCTATCCCACTAGTCTAGTAGATAACACAAAAGACTAATGCACTTATCATCATCTAAAATTTTAATATCAATAGATAACAACTAACTTACCGCAATATTGAAGGCATTTAGATGCTCTGTCACTAAGTATCCATCCTTCATCCTTAGGTTATACAAATTTTTTCATAGGAACATTTTGTTCACCAGATACTTATATTGATATAAATTCCCTAACTTTCCCCACAAAGCCTTCACCGTAGCTTCCATTGATACCTTCAACAATACCAAATATGAGAGACACAATCTTATTGTGCTCTTCACCTTCTGATCTAACTTCGCCCAATATTCTGTTGACATTCATGTTGGTGTCATAGTTATATCTACAGTGATCCATTTATTTCTATCCACCAACAGATCCACCATCTTAAGCTTCCATATCTGAAAAAATTGTCTATTGAATTTATCAATATCTACCTTTCCATTGTTCACCTCTTCTTTCACCGCAAGAATCGATCCCACATATCTCCCACTATAACATGGTCTACCACAGGGCCAAGAAAAACCCCTCAACAATAAATGTGTCCCCTTGAAGTCAAAAATTCTTTGATACTAATTGTAATTTTTAACCCTGTACATAAATTACCTGCAAAAAAATTCTTAAAACATAAAAACATACAATGGTGAGAACATAAAAAAAATATAGATAGATATTTTCCCCTAGATCCCACAACTAGGAATATCATATTGATTTTTCATTATTTTCCTTTCAATGTTACAATACATATATATACATGTGGAAAAATTCATAAACCCCTATCCACTAACCCTATATTAGAACATAACTGTATTTCCCTTGACCAAACCTACAATTACCATGGGAAAAAACCATTGTGCCAAAAAAACTATGTACAAAAACCATGCGCAAAACCATGGGTAGGTATGCCCACCATCTTTCGGTCTACCCCCATCCTTGGTTCACCTTAATATTATTAGGTCTGCATAAAATTATTAGAACATAACCGTAGTTCCCTTGAACATAGTTACAAATACAATGGGAAAAAACCATGTGCCAAAAAAAACATGTGCAAAATCATGGGTAGGTTTTCCCACTATATTTGGTTCAGGACCCCATCCTTGGGTCCACCCAACTATTATTGGGTCCACATAACTTTTATTTTTGATATTTTTCGGGGCACTACCTAGGACCCCATGACATGTGCAAAGAATATAACATACACCTAACAGAGTTCCTCCAAACCAAATGGTCTCCTGCAGCCTAATTTCTAGGATCAAAACCAACCAATTGTGATTTCAACATAAAAACCAAAGCCAAGAGGTGTTGAGGATAATTGTTCAAGTTCCATTTGATCCATGGACTTGCACTATCCCAATTTGAGATGTCAAAAAGTGTGGATTTTCCTTCATAATTCAACCATTCCATAAGAGGGGTGACCTCCTTATAACTTTCTAGAGCCTCTCTACTAATAATTTTATCATACCAAAAATTTACCTGCTTCCCACTTCTTGGAAATTTGGAGATGTGATCTTTGATCAAATCCATTGAGGGGAGGAAGAATTTCCAAATTGATTAGCCTTCTCTTGGTGCTAGATGAGTGATAAGAATAAAGCATCGACACCAAGGAATTATTTACTCCTCATTACTTCTTTCCACCAAGAATATTTGTTGGAAATATATCACCATACCAGCTTAGCACTTAAAGTAACATTCATAGAGGAGGGTTCACGAATTCCCAATCTGCTATGAATATTTAGGGTCTTAAGAAATACCCATTTGATCAAGTGGAATTTCTTTTTTCCCTGCTTGCACCCTTCCCACAAAAATTTCTTGACTATTTTATTAAAATTTTAGCTAGAGCAATAAGGGATATAAATTAGTAAAGAGGGAGGGTAGATAACACTACCTTAATGAGGAACTAACATACCGCTAAGTTCAGCCAGAATGCTCCCCATTTTTGTAGCTTGGATTTAAATTTTGCGATGATGCATGACTAGGCTAAGGAGGAATGAGACTTTAAACAAATTAGAATCCCCAAATATCGAAACTCCTTCCAAGAGACAACTAAATTGAAACTGAGGAGGCCCAAATTTATTTGAGGAAGGGAAATAATATTCCAATAATATATCTATGAATTTATGTGGTTAATGAGATCACTAGAGGTGAGGAGAAACTGATTTGGGACTATCCAGAAGCGCTATACAATGATAAGAGAGGCTCCTCCCAAAAAAATTGTATCATCTGAAAATTGGAAGTAATTTGTGTTCTTAATACCTTAGGCATATATTATTCCTCATAGATATCCATTTCATCTCTTGTATTCAAGACACCTGATCAAGGAGTTTGCCATAAAAATTTTTAGAAAAGGGGAAAATGGGTAGCCTTAATGCTGTCCTCCAAACACTTTGAAGAAGCTAGAGGAGTGACCATTCACGAAGGGGGATATTCAAGGAGAGGAAATGTAGACCTGCACCCATTTTATCAATTTATCATAAAAAAAATGAGAGAAATTTAAGCAAGAAATATTGATTGACACGGTTAAATGCATTTTCCATGTCAAGTTTTATGAGCATGCCTTTATCTTTTCTCACATTGCTTGAGTGAACAACTGCTTGAACCAAAACAATATTGTCAATAACATGCCTTTGTATTTTTAGAAATGAGTTTGGGGAAGAGATGCTTTAGGCACTAAACTAAGACTTTAGAAATGATCTTATATGAGACATTACATAGAGAAATCAGTCTATACCTGGTAAAGGAAGATGGGTTAAATTCTTTTGGCACCAAAGCGATGAAGTATGAATTTATGCCACCCCCATTATAGTCATGATTGAAGATGTAGTCCACTATAATAATAAAATAAACATTGATTATGTCCCAATAATATTTATAAAAAAGAGCAGAAAAACACATATAGACCAAGGGTTGTATCCAGCCTTAGAGAGAATGCAATTCTTTAATCTCATCTTCAACAATTCTGTGGAGCAGGGACTGATCGTTTCTGTTTGTTACTAGATTTGGAATTTTATCTAGCATATATTAGATAGCCTCTACATTGGGAATATTATAGGTATATTATAACTCATTAAAAAATGTTATAGACCCCTATTAGATTCCCCTGGGCTCTTCAATATCCACTTTGTCCACATTAATCAATTTTATATTATTTTTCCAAAGCCTTGCCTTTGTTTGGTTGTGAAATAACTTGGTATTACGGTTTCCAAACTGCAACCACAAGCTATGAGATTTGAGATTCCATTATTCCTCCTCGAATTTAAGCACTTGGTGAAAGGTTGCAAATTCAGTTTGTTCATAGTTTAATTGATCCTTAGTAACTTATCCCTACTCCATTCTTCACTAGACGTCTTCCATATTTGTATTATTCCTTTTTATTTTAGCTCCCTTGTAAAAGAATTAATATATCAGTTAAACATATATACACTAGTACAACCACATTAATAAATGTGGTTGATATACACCAATATGCATACATCAATAACATACACAACCACCTTATTAAATGATAGGTGCCAATAAATATGGATTCAATATTAATATTAATATTGATATTAATAAATATATAAATATAATAATAATGCTTATTTTATAAAATATCATTATCATTATACTATAAATAAGATAATAATATTATTATTAACATAATAAATATTGATATTATTAAACAAAAACATTATTAATATTCTAAACCCAAGGCATTATAAACCTCTCGAAATAATATCAAACATAAAGGATTAATACTAGCAAAACCACATTTACTAATATTAATATTAAACTTTAGGATTTATATTATGAACCAAAGAGATTGTATATCCTAGAATTAATATTATAAACCTAATGGATCAAAAACCTTGAGATTAGTATTATAAATCTTACGATTATAGACCTTAAGATTATAAACCCAAATGAATAATTTTATAAATGTCATAATGTGATGTTAGTGTTATTAATCCCATAAATATAAATATAAAAATTTATAATTAGTAATTAAAATAAATATAAATATAATTTATTTTTTTGGTCGATCAAAGTCTGAATTATATTATCATATCAGAAACAAAATTTACAGTAGGATCCAGCATGGTTGTATTGCATTCAGGCAACCTAGAAGGCATGCATTTCCTATAAGGACTTGGTTGCTTGCCAAGTCATTTGAAGTTCTTGGTTATTTGCCGCACAAAATTACAAAATAAACATATCGAAACTATCATCACGGGGGAGGCTGCAGGGGGCTAGGTAGAGGAGCCGCAAAGAGACGATCTTGATTGTGCATATGGTAGCTGATATGATCTAGTTTGGTCTCCAGGGATTGGAGGTGGTCTTGAGAGCGCCTAAGTAAACAACACAGACTCTCGAGAGCCTCAAGGGTCTCCATCTATAGGTTTTGAACATCATTGATGTATGCCATTAATTCGTTTCGATCGTCATACCTTTGTTCACGCAGGGGGTCCAGGTTGAGCTGGATTTGCTGGAGCTGACTGGAAATTGCTTCAAGGGTGACCTGAGCCTCAATATAGCCTAGTGATTGGGTCGGAGAAACTGTCATGACCGCTGCCGATTGTTGGCTCTCAGCAGACTTCGAGTGGGAGCTCGAGTCCCCGAGTACCTGGCAGTTGTCCATGTAGCATCCAAGACCACCACACCATTCCCGACCATGTTTGCACGACATGCAATCACCCTCCACTCTCGCTCATTGTGTTGGGATACAACGCCAATTCACTCCGAATCCCGCAGCCCCTAAAGCCCACATTCCTCCCCTGCACCCTCGATTGAGATTTTCACTGAACGTGTCCCGAGCCCCGTAGATAAGAGACACATGACTGCCACCAATATCCACATTTTCATCTGAGGAGGTGCAGAAGCTCCACCACTCACAATTTTGAATTGCAGGAGAGTCTGAGTGCTCCGTAAGCCCAAGGCAGAACCACCCTGGGGCTCGACCAATGAAAAATGGCTTTTGCAGAGAACTCAAACTATGAGTAGGCACTCAGGTTGAGCACCAGGACCACCCATATAGAGACGTTCCCTCCATAATGAATTCATCTCCACCAACTTCGTCTACCTCCTAGTGCAGCGTGCTCATTCCTATGTCGTTGCCAAGATGCCTCTTGGCTGCCAACCTCTCGCCACTGCTAGCAGACGGAACTACCACCCAACTTGTCTCAAGTCCGAGGAGGTGAAGCCAAGGCTTGAGAGCCAATGGTTGCTCGTCTCCACAATTCATAGCATCAACCTTCACCATCGCCCTCAAATACCGAATGCCTGAAGAGACGTCTATCCCACCCTTAACAACCTTCTTACCTGTCGTAGGATCGCCTAGCCCGAGGCCCATTACTGCTCCCGTGTGAGAGGGTAGTGAGTTGGCAAGTGTGTGTTTGAGGATTGGGAGAGGATTAACTACCCACATCCCACTTGTCCCAATGATTGGACACCCCTAGCTGGGAATATAAAAATTGTTAATTATAATAATAATTATTTATTAATAATTATAAATTATTCAATAATAATTATCAATAATTATAATTATTAATAATCATTATAATTATTATTTGCAAAAGAGATCAATATTATAAACCAAATGGATTGATATTATAAACCCAAGAGATGAATATTATAAACCCAAGGGATTATTCATATTAAAAACCAAACAGATTAAAAACTCATGGGATTGATATTAAAATTATAAGAGATTAATAAAACCAAGTGATTAACATTACAACCTGAAGGGTTTAATAAACCCAAGGAATTATGAATATTATAAATCCAAAGATTAATATTGTAAAATTTTTGGATTATTAACACAAGCAATCAATTAAACCAAGGGAATAATATTATAAAACCTACACATTAAAAACCCAAGGGATTAATATTACAAACCCAAGGGATTAATTAACCCAACTAGGTATTAATATTATAAACCCAAGATATTAAAAACCCTAAGGATTAATGAACCCAAATTATTATTAGTATTATAAAACGAAGGGATTAATAAACCCAAAATATTAATGTTATAAACTTAGGGGATCAATAAACCCAACAAACTAGTATTATACACCTTGGGGATTAATATTATAAACCCTAATATCATAAAGTATAAATCCAATATATTAATGTTAAACTGAAAATAAATCCAAGAGATTAATATTAATATTAAACCAAATATATTAATATTCTAAACCTTATGAATGATATTATACCCTAGGAATATGAACCCTTAAACTAATAAATCCAATGGATCGATATCATAAAAGCCAAGGACTAATAAAACGAAAATATTATAAACCCATAGGAATAATATTAAACACAAGGAATTAATATTATAAACCCAAAGGATATAAACCATACGATAAATATTATAATCTCTAAAAGAAACATTAAACCATAAGGTTAATATTATAAACCTTAAGATGGTTACTTGGTTGGTCATGCCAGTAGTCATATGCTTGTCTCAATATTAAGCCATGCATGTCTAAGTATGAACTAATTCAAACTGTGAAACTGCGAATGGCTCATTAAATCAACGATAAACATACTTGATTAATAAACTAAAAAGAATAATATTAAAAACCCAAGGGAATAACATTAAATTGTAATATTAATATTAAATCCTACGAATATAGACCGTGAGATTAATAAGTCTAAGAGATTAATATTATAAACCCAATGGATTATAAAATGAAGGGATTAATATTAAACCCTAAGATTAATATTATAAATGATAGGCTTAATATTAAACCATAAGAATACAAACCCTATGATTTATATTAGAAACCATAGGAACAATATTATAAAACCAAGGGATTACTAAACCCATTGAATTAATATTAAAAACCTGAGGGAATATAAACCTAATAGAATAACATTAGACCCTAGGATTAATATTAAACCCTAGGAATATAAACCCTAATAGTAATATTATGACCCTTAGGATTAATATTATAAACCCAATAGATGAATACTATAAATCCAAGGAATTAATAAGCATAAGGAATTAATATTATAAACTTAGTGGATTATAAACCGAGGGGAATAATTGTAAACCCAAGTGATTAATACTATAAGCCTAAGGGATTGATAAACCCAAAGGAGTAATATTTAAAATCAAAGAGATTTATAAACCCAAGGGATTCATATTAAACACTAATATTAATATTCTAAACCCTAATACTACAAATTATACAGCCAATATTAAACTTTAATATTATAAATTGAATATTAAAAGGCCCTAATATTATAGACCTTGTATTAAACCCAAGTTTTGTAATTAACAATGCAACAATGAATAAATTACAATTTAATGTAACATTGAGATTATGATATTTATAATAATCAATATTGATATTAATTTTTTTTTTTTGTAAATTGGGAAGTTCTATTCACATTAAGTAGAAAAACATATTGTGCAAAAAAGCCTCAGAGGCTAAAGACCAGAGTCAAACATGATCGTTGTTTCGAGCCCAAACTCAAGGAGAGGGATACAAGGGAGAAATACTGAATGGGGAGATAGAAAAAAAAAAAAAAAACAGTATAACTGCAAAATTCTGAAGCATTCAAGGAACTAGAAAAAAGATCTTTTGATCTCAAGAGTTGAGTGAGCCTCATACAAACAGAAAACACAAAATACCAGGAGAAACTGAGAAAGTTATGGACCCGAGGGGGGCTACACCTCTTCTTCATCATTGAGATAGTCCTCCATGCTTATCGGGTGATCCAGAGTTCCTTCCTCCAGGTCGAGGAGATTGCGGTGTGACAGACCAGCCTCCTGCGGGTTCCCCTTTGCATGAAATTCTTCCTTGATTCTGGGCTTCAGTTGATGTTGCTTGACTGAGCTACGTTTCAGCAAATTGTAATGAGGGGAGGAGCCGTCAACGAAGCAGAGGTGGTGAACCTTCCTCACATAAGCTTCGAATTTGTCAGACAACGCATCCATCTTCCTTTCTAGTCTTTTGCTAACATTGTTTTACTCTTGGATTGCAACAGCCAGTAAAGTTTTGGTGTGCCAGTGCAGATCAATGGCATGACTGTAAAGATTTTCATGGCTCCTAGTAAGAGTGGGGTCAGGAATCTATCGGAAAGCAGTGTCTACCTTTTCTTTTCCGAGGGGGTGGACCTACGATGGGCAGAGGCCTCCACTTCCATGCCAGCCAGAAGCTCCTACACCGGCTCCGATGTGTTCTCCATGAAGATGCAAGAAGCGTTACACGCAGAGTTCTCTGCTCTCGTGACCGGATGATAAGATGGATTCTCGCAGTAAGTGTGGCAACCGCGACGAGGCTGGGGAGGAGGGTGGTGACATCGGGAGGCCATGGAAGACTGCTTGCTCAGAGAGATGGAGGGATGCGACTGGAGCAAGAAGCTGTGACTACTGCACAGGGTGAGAGGGGAGCCCAATAGTGGGAAATAATGAGGGATGAAGGCTAGGTGAGGGGAATTTAAGGGGACAGGCCAAGGGGAGGGAGGAGCGAATGAAATTTTTTTTTGCATGCATGCAAGGGTGATGGAGGCTGGCTTGGAGTAATGGCCTTGTGTAGAGGAGTACCAGGGTGAGAAAAGCAAGGATAAGCCACCACCATGTTCAATCGTGAGAAGGAGTACTGTGTACCAAGTCATCATGAGTGATAGGTGAAGGTGGTACTGACAAGACCAAAGCCTTTTGAAGATCTGTTTTGTTAATGTTTGTGCAAGCAGTTTTTACCGTTGGAGAATCAATTGCGTTCCAATCCTGAGAGACAATTCTCACCAAGGTCTTTACTCCTTGGTTGGCAAGGTAGTTAGCCAAATTATTTGCCCCCCTTCTGACTGTCGTGAAAGAAACCCCTCTCACTTCCCCTATACAGGCTTTGATTTTATGTAAGTTTTTGTTGATATGCCAGTAGTTGGAAACCTGAACAACACTACGCCCTTGTTGAAGCTTCCGACAATCTTGGCTAGCAAAGTTGGAGTCACCCTCTACAAGAAAGGGCCAGTAGTTGTTGTGCTTGGAAATTTCCAATCTGTGAGCCAACGTGTGGAGGTCCACTGCATTATTAGTGGTGTGCCACAAATTTCCATAGTAATTCTAGAGGGTGGAGCCCTGAGAGTTGCGAAAGACTCCACCGCAACCGGCCATTCCTGGGTTGTTCTTGGACGCTCCATCATAATTGAGCTTGGTGAAATTATGTTCGGGAGGTTGCCAAATGGACAGTGGCAGAGAGGGGTTAAGGTCAGCAGGGGAAAGGGTGCAATATGGGGGGGGAGGTTGAGAAGGGATAGGATTCTACAATCATCCACTGAGGGAGGGTGAGTAGGGTTCAGGAGGTTGGTCGTGGAGGTAGATTCATGCAGAGTGCATTTAATTTTGTGGAGAAGTTGTTCTTCCTTTCAGGCCTTACTCTTGAAAATGCAGGAGTTCCATTCCTTCCAGAGGGCCCAACAGATGATGCTCAGGAGGAGGTTCCAAGCTAAATTGATGAGGGGTTGTTTAGAGAAGGCAGGGCGCCAATTCTCCAGAGAGGAGTGAATGGAATCATGAATGTGATCAAAGACTTTGAAGACATGAAGGAACTAGTACCAAATGTTGGAAGCAAAAGGATAAGTGTTGAGGATGTGGTTTGTCATTTCCAAGTCAGAGTGACACAGCGTGCACACGGAGGGTCCTATGAAACCTTTCTTCAATAGATTATCCCATGTTATAATTTTCCTGTGCATAACCAACCATAGAAAGAGTGTGATCTTTGGCCAGCGGTTCCTACTCCAGAGTCTTTGCCATTTGCGGTCATGTGGATCTGGGGTGGGACTTTGCAGGATGTTGTAAGATTCTTTGATATTGAATCTCCCTGCTGCATTTGAGCCCCATCACAGGATATCTGATCCTTCTTCCTTTTGAATTTTCCTTTTTTTTAGTTCCTTTGCAAGAATGTTCATCGGCTGGTGGAAAGGGATAGGGATAATGTCTTTGATGTTCACCCATTCCCTCCACTCGGAGACTCCTGAGATTTTCCAATAGTATTTGACTTTGTGTTTATTTTGAGCTTCTAGCTACCTTCTGGCTGGCCTATAAATCTCCAAGTCAAGTTTGGGACATTGTTCCCAAGCATCCGCCCAGAACAGGGCATTCTCACCATTACATATCTCCCAGAAGTTGTGATTTTGAATGAGTGATCTATTGTCCCATGCTTCATTCGAAATAGGAGAGCCTATAAGGTTACCTGAGAGCCTAATAAGAGAGTCCCAAGGGTGCATGGGGGCATATTTGGTTTTCCAAAGAAAGGCCCAAGGGGTGGAAGGATTAGTGAGCCAGCGCCACCAGGTCTTGGCGCCCAGAGTCTTGCCCAGGATTTCTGGATCATGAAGTCCAAGACCGCCCTCTTTCTTGGGCAAGAAAACTTTGTCCTAAGCCACCAAGGCCCATTTTCATTACTGGCTTTGCCTTTACAGAGGAAATCTCTTTGAATGGCTTTGATCTGGTTCGAGATGGAAGAAGGAGCAGCGATGGCTGAGAGCTGGTATAGAGGCATGGCTTGAAGAATAGAGACTAATATTCCCGTGAAATTGAGGGAGCGAAAGGTCCAATTGGAGATCTTTTTCTTGAGCTTAGAAATGCGGGGTTCCCAGTTCGAGCAGGCTAGAGGAACTAGTACATTTGGCGGAAATTCCGACACTTTGGTTCCAACACTTTTGACCAAATGTTGGAAATTTCCCCAAAATTTATCAATTTTTCAAATCCCGCCCACAACTGTCGCTATACCGACGTTTGGAGACAAGTGTCAGTATTATGACACATAGAAGTTAGTGTCGGTCTTGCGACGTTTGTAGCAAAGCGTCGGAATTGCGACAATTTTGGAAAAAGCATCAGAATTGCAACGGATTAGAGCTAAGTGTCACTATTGCGACATTAGGAGGAAAACGTCGCTATTGCTACAGTTTGGGAAAAATCGTCGCTATTGCGACAGTTGGGGAAAAATCGTCGCTATTGCGACAGTTTGGCCTAAGTGTCGCTCTTGCGACTTTTTTATGCAAGCGTCACTATTGTGACGGTTTGTAAATTAATTTCTTTGGCCTCTCCTTTAATAAATAATAATCTAACTTGGGTCCCCTTTTTGAATGGTTGGAGCAACATAATAAGATATCTTTAGTTGACATATCACATTGTGATGAAGATGAAAGGTGGTTATGATGGGACTTCTAAGAAGTTTCATAAAATATTAAAGACGTGATGCGTTCACTCCTTGGTTCACTTTTAATGTGTGCCCCCAACCACGGTTGGGCGCGCCGTGTCGCGTAGTGTGAGGTCGCCCGACTGAGCGCGTTCAAGTCGAGCCATTTCGTTTGAGGGCGCCCGTATCAATTTTTCTAAGTTGTGACTACCCAGGTGCCTTGTGCACGTTTGGGTGGTCCGTTTTCCATTTTATCCCTTGTGGCATCGTTCGTTCGGGCGCACCGTGTCACGCCTTGTGAGGTCGCCTGACTGGGCGTGTTCGGGTCGGGCCGTTTCGTTAGAGGGCGCCCGTATCAGTTTTGATAAGTTGTGACTGCTCAGGTCCCTTGTGCATGTTTGGGTGGCCCGTTTGCCATTTGCTCCCTTGTGGCATTGTTCGGTCGGGCACACCGTGTCATGCTGTGTGAGGTCACCCTACCGAGCACGTTCGGGTCGGGTCGGGCCATTTCGTTCGAGGGTGCCCATATCTGTTTTGCTAATTTGTGACCGCCTGGGTGCCTTGTGCAAGTTCGGGCAGCCTATTTGTCATTTTCTCCGTTGTGGCATCGTTTGATCGAGTGCGTCGTGTCGCACTATGTGAGGTTGCCCAACCGGGCGTGTTTAGGTCAAATCGTTTCGTTCAAGGGTGCCCGTATCAGTTTTGGTAAGTTGTGACTGCCCGGGTGCCTTGTGCACGTTCGGGTGGCCCGTTTTACGTTTGCTCCCTTGTGGCATCATTCGGTCGGGCACGTCGTGTGAGGTCGCCCAACTGGGCGCGTTCGACTCGGGTTAGGTCGTTTCGTTCAAGGGCGCTCGTATCAGTTTTTCTAAGTTGTGACCGCCCGGGTGCCTTGTGCACGTTCGGGCGGCCCATTTGCCATTTTATCCCTTGTGGCCTCGTTCGGTCGAGCGCGCCATGTGAGGTCACCCGATTGGGCACGTTCAGGTCAGGCCATTTTGTTCGAGGGCACCCATATCAATTTTGTTAAGTTGTGACTGCCAAGGTGCCTTGTGCACATTCGGGTGGCCCATTTTTTGATTGCTCCCTTGTGGCATCGTTCAGCCGGGCATGCCGTATAGCGCCGTATTGTGAGGTCGCCCGACCAGGCGCGTTCGAGTCGGGCCATTTCGTTCGAGGGCACCCGTATCAGTTTTGCTAAGTTGTGACTTCCCAGGTGCCTATGCACATTCGGGCGGATCGTTTTCCATTTTCTCCCTTGTGGCATCGTTCGGTCGGGTGCGTCGTGTCGTGCCGTGTGAGGTTGCCCGACCGGGAGCGTTCAGGTCGGGTCGGGCCGTTTTGTTCGAGGGTGCCTGTATCGGTTTTTCTAAGTTGTGACTGCTTGAGTGCCTTGTGCACATTCAGGCGACTCGTTTGTTGTTTGCTCCCTTGTGGCATTGACGTTCGTTCGGGCACGTTGTGTTGCGCCATGTGAGGTCGGCGCCCGACCAGGCATGTTCCGACTGGGCCGTTTCGTTCGAGGGCGCCCATATCAGTTTTGCTAAGTTGTGACTGCCTGGGTCCCTTGTGCATGTTCAGGTGGCATGTTTTCCATTTTCTCCCTTGTGGCATCGTTCGGTCGAGTGCGTCGTGTCGCGCCGTGTGAGGTCGCCCGACCGGGTGCGTTTAGGTCAGGTCGGGCCATTTTGTTCAAGGGCGCACGTATCAGTTTTGCTGAGTTTTGACCGTCCAGGTGCCTTGTGCACATTCGAGAGGCCTATTTTCCATTTTCTCCATTGTGGCATCATTCGGTTGGGCGCGACGTGTCGCGTAGTGCAAGGTCTCCCGACCGGGCGCATTCGGGTCGAGCCATTTTGTTCGAGGGTGCTCATATCAGTTTGGCTAGGTTGTGACTGCCAGAGTGCATTGTGCACATTAAGGTGGCCCATTTTTCATTTTCTCCCTTGTGGCATCGTTCGATCGGGTGCGTTGTGTCATGCAGTGTGAGGTCACCCAACCGGGCACGTTCTGGTCGGGTCGTTTCGTTCGAGGGCGCCCATATCAGTTTTGCTAAGTTGTGACCACTCTAGTGCCTTGTGCACGTTTGGGTGGCCCATTTTCCATTTGCTCCCTTGTGGCATCGTTCGGGCGGGCGCGCTGTGTCGCGCCATGTGAGGTCGCCCAAGCAGGCACGTTCGGGTTGGGCCAATTCGTTCGAGGGCACCCATATTAGTTTTTCAATTTGTGACCGCTTGGGTTCCTTGTGCATGTTCAGGTGGCCCATTTTCCATTTTCTCCCTTGTGGCATCGTTCATTTGGGCGCGCCGTGTGAGGTCGCCCAACCGGGCGCATTCAGGTCAGGCTGTTTCGTTCGAGGGCGCCCGTATCAATTTTGCTAAGTTGTGACTTCCTGGGTCCCTTGTGCATGTTCGGGCGGCCCATTTTCCATTTTCTCCCTTGTGGCATCGTTCGGTTGGGCGCGTCATGTCGCGTCGTGTGAGGTCACCCAACCGGGCGCGTTTGGGTCGGGTCGGGCCATTTCGTTCAGGGGCGCCCGTATCAGTTTTGCTAAGTTGTGACTGCCCAGGTGCCTTGTGCATGTTCAGGTAGCCCATTTTCCATTTGCTACCTTGTGGCATCGTTCGGTCGAGCGCACCGTGTTGTGCTGTGTGAGGTTGCCCGACCAGGTGTGTTTAGGTCGGACCGTTTCGTTCGAGGGCACCCGTATCAGTTTTGCTAAGTTGTGGCCGTCCGGGTCCCTTGTGCATGTTTGGGTGGCCCGTTTTCCATTTGCTCCCTTGTGGCATCATTCGGTTGGGCGCGCCGTGTTGCACTGTGTCGCGTCATGTGAGGTCGGCGGCCGACTGGGTGCGTTCCGGTCGGGCTATTTCATTTAAGGGTGTCCGTATCAGTTTTGCTAAGTTGTGACCACCCGGGTCCCTTGTGCACATTCGGGTAGCCCCTTTGCCGTTTTCTCCCTTGTGGCATCATTCGGTCGGGCACATCGTGTTGCGCCGTGCGAGGTCGCTCGACCTGGCGCATTCGAGTCAGGTCGGGTCGTTTCGTTTGAGGGCGCCCATATCAGTTTTGCGAAGTTGTGACTGTCGGGTGCCTTTTTCACGTTTGGGCAGCCCATTGCCATTTTCTCTCTTGTGGCATCGTTTGGTCGGGTGCGTCGTGTTGCACCGTGCGAGGTCGTCCGACCAGGCGCGTTTGGGTCGGGTCGTTTCGTTCGAGGGCGCCCGTATCAGTTTTGCTAGGTTGTGACCACCCGGGTGCCTTGTGCATGTTCGGGTGGCCCGTTTGACATTTGCTCCCTTATGGCATAGTTCGGTTAGGCACGTCATGTCACACTGTGTGAGGTCTCCCGAATGGGCGCATTCGGGTCGGGTCGTTTCGTTCTAGGGCGCCCATATAAGTTTTTCTAAGTTGTGACCGACCGGCTGCCTTGTGCATGTTCAGGCAGCCCGTTTTCCATTTTCTCCCTTGTGGCATTATTCGGTCAGGCGCGTCATGTCGCGCCATGTGAGGTCACCCAACCAGGCGCATTTGGGTCGGGTCTATTCGTTCGAGGGCGCCCGTATTAGTTTTTCTAAGTTATGACTGCCCGGGTGCCTTATGCACATTCTAGTGGCCCATTTTTCATTTTCTCCCTTGTGGCATCGTTCTTTTGGGTGCGTTGTGTCATGCCGTGTGAGGTCGCCCGACCGGGCGCATTCGTGTCGGGTCGTTTCGTTTGAGGGCGCCCATATCAGTTTTGCTAAGTTGTGACTGCCCGAGTCCCTTGTGCACTTTCGGGTAGCTCGTTTTCCATTTGCTCCCTTGTGGCATCGTTCGGTTGAGAACGTCATGTCGCGTCGTGTGAGGTTGCTAGACTGGGCGCGTTTGGGTCTGGTCGGGCCGTTTCGTTCGAGGGCGCCCGTATTAGTTTTTCTTAGTTGTGACCGCTTGGGTGCCTTGTGCATGTTTGGGCAGCTTGTTTTCCGTTTTCTCCCTTGTGGCATCGTTCGGTCGGGCACGCCGTGTCGTGCCATGTGAGGTTGCTCGACCAGGCGCGTTCAGGTAGAGCCGTTTTGTTCTAGGGTGCCCGTATCAGTTTTGCTAATTTGTGACTGCCCAGGTGCCTTGTGCACGTTCGGGTGGCCCATTGTCCATTTTCTCCCTTGTGGCATCATTTGGTCGGGCGTGCTGTGTCACGCCGTACCTTGAGGTTGCCCCACTGGGCGCGTTTGGGTTGGGTCGGGCTGTTTCGTTCGAGGGCGCTCATATTATTTTTGCTAAGTTGTGACCGCCTGGGTGCGGCCTTGTGCATGTTCGGGCAACCCGTTTTCCATTTTCTCCCTTGTGGCATCATTCAGTCATTCAACTATCCCTTTTGGGTCGGTTCAAGTCATGTCATGTGAGGCCGCCCAAGGAAACACGTTCGGGTATGTCGAGTTGGGTCTGGTCAGGTCGTGTCGTGTGAGATCGCCCAAGGAAACACGTTCATCAGGGTCAGGTCGATTTGGGTCTGGTCGATTCATGTCATGTGAGGCTGCCCAAGGAAACACATTCGTATGGGTCGGGTCGAGTCATGTACTGATGGAGCTCAAGGAAACGCTTTCAGGTGGGTCGGGTTGGGTCTGGTGATCAGGTCTTGTCGTGTGAGGCCGCCCAAGGAAACACATTTGTACAAGTTGGGTCGAGTCATGTGATGGCACCCAATTAGCTAGAAACGAGTTCGAGTTAGGTCAAATCGGTCCATGCTGTATTGTAATTAAGGGCACCCAAGGAAACATGTTTGGGCCAGTCCAGTAGGGTCAGGTCAGTTCAGGTCATGCCGTGTGAGGCCGCCCAAGGAAACGTGTTCGGGCGGGTCGAGTTGGGTTTGGTCGGGTCGTGTTGTGTGAGGCCACCCAAGGAAATGCGTTCGGGCAGGTCGAGTCAGGTCGAGTTGGGTCGTATGAGGGTGGTCGTCTAAAAAATTCTAAGTTGTTACCACCCATGTTGCTTGTGCATGCTTGTGCGATCCCTTTTCCGTTTCCTCCCTCGTGCGCCCTTTTTTTGGGCGGGTCAGGTCATGCCGTGTGAGGGGCACACCAAAGGAAACTCGTTCAGGTCAAATCGTGTGAGGGAGGTCGTATAAAAAATTCTAAGTTGTGACCACCCATGTACCGTGTGCATGTTCATGCAACCCATTTGTCGTTTTCTCCCTTGTGCCTTTGACGTTCAGGCGGGTTTAGTCAGGTTGGGTCCTGTGATGTTGCCCAAGGAAATGCATTTGGGTCGGGTTAGGTTGGGTCGTGTTGTACCGTGAGGGCACCCAAGGAAACATGTTTGAGAGGGTTGGGTTAGGTTGGGTCATGTCAGGGTGGCTAAGGAACATGTTCGACCGGGTCGGGTCGTGTCGGGTCATGTCATGAGGGCGCCCAGATAAATTACGTGTTCGGTGACCGGGCCGAGCCGCGGCATCGTATGCCGCCAGGGGAACGTGTTCGTCGTCAGGTGCCTCCTCACAAAATCATCTCTCACATAATCGGCATCACCATTACAGACGCCACACCACCTTTTGGCGAGATACTTGCAGGTAGTAGGTGCCCCGTCCCATCTCCACATAGAGCACTTGTCACATATTATTTCTTCTATGACACTGTCTTTCCTTTCAAGTCATGTCTTTATAATAAATAAAGAAGACATGGCAACAAGCAACAATACTTACAAAATTGTTACATTGAGACACAAAGAATAAGCAACTAATGTGCACAAACAGAGACCAATGAAACTATCATCTTAACCCCTAACCCCTTAAACATTAATTCCCAACCCCTAACCCATTTAACTTTGACAACTCTAAATCCCCAACCTATTTGACCCCTAAAACATAAATTTTCAACCCTTAACCCTAACCCTAACCTATTTAACCCCCAACTTCTAGTGAACCCCTAACCTATTTAATCCCCTAATTCCTAAACCCTAAACCTATAAACCCTTAACCCCTAACCCCTTAAACCCTAAACCATTAAACCCTTAACCCTAACCCCTTAAACCCTAATTCCCGACCCCTAATCCAACTAACCCCCTAAACCCCGAACCCATTTAATCCCCTAAACCCTAAAACTATAACCCCTTAACCCCTAACTCATTTAACCCCTAAACCTCTAAACCCCTAACCCATTTAAACCCTAAACCATAAAACTCTAAACCCTTAACCCCTAACCCCCTAAACCGTAAACCTCTAAACCCCTAACCCCTTAACCCCTTAACCCCTAACCCCTAGCTAAAATATTTAACTGCTAAATCCCCTAAGCCCCTAAACCTCTAAATGCCTAACCCATTTAACCCCCTAAACCCTAAACCTCTAACCCTTAACCCCTAACACCTTAAACACTAATTCCCAACCCCCAACCCATTTAACCCCCTAAACCCCTAAAACCCTAACCCATTTAACCCCCTAAACCCTAGCCCCTAACCCCTAACCCCTAATCCCCTAACCCCTAATCCCCAATCCCCTAAGCCCTCCAAGTTCGAATTAGCTTTGAAGAAGTAATTGTTTTCTTACTTCTGTCTAATTCACTATATACTTAGATCATGAATGTGAGAAGGCTGTTTTCAGATTATATTATTATTGTATCAATAGTGTAATTATTTCTATGTAGTTATATCTTTCTAGTCAAAAACCTCATCTTCAGAAATAATTTCTTGTCATTTTCAAAATTGACTTCTTCATTGACCACAACATGCAGCTTATCTAATACTTTATTGAAGTTAAGAGCTCCATCTTTGGGGCAAGCTGTTTTTCGGGCGCTAACTCCACTATGTGTGGGGTTAATTAACCCTATGCCTACAACGTTTACTATTTACATATCGGAGTGTGTGGGGGTAGATAACTCTTAGCCATATCACATAGGCCCCATTCACTTACGAAGGTTCCCCAAACTCTGCCCCCAATTTGGTTGATCTTGCTGATCAGCTTGAAAATTTTGAATTTTCATTGATGATTGATTTTCCTCTCAATTGAATGCAAAAGGAAGATGAATTTCATCCTTTTCCTCCATAATTTCCACATTCGACATCTATTGTAGCTATTCATATATGCTCATCTGGAATCACCACAAGTTGTACTTTTTTTTTTGCTATGGATTTTTGATGTTGATCTCGACGAGATTTCTTCTCCTCAAAAAACATATCCTGGTTGTAAGCATGGTTGTGGTATGTTGATGTTCAGACAAAAACTACAACTTGTAGCCCTTGATTTTCTAGGGGCCTGTTACTTTGATATTAATGGTGGTGTATTCATACTCCTTTTGAATAACCAATAAAGGGTCAAGGAAATTGACCAATATGTTGTCAAGTTTTATCTTATCCATCTCTGGGGCAAGTTGCTTTTCAGCTAACTCGACTGCTTTTGATCTCAATTTTTCCAATTGTTTCCTTCTCTCATATGATACCTGAGCCTTTGCCTTTCTCTTCCCTTCTAATTCGTAATAGTGTCATAGTGATGCCAGCCAACTTCTTTGGAAAGCCTTCCTAGCTGCTAGCAGACAATACTTGTGACCTGGCTGAAGCCTCAACACTTTCAGAGCATCTGGAATGACCATTCTCTTCTTCCAGTCATATGGTGGGGGAACCCCTTCAAAGCCCTTCGGGTGGCCCATTTTCCATTTTCTCTCTTGTGGCATCATTTGGTTGGGGGCGCCATGTCGCGCCGTGCGAGGTCACCCAACCGGGCGTGTTTGGGTCGGGTCGTTTTGTTCGAGGGTGCCCATATCATTTTTACTAAGTTGTGACCACCCGGGTGCCTTGTGCACATTCGGGCGGCCCATTTTCTGTTTTCTCCCTTGTGGTATCGTTTGGTCGGGCGTGCCGTGTCGCACCATGTGAGGTCACTCGACTGGGCGTGTTCAGGTCGGGCCGTTTTGTTCGAGGGCGCCCATATTAGTTTTGCTAAGTTGTGACTGACCGGCTGCCTTGTGCATTTTCAGGCGGCCCATTGTCCATTTTCTCCCCTATGACATTGTTCCCTATGTCGCGCCATGCATTGAGGTCGCTCAACCAGGTGCGTTTGGTTCAGGTTGTTTCGTTCGAGGGTGCCCGTATCAGTTTTGCTAAGTTGTGACCGCCCGGGTGCCTTGTGCACATTCGGGTGGCCCGTTTGCCATTTGCTCCATTGTGGTATCGTTCTGTCGGGCGCACTGTGTGAGGTCACTCGACCAGGCACGTTTGGGTCAGGCCATTTCGTTCGAGGGCGCCCATATCAGTTTTGCTAATTGTGACCGCCTGGGTGCCTTGTGCACATTTGGGCAGCCCGTTTGCCATTTTCTCCCTTGTGGCATCATTTGGTTGGGTGCGCCGTGTTGCACCGTGTGAGGTTGCCCGACCGGGCGCGTTCGAGTTGGGTCGGGTGCCCGTATCAGTTTTGCTAAGTTGTGACCACCTGGGTGCCTTGTGCACGTTCGGGCGACCCATTTTCCGTTTTCTCCCTTGTGGCATCCTTCGGTCGGGCGCGCCATGTCGTGCGGTGTGAGGTCGCCCGACCGAGCGCATTCAGGTCAGGTCGTTTCATTCGAGGGCGCCCATATCAGTTTTGTTAAGTTATGATTGCCCAGGTGCCTTGTGCACATTCGGGTGGCCCGTTTTCCATTTTCTCCCTTGTGGCATCGTTCAGTCGGGTGCATCGTGTCACGCCATGTGAGGTCGCCCGACCGAGCGCATTCGGGTCGGGCCATTTTGTTCGAGGGCGCCCATATCAGTTTTGCTAAGTTGCGACTTCCCGGGTGCCTTGTGCATGTTCAGGCAGCCCGTTTGCCATTTTCTCCCATGTGGCATCGTTTTTCGTTTCGCACCGTGTGAGGTCGCCCAACCGGGCACGTTCGGGTCGGGCCATTTCGTTCAAGGGCGCCTGTATCAGTTTTGCTAAGTTGTGACCGCCCGGGTGCCTTATGCACGTTCGGGCGGCCCATTTTCCGTTTTCTCCCTTGTGGCATCATTCAGTCGGGTGCACCATGTGAAGTCGCCCGACTGGGCACGTTCGGGTCAGGCCATTTTGGTCGAGGGTACTCGTATCAATTTTTCGAAGTTGTGACCGCCGGGTGCCTTGTGCACGTTTGAGCGGTCCGTTTTCCATTTTCTCCCTTGTGGCATCATTCAGTCGGGCGCGCCCTGTCGTGCCGTGTGAGGTCGTCCGACCGGGTGTGTTCAGGTCGGGTCGTTTCGTTCGAGGGCGCCCGTATCAGTTTTGCTAAGTTGTGACTACCCGGGTGCCTTGGGCACGTTCGGGAGGCCCGTTTGCTGTTTGCTCCCCTGTGGCATCGTTCGCCTGATTATCCTTACTAAGCCAAAAATTTCATTGAAAATAATCATTCATACCATAACATTACTACTTCCCTTTTAACCACATAAAACTTATTTTTAAGTTAGCATAATTCATCTTTAATATCACATAATTAGATTATAAAATCAACCAAAATCCCTAGTTTATGAAATAAAAATACAACAATTTTATATAATTATAATTTAAATAAATGTCTTAAATCTAATCTCATTAATAATTATTTATAATCAACAATACCACTTATTTACCCAAACCCCTTATTAACCCCAAGAAAAGTCTCACACATTTTATTTAATGGAATTTGAGTGGCCTTAAAAAAACACACGTATTTCATTTCAAAATGTCAAAAAATTTCAAATATCAAAAGTTTAATTTCCCTCGTACATTTCCCTCCAATTGCATGGTTTGTCTAGGGAAGGAGGGAGGATGCAGCAAATCCCGTTTGGAGGGGCAGTGCAGGGTTAAAACAAAGTCGCTCTATCTATTAGCTCTGCGGCCAAAGGTTTTCAAATAAGCGGAAGTTGCAAAAGGGTTTCTGAGCCATCTTTGATATTGGGGTTTCGTTGTTCTTTTGGTTTTGTTTCTGTGGGTTTCGTTGAGTTTTATTGCACGTTCTGAAGTTTGAGGCATCACAGGCAACATCATTACATCTACAGGCATCACACCTATATCTTTGGCACTTCAATTATAATAGTCACATCACATCCATAATCTTGGAGACTAGCATTATCTTCGTGAGGAAATATGTATGTAATAAAAAGACTGGAACGTTGACCTGAAGCCATATGTCCTACATCAAAAACACAATAAGTGATCTTCAAATTCGTTGATTGCATCCTAAAGGAGGTACATGCAGATTTATTGAAATAGGAAGCAACCTAATGATGCTTTTCTTACCTTAATCATTGGGCGATCTTCTGCAAAAATTCTTGATGTATTGAGCAGCGACAAAGGGACAATTTAGATCTGATCCAAATTTGAGTTGGGTTGATAGAAAAAATGCGAGAGATCCTTCACATTCAAGGGGGCCAATGTGGCAACCAAATTGGCTCCAAGTTCTGGGAAATGGTCTATGAATAACACGGGATCGATCCTACTGGGAGATATCAGGGAACTTTAGATCTAAAACTTGAAAGAGTTAATGTTTACTACAATGAGGCAAGTTGTGGGGGATTTGTGCCTCAAGCCATGCTCATGGATCTGGAGCCTGGCACCATGGACATTGTGAGGACCGGGCCTTATGGATAGGTCTTCATACTTGATAACTTCGTTTTTTGCCAATCCAGGGCTGGAAACAACTGGGCCAAGGGGCATTACACGGAAGGAGTCAAGCTCATTGATTATGTGCTTGATGTCATTAGGAAGGAGCCTGAGAACTGTGATTTCCTGCAAGGTATGTTTCTTTTTTATATTCGAATCCTTAACCTTGTGTTTTTGAAATGTAGGATTTCATTTGCTAAAATGATGTGGGTTTTTGTTGTGTACAGGGTTTCAAGTGTGTCACTCTTTGGGAGGAGGTACTGGATCTGGAATGGGAACTCTCTTGATCTCCAAGATTAGGGAGGAATACCCTGATAGAATGATGCTCACATTCTCTGTTTTCCCGTCTCCTAAGGTTTTAGACACAATGGTGGAGCCTTACAATACCACACTCTCTGTTCATCAGCTAGTAGAAAATGCAGACGAATGTATGGTTCTTGACAATGAGGCTCTCTATGATATTTGCTTCAGGACTCTTAACCTTACCACACCTAGCTGTAAGTACTCTTGGTTTTGGGATATTAGCAAGTTTGGTTTTTTTATGGAATTTATTAATTTTTAATAACATTGAAGTTACCAGGGAGGTGTTTTAAATCTATTTATATGCCTGTAAATATGATTACCAGTTTAAAAAATTGTCAGTTTGTTTGGGTTCACTTAGGAGATTTCTTTTTTCATTTTGATTTCTTGTTCTATCGAATGAAAAATATTCATTTATGTGGTCAGATTTTCAATATTTTGTTTAATTATACTCAGTAGGACATTTTATTTTTATACTTGAAGGTCCAAGTTTGAAATATCTTGGTCTCATTTTAGACAAATTCCTCATAATTTTCCATAGATATCGTTCTTAAGTAGGGAGAACATCCAAGGGTTTATCACTTTGAAGACCTGTTGCATGCCAAGCTAGGTTATGCTGCCTATGATAAGGAATTTTTTTCATAGTTTAAACAATTAAACATTGGTGGCACTTCTTCCTCGGAAAAGGAAAATATTCTACGTACAAACCATCAACCGTTGAAATTCTACAATTCGTCAATTCAAACACATATCCATACATAACAGGCATAATGTCTACAATAATTACATCTTTATCTAATAATAGGATGAATCCACAAACGAGATAAAAAATTTTATACCTTCTCAACCATCCCTGTAGGGATACTTGTTAGCAGATTAATCATTAGACATTATACGCAGTAATTATGATGACTAAAAATTGGTTTATCCTACTTAACCATATTTTGTACTCATTTTTCAGAATTCACCTTTCTTGAATTATACTCTTCAATAAGTTATTGTACCAATTGAATTATTCATGTGTGTTAGTTGGTGCTAAATAAACTACTCAAAGAATCTCATTCCTTCTCCTTGGAAGGCACCTTTCAATCGATGAAGCTCTTCAATTCCTTCTGCAACATATTGTCAAATCATGCTAAAGAATATTAATGATTATAAATATCAGTGCTCTCATTGTAGCTTGTCTATGCCTCCCAATCAAAAGCTTGGAATATGTTAGCATCTACCAGTCCCTTCTTAACCATCGGAATCTAGTTAAATGAATTTTATTGCTGGAAAGTCTACGAATCAACATAATCATGATTAAATCTTCATAATAGTGTGTTGTTTTTTCCAACATGGTTTGTCGATTCCCTACAACAATAAAAATGATGCACCAAAGGCTACAATACCAATCTTTCGACAAATTTGGATACACTTCAGGTTTCTTCTCTCCCTATGTTTGTTAGTCTTAGACTGATGACCATATTGAGATTATTAATAAGAAAATTGTGCACAACTTATCATTAAATCATCAATCCAACAAACATTGGGAAAAATACCTCCATGTCAAAGTTATGTTAGAACACCACATATTTGCATTGATCATTCAACTACTATTTTGTTTTAGAAGTTTTAACCCCTTACGTCACATCAGCTTTCAGTGTCCCTCTTTTCCTCTTGCACAACACATGAGCAGATAGAGTAGGACAAAGACACTGCATTCATAGAGCTCTTGTTGCAAGGTTTAGCTCAGATTTCTTGAGCGTGTTTTTTGGTATCAAGCCCCTCTAGATGTTTAGTATATGGCACATTTGTGTTATTTCAAGTTGACTTCACCACGACGTGCTCTTATTACACCTATTGCAAGGCATGCAATATTGCATCTGATTTGCATTGAATGCTATTATTTTTGGCATTGACCAAAAAATTTTCCCAATTCCCCTGAGGGTTACATTAGGCATCAGTTTTTTATTTTAATTTTTCTCAATATTTAAATGCATTTATCTGTCATGCCATTTGTTGATCAACTGGGGGTCTTATTTTGGAGCCAGCAATGGCCATCTTGGAACAGAGTAAAATTCCATATTTCCAACCTCCTCTTCAAGAATATGTATTATATCAAAACAAGGACCACCAAAAATAGGTAGACTTAATACATATACTCTGTAGAAAAGCGAGCGTGTCTTTCCAGGTTGACTGAATCTTACAATACAAATTTAAGCATTGGCTTCCCTATTTATTACATAAATCAAGGAAAAATTTATGTTAAGCAAGGATTATATGCTAAGGACCTTAAATTTCCTTCATGAATTTTATTGTATATCTCAAGTGTATAATTTAGCAGTTTCTCTTGTAGTGGTTTTTCCCTAGTGAGATGCTCTGGTAGACATTGACATCTAGTGTGTTTGTAATTCCTATATCTATATGGCACATTAGATTTGTAACTTTCTTAGAGATACTTGACATCATCTTTTAGTGTCATTCTTTTAAGATAGGTCTTCACCTTTAAGGTCTTTCTATTCTTTCGAGAAAGTGCAAATTTCTGTTTTGAGTGTGCATAGAAACTTAAAGTTAATGAAAATATCATCTTGTGTTTTTTGAACAAGTTTTTCACCTTTACATTTTACAATCTATATCTTCGGTTTGCTCATATTGCTTCATCTTTTCCTTTATCACTTAGTAAACATTGTAGAAAAAATATTCGTTGTAATTTTCACACTAAGCTTCCTAGGAGATTTTGTTGTCTAATTCTCGGCCAAATATGGAGATATTTTTAATATATCTAAACTTTTCATTTATTTTTAAGAAAAGAAGTTGGCATTCTACTAGATGCATCATCAATGGATTTTACAAAGAACCTTGCACCAACATGCCATATAGTTTTTAGTGGCTCACATATGTTGCAATCTCAGTTGGCAAACATTCTTCAGGGGCATTTGCATTGGAGTGCATTCTTGTTGGGAGATTCCTGATGTGTGATTTGGGATTTGCTGATTGGTATTTTTCACTGTTTGTGAGTTTCTGCATCGTGTTTCTCTAGGGACTCCACTGCAAATGTGTTAAAAAATGAGGTCAGCTCTTTGGTTGCTTTTTGTTGATGAGGTACATATGGAAATGCTGGAAAAATGATCATTTTTGATTGAGGATGCCAAATTGTTAGACCATGCATCTTATTCTGATTTTATTTTCCTTAAGGAAAAGGATATAAATTTCATGGTGTATGCCCTTCCATTTTCATTTTTCTTTTTGCTGGTGAGTAAATAATTCTGTATATATAAGAAATATTTTTGAAAAAGTAGGGATCCAGATAGAAATTTTCACTCCAAGGACAATCCTTTGGGCACACTCAGTGTCTTGATTTTTCTTTTTATATTTTCTGTTAGAGGCTAGTTGCTCCAATATGAAAGTAATTTGAAGTCTTTTCATAATACTTTGTTACACATGACTTTCATTTTCTTCTTGCAGAATTTCTAGAAATGAATGGATATCTTGTGGACTGTTGTAAACAAATTTAGTTCTATTACCATGCTCAAGAGAATTTAATGTTTGTCATTATTGGAGGACAGAGATATACCATAAGAGCTTGGTTCTGTGTTGTAGCCTTTTATTAAGACTTGAATTAGTTAAACCCTTGGACCTATTGCAACCCTATATTGAGGCTTGGTTCTATTGAAGCCGCCATAGTTTGGACCTCTTCATTGCAGTCTCAGGCCAAGGATATAGCTATAGGATTTTGACATATTTTATGCAGTGAACATCTATTAAACTCTCATATTATCTCCTATTTACTGATGCTTGGACAAAACTTTCGAATTAGCTAAGTCACCTATTTTTATTTATGAGCTCAGTGTTAAGTTACAAGACTGTGATAAGACTCAGTGACTTATGTTTCATATACCAATCTAGCTTGTAAAGCTCGGTCCTGTGGAATTGAGCCCAAGAACACCTCAGACTTACCTTTGTGGAAGTAGAGTGGTGATAACACATATGTGGAGTATATTTTAAGGGTAAATTATTGCTTCCTTGAAGTTCATTAAGAACACATATGTAGAAGTGTATACCAGTGTTTATTTGAAGCTCAGGTAAGACATATTTGTGGAGGATTAAAGATTCAACTGTGGAGGGCTCGATGATATTGGAGGTATGAAAAATCAACAGTAAAACTTGAAGTGGTGATAGCTGGAGGCTTATACAAGTTGAGACGAAGACTGACACCTTAGACATTGGAAGAGCGATGTTAATTTTTTTAATATTTTTACTTTTTCATCGGAAGACCGACGCCTTAGACGTCGGAAGAGCGACATTAATTTTTTTAATAATTTTACTTTTTCATTGAAAGACCGACGCCTTACATGTCGGAAGAGCGATGTTAATTTTTTAATTTTTTTACTTTTTCGTCGGAAGACCAAGGCCTTGCACGTCGAAAGAGCGACATTCCTTTTTTAAATATTTTTACCTTTTTGTTGGTAGATCGACGCCTTGCACGTCGAAAGAGCGACGTTGTTGTTTTAAATATTTTTAACTTTTTCATCGATAAAGCGACATTACATAAGCGTCAGACGCACAACGTTCTAAACTTCGGATGACATTTCGTCGGACTTGTGATAGTTGTAAAACGTCGGAAGAGAAACGGTTTGGGAGACGTCAGAAGAGTGACGGTTTGTAAAACGTCGGAAGAGCAACGATTTAGAAAACGTCGGAAGAGCGACAGTTGTTTGGAAATGTCGCAAAAGTGTCGCTCTTGTGACACTTTATTGAAGTGTCAAAATTGTGACGTAATGGCTAACCACATTTTTCCCGACCTCAATATGTCGCTCTTGCGATGCCTATGTGTTGGAATAGCGATGAATTGGCCATCGGAAATTAGGCCAATTTTTCTAGTGAGGTTTGTCCGTCAGGGGAACTCCCAAGTATTTTGAGGGGAAGTTGCTTTTCTGGAATCCCAGGATATTGGTGATGTGGTTTTGGATGGCAGTGGGAGTGTTGAGAAAGAAGATTTTAGACTTGGAGTCATTGACAGAGGATCCAAAGGCTAGGGTGAAGTCATCTAGAATTTTACGAAAAGCATGGGCTTCCTTGGTTGTAGGGATTCCCATGAGGAGCGTATCGTCCACAAACTGTTGTGGGAGATGAGAGGGAGGGGGGGGTAGAGATTGAGGCCAGAGATAATATTAATATAGGAGGCCGCAGAGATGGACCTTCCAAGACCCTCAGCCCTGATGAAAAAGAGGAATGAAGAGAGAGGATATCCTTTTCTGATGTCCCACGTAGGATTGATGACGGAGGTGGGGGATCCATTGAGGAGAATGGAGAAAAAATCCCCTGAGGCCAATGCCATAATACATTTGATGTAGTCAGAGCTGAATTTGAAGGCGGCCAACATATGTCTGATGTATTTCCAGTTAATCTTGTCAAAAGCCTTGGACATATCAACCTGAATTAGCATACCTTCTTTGCCCTGGTCTTTGAGAGAGTGGATAACTTCCTGAGAGAGAATGATGTTGTCCATGATTTTTGTGCCTTCAACATACCCGATTTGATTAGTCGAGATAAGGAGAGGCAAGAGAGGTTTGATGCAGTTGGAGAGAACCTTGGATATAATCTTGTATATTACATTATAGAGAGAAATGGGTCTGAACTGATCAAGAGAGTCCTCCTTGTCTAATTTAGGTATGAGCGCCAGAAATGCGTCGTTGAGGGAGGGAAAGATAGATTTCTTCATCCTTGATTCCTCCACCATGTCATAGACATCTTCCTTAATAGTGCTCCAACAAGCTTTGTAGAAGTCGATGGTGAAGTGATCAGGCCCGGGGGCCTTGCCATTTGGCATAGACTATATAGCAGCTTCCACTTTCTCCATGGTTATTTTTTTTAAAAGCATCTGATTGTGTTCTCTAGTTAAGATGGATGGGATGTTGTTGGTGATCTTCTTGATGTGTTACTCGTTGTGTTGTTTGCTTTCTTTGAGGATGCTCGAGAAGTGCTAGTGCAGTTCTTCCTATATTTCCTGATGGGTATTAAGCAAGAGACCTTGCTTATTTTTGAGGTTGAGAATCCTGTTGTGCTTTCTATCTTGGATCATTGATTTGGGGAAGAATGCAATATTTTTTCCCCATATTTGAGCCACCTGATCCTGGATTTCTGTCTCCATAGGGTTTCTTATTGGGAGGCCCTTACTTCCCATTGTTTCTGAAGTTCCGTTTCTGCCTATTTGATTTCCTCTGTCAATCCATTTTGAATGATTCTTTGTTGAAGTGCTCTCATTTTTAATTCTATCACTTTTTTCTCCATTGTGATATCTCCGAAGGTTTTCTGGTTCCATTTTTTTAATTCTTGTTTGATGAATTTTAATCTTTGGTGGAAGCCTTGCATCTTGTTGCCATGTTGAGGGAGCGATATGGTCCACCATTCCTTGATTCTTTCTTGGAAATCTAGGTGGGAGAGCTAGAATGCCTCAAACCTGAAGGGTGCATTCTTCGGCCTTTCAGAGATCTTGATGGTTAAAACAATCGGCCAGTGATCTGAGCCAACTTGCGAAGCAATGCTGGCTTCTGTTTCCATAGAGGAGAGGAATAACTCTTCTGAGAGGAGAAAGCGGTCAAGTCTAGAGGCAATTTGACGTTGACCTCCTCTTCTATTATTCCAGGTGTAGATGCGATTTTTAGTGGGGGTGTCTATAAAGCCAAAGTCATCTATCATGCTTTGGAAGGCTAGAGAGTCCGAGTCCAGTCTGCGGAGCCCGCCCCTTTTTTCACCCAAATTTAGGATCATATTGAAGTCTCCAACCAGGAGCTGGTACTGATGACTAAGAGGCTAGAGAAAGATTTTGAGATGGTTGAGCCAGGCAGAGCGTTCATGAACCGTATGAGGGCCATAGACGTTGGTGATACATAGCTTTTCTTTAGTTCTCGTGATTTGGAGAATCATAGTGAGGGCATGCTTGGAAGCAAAGGAGTCAATCAGATGAAACTTTGAGTCTTTCCAGAACGTTGTTATGCCTCCAGCAGTACCAAAGGCAGTAGTAGCTAAATGATTGTACTGTTTCCTAAAGCAGGCTCATTGAATGGCCATCATTTTGGACAGTTCGCTTTTCGTTTCTTGTAGCATTAGAATATCAATTTTTCCTGAGGTAACTTTGGATTTGAGGATTTTTTTTGTAGGACTGTTGAGTCCTTTGATGTTCCAAGATGTGCAGATCATAATAAAATATTGGGAGTAAGAGAGAGAAACTTTACCTTTCCTGCAATGATAAGGCTACTACTGAGCTCTTGGAGGTATTGACTATTTATTTTCTGACCCGTTCTCTTTGGTTTCCCCTTTGTGATATGGTAGTTGGCTTTAAGGTTCTCTTTGATTCTACCGGCTTGGTTCTTCCCCTTGTTTTGGTGCTCTCTTTGCTTTTGAAAGCTTTGTTGCAGAGTGTATGCTTCCTCAATTCTTTGTAGGTAATCTTCTGGTATTCCCTCGAAACCTTTTGGAGTCCATTCCTTTGAGATATTCTGTAGGTCCATGCCCATCAGGATGTCCTCTATCACTTTTTCCTCTAAAGATGGTAGGTCCAATGTGAAATCCATATCATTTTCTTCCTGTGTTTCCTATTCTTCTTAAGAGAGAGTGGTTGTGTTCTCCATGTCTGTATCCATGTCCTTATCCTGTTCGTTGGTTTGTTATTTGCTATTGATGTGTTGTCCTATTTCCTCTGTTATGGAAGAGAGGATGTCATATTTGTTTTGTTTTGCTGGCTTTGGAGCTTCTCTTCTTGTGTTGCTCCTTCTGATTTGCCTATTTTTGTGGCTCACTTTGATGAAACCTTGCTCGTCCTTCCAGCCTACTTTATTTTCTTTTGGGGATGGCTGGTTCTATGGGTAATCTATGAAGAGATGTCCATGCTCGTGCCACTTCCAACAACGAAAGGGTATGTGTTCATAGTCCACCATTTGAGTCCATGTTTCATCTCTGAAGTTCAAATTGATGGTTTTTGGAAGGGCGCCAGAGACATCAATATAGGCATAGATCTGAGCATATGAGATGTAATGTCCATTATTTGTACCTTCTGACATCTTGATGTATTCTCCTAGAATATTTCCAATGGCTTGGAGAACCGAAGGTGCCCAGTAGTCCGTAGGGAGAGAATAAAGTCTAACCCATATTGGGACACAAGTGAAGTCTTCTTTCTCAAGAGTGAAGTTCTCCTTCTAGAATCTCATATAGAGACTAGCAGAGTTGAAAAAATATGGTCCCCCTTCAAAAATTTTGTCCTTGTCTTCCAGGAGAGCGAAATCTATTGTGAAGAATCCTTTCGAACCAAGATGGAGTTCTATAGCACCTTTTGGGTTCCATTTGGCTTGGATCAAAACTTTAAGGGCTCTTTCGGATGGTCAGATGCCCATAAATTTGCAGATGATGGCATGTTCTCTCATGTATCTCTGTAGACCTCAATTTTAGGATTCTGAATAACTATTTCCGGGATCTTCGCATCTTTTGGGTGGCATATGTTAATGTTTTGATGATTTTCCTGGTCCTTCTTTGCAGCAACAGAGTTGCTACCATTGGGGTTCTTTGTCTGTTGTGTCGTCTGCTCAGGCTCACCTGTCTTATCTTTAGGTCCTTTGGCAGAGCCATCCAGCTTTGGGGTGAGAACTGCTTTGCCTTTTTCTTGAAGAGGGGAGCTAGGACGAAGCTACAGATCAGAGCGGGGAGAGGCCAAATATTTGATAAGGTGCATGAAGAACGAAAGTTCTGGTGAAAGGGAGGAGCCCGCAACTTGATCTCCGAATGAGGGCGCCGAATGGCTAACATTCTACTCCATAGCAGGAGCCCACAGAGAAAAACTCTAGACTGCTATGGCAGGACTACAAGAGCAGAGCCTGCACTAGCCAAAGGCAAAGGCCACAAAGGAACCCAAGTATTAGGGCAAGAGCTAGGGTTCGCTTGCAGAGCGCATCCTCTCCAACATAATGTTTTTTCCATTAATATTGATATTATTAATAACATAATAAATATTGATATTAGTAAAGAAAAACATAACTAATATTATAAACCCAAGGGATTACTATTATAAACCCAAATAATTTGTATTATAAACATAATGAATTATAAAACCAAGGTTTTTATATTAAACCCTAGCATGAATATTATAAACCCAATCAATAATATTATACCCTAGGAACATGAAATCTTAGATTAATAAACCCAAGGGATTGATATTATAAACCCAAGTCACTAATAAACCCAAGGGATTAATACTAAAAACCGAAGGGAATAATATTATAAACCTAAGGACCTAATAAACCCAATGGATTAATAATAAAAATCCAAGGGAATAGTGTTAAACCCAAGGGATTAATATTGTAATCCTAAGGTATATAAACCCTATGATAAATATCATAAACCCTAAAAAAACATGGTTGATTTTCATATTGAGACAATATTTGTCACAATGCGACATTGGAACATGGTTGACCATGGTTGATTTTCATATTGAGACCATATTTGTCACAAGACGACCTTGGACCATGGTTGACCATGATTTCCATGGTTGATTTTCATATTGAGAATATCTTTGTCACAATGTGACGTTGGACCATGATCGACCATGGTTGACCATGCTTGAAGTTCATATTGAGACAATATTTGTCACAATGTGACATTGTACTATGGTTGTCCATGGTTGACCATGATTGATCATGATTGACCATGATTTATTTTCATATTAAGAAATATTGCCATGAAGCAACGTTGGACCATGGTTGACCATGGTTGACCATGATTAAACATGGTTGACCATAGTTGACCATGGTTGGTTTTAATATTGAGACAATCTTTGTCATAATGTGATCTTGGACCATCGTTTATTTTCATGTTGAGACAATATTTGTCACAATGTGATGTTCAACCATGGTTGAGCATGGTTGACCATGATTATAAACCCAAGGGATTGATATTATAACCCAAGGGGATTAATAATAAAATTTAAAGGGATTATAAACCCAAGGGATTAATATTATAAACCTTAGGTATATAAACCCTAAGATAAATATTATAAACCCTAACATAAACATGGATGACCATGGTTGAGCATGGTTGATTTTAATATTTACACAATATTTATGACATTGTGACATTGGACCATGGTTGACCATGGTGATTTTCATATTGAGACAATCTTTGTCACAATGCAACGTAGGACCTTGGTTGACTATGGTTGACCATGGATGGCCATGGTTGTCACAATGTGACGTTCGACCAAGTGATAATCTTTGTCACAATGTGATGGCGGTTATTAACCATGGTTGATTTTCATATTGAGACAATCTTTGTCACAATGCGACATTGGACTATCATTAACCATGATTGACCATGGTTCATTTTCCTATCGAGACAATATTTGTCACAATGTGACATTGGACCATTGTTGACCATGGTTAACCATGATTTACCATAATTGACCATGGTTGACCATGTTTGGCCAATGTTGACCATGTTTAGCCAATGTTGACCATGATTTACCATGGTTGACCATGATATATTTTCACATTGAGAAAATCCTATGTTAAAGCCTAAGATAAATATTATAAGCCAAGGTATATAAACCTTATGATAAATATTATAAACAACCATTCTTACAATGGGATGTTGGATGATGGTTAACAATGGTTAATTTTCATATTGAGACATTTTTTTTCACAATGTGACTTTAGACCATGGTTGACCATAGATGAACATGGATGATCATGGTTGTCATAATGTGATGCTAGACCAAGATACAATCTTTGTCACAATGCAACATTGAACCATGGTTGATCATGGTTGATTTTCATATTGAGACAATTTTTGTCACAGTGCGACATTGGACCATGGTTGACTTTGATTGATTTTCATATTAATAAAATTCTATCATAAACCATAAGATAAATATTATAAACCCGGGAATATGAACCCTAGGATTAATATTATAAACCTAATGAATAACATTAAACATTAGGAATATGAACCCTTATATTTTAAACCTGATCCAAATTTATGTACGAACGCAACATAATAAACACATAACCATAAATTTAGAGAGGCAGCGGAAATAACACTTCATTTCATTAATATCAAAGAACTGAAATTTGCTTACAGACAGCATGGAAATAAAACTAGCTAGGGCGCTGGTAGATATCTCTGAGAAGAGATGTGGAGGCTACAGGCCTCTGAACTGAGTTACAATGAGGCTCGAGTGCCTATTTATTATTGAGAAACAATGGAGAACTCGAAACATCCAAAAAACTAACCCTAGGAGATGAAGCACCAAAACTATGGGCCCCGTTTGGGTAAATTGGTGTTTCAACTTCCCAGGGACATAACTTTGGCATAATATCTCCATTTGACACACATGGTACATCATTAGAAAGATCTATCTGAGGACTAAAAATTTTTCCACAAATATCCATTCCAGAACGGAATGATATTTGCTAGAGGCGCGATGCCCAAAAAATGTCATTTAGGGCCTCAAAACGGCTCCGGAAGTTCAGGACCCGAAAAACTACTAAAAATAGTAAGTTGTGCCGAAACTAAAAAACTAAAAGAGGCAATGGTGGGGCCCCAAGTGGAATAGGTGGGTGGCCACCAATATCCACCTGGATCATTCCTCCCCCCTTAGGAAGCAATGGTCCCCATTGCGTTGAGTTCTTCCATGAGATGAGGAAAATTCTGTTGAACTTGGTCCTTGGTGAACCACTTGCCTTGGTGCAGGAGCCGTCACCACAACCCAACATAGTTAATAAGTCGGCTGGCAGCCTTTATTTTCATGTCTCGATACACTTGTACTGTCGGCGGTGGCCTTGGCTTAACTGGTTGTGTGAAAGGTTAAATGGCGAGGTGTCCAAGAGAGGGTGGCGACGATAAGTATCCATATTGAAGACCGGGCGCGTACTTCAACGAATGGTGAATACCAAGCTCGAAGAATTGCTCTCACGCCCTTGGTGATGGTGTATGACCCGTACGCAGCAGCAGCCGGGTGGGGTCCAGTGAGGCGCTCCTTCTACAAATGTAGCCATACTTTGTCGCCCACCCGGAAGTTGTGTGGCACCCGGTGTTGATCATGGCGTTGCTTGTACTTGGCATTGGCTCTATCCAATATATCATGAACCTGTTGGTGGATGTGTTGAATGCGCTCGATGAAGCTACTTGCTTTGTCAACTTCAGACTGGACATGAGCTGAATCAGCCTGAGCAGCTGCAAATGGTATGGCTACGTCAATAGGACATAGTGGCTGGAATCCCAAGCCCACCTGAAAGGGGCTATGGCTGATTGAACTGTGGAGAGCCCGATTATAACTATGTTGTACATATGGGAGGCTCTCGTCCCATGTGCATGGATGCTTCGAATTGTACATGCGCAGAATGTGTACAAGCATCCTGTTGACGACCTCTGTCTGGCCATCTGTTTGGGGATGGAAAGCTGTGGACTTGGTGAGCTTGGTATCCAACATTGACCAGAGGCTGGACCAAAATGTGCTGAGGAACCTGCTATCCCGATCTAATATGATAGACTGTGGGATCCCAAAGTGCACCCACACTGATTCAAAGAAGAGTTTAGCAATGGCTTCTGCTGTGATATTCTTCTTGCAGGCCGCCATGATGGCCATCTTCGAGAATCTGTCGACAACCATGAAAAAACAATCATTTCCCTACTTAGTAGAAGGCAAGCCCGACATGTAATCCATGGAGATGGATTCCTAAGGTCGACTAGGGGTAGGTAGCAGAGTATATAGGCCTTACTTCTTGATGGTCAGTTTGGAAATGGCACAAGCAGTGCAGGATCTGATGTGCTTCTCGACATTCTTTCGAAGGTTCAGCCAATAGAAATACTTTTTGCAGGATTTCTACTATTTTCTCGACCCCGAAATGCCCAACGACTCAATTGTAGTGTGCTTCCCATATCATCTTGGCACGCTCGCTTGAAGGAACACAAAGGTGTCCTAGGTGACATAAAAGTGCATCTTGGAGGTGAAAATTTGGAACTTGCGTACCCCCCAAGAGTGCATTGTAAGTGTGGCCAAATTCTGGGTCACTCTCATAGAGAAGCGGCCAATCAGAAGTCTCATGCCCACACGAGTTGAGCACGGTGGTGAGCACCACGATCGGTGGTTGGCTGAGGTAGTCTGCAACATTATTGGTGCTACCCTTCTTGTACTTGATGTTCAAATGAAACTGTTGCAGAGATGTGGACCACTTTTGATGGCGATCATTCTACAGCTTCCCTTGTGTCTATATGAACTGCAGGGGCTGGTGGTCTGTGTGGATGATTGTTTCCTTCCCCAAAATGTAATGCTTCCATTGTCGACAAGCTTGGACAATGGAATACATTTCTTTGTCATAAGTGGGATACTTGCGAACTGTGTCAGACAATGTCTCACTGTGATATGCCACTGGATGTCCCTGTTGAGTAAGAACTACCCTAATAGCATAGTCAGAGGCATCTGTCTCGATCTCAAATGGTTGTTGCAAGTCTGGTAAATTTAGCACTAGGGTAGAACAGAGGTGATTTTTCAATTCTGTGAACGCCTTCTGTTGAGGTTCCGACCAAAAGAATTTTGCTTTCGCTCCTCCCTTGGTGACTTGACTCAAGGGCCAAGTGATATGAGAGAATCCCAACACGAACCTCCAGTAGAAATTAGCAAGAACCAGAAAGCTACGAAGCTCTGTTATAGTCGTTGGGACTGGCCAATCCCGAATGACTTGGATCTTGGCTAGATCCACATGCACCCCCCTTTCATCAATAATGTATCCCAGATATTGAATCTGGTCATGCCAAAAGTGCACTTCTCCAGATTGGCACACAACTTGTGTTGCTGTAGTGTTTGGAGAACTTGTCAGATGTGGTGAAGGTGCTCTTCCCAAGTCTGGCTAAAGATCAGAATGTCATCCAAGTACACCACTAAAAATGAGTTGGTGAATGGCCGCAAGATGTCGTCCATCATCCTCATGAAGGTTGCGGGAGCATTCATCAACCCGAAAGGCATGACCAGCCATTCGAAAAGGCCTTCCTTGGCTTTGAAGGCAGTCTTCCACACATCGGAGGGTTCAATCGGTACCTGGTGATACCCCGACTTCAAGTCAATCTTGCTGAAATATTTTGCACCTTTGAGTTGGTCCAGAAGGTCATCAATCCGTGGGATCGGGTACCTATTTCGGATAGTGATCTTGTTCAACACTCGATAGTTAATACAAAGTCTCCACGTCCCATCCTTCTTCTGTACCAACACAATCGGGCTCCCACAGGGCAATGAACTTGGTCAGATGTGACCTTTCTGCAGCAGCTCCTGAATTTGCCTCTTGATTTCATCGTTCTCCAAAACAGAGTGTCGATAGATCATTCCATTGGGTAGCAGCGCACCTGGGGTCAGATCAACCGGGTGCTTGACCTGACAGTGTAGAGGAACCCTTATGGGTGAGGTGAAGATGTCCCCGTACTCCTCCACAATCTTATCCATTTGTTGTTGTCGTGCAAAGGAGCCTTGTTTGGAGTTCGTGGCCATAATCTTCTTCTTTCCCTGGGGGCGGATCATCAGGAAAACAAATTTCCTGGTTTGGGAAATGAGCTTACTGCATTGTTTTGTAGTAACCAAAGAGATAGCGGCAGGAGGTGGTACCTCTGGTATCCTGTACAACTTATTTCCCAAAGTAACAATAACAGTGCGAGGCCCAGACTCGTACACAGCATGACGCTTCCACAATTATGGTTGTCCTAATAGTACATCAGAAACATCAATAGGAGCAACATCACATAATACCTCATTCGTGAAGGGCTTGATGCTATAGGGAAGGCGGCACTGCTGGCTGACGCGGAGATCTCGTCCTTGGCGAAGCCACCCGATGGTGTATGGATGTGGGTGAGCTGTGGTAGGCAAGCCCAACCGCTTCACGGCGTCTGCCGAAATGAGGTTCTTTTGGCTCCCATTTTCGACAATGAACTATACCGGGGAGCCCTTTACCCACATCTAGGACTGGAAGAGACGTTCCTCCTCCTCCGGATCTTCCGGTTCCTCCTTCTGGATCTTCGTAGTGGCAACAGTGGCATTTGGCTCCACATCAATAATCTATTTCCCTTTTTCATTCCCCTTGTCAGGTTCTGATTTAGAGTCAGAGCATGCATTTAACTCAGAAGCCCGCATCTCGGCCACCAGCGACTGCTTGGCCCAACACTCACTTGTTTTGTGAGTGGAGCTCTTATGGAACTCACACCACTTTCCCGTGTCCTTCTTTGGCTTTGCGGTGTCGTTCTTTGCTTGTGGCTTTGACAAGTTGTCTTGAGTCGCCATGCCTTGGCTTTGTCCTTTGTTCTGTGGTTTGGGAGCATCTTTCCTTTGCTTTTGATTCACAGATCCAAAGTCTCGCTTCTTCTGTTTGAATTTCTGCTCAATCTTGGTAGTATACCAGTATGCTGTACCAAGCGAGGAGATGTCGAGGAAATCCATTTCCTCGTGAATGTATCTGTGCAGACAACTGTGATACTTTAGCACCATATGTTTCTCTGAATCTTTGATACCCAACTTGGTGCACAGGGTATGGAACAGATTCGTCAGCTCATGCACATCTTGATCCCTTTGTTGCTGCAGCGTGGTCCATTGTATGCAATTGCCCTCATAGCTCCCCACGGGATAGTATTATTCCTTGACGACATCTCGGAAAGAATTCCAAGTGGGTACGGCTGAGAACAGAGAGGGTTCTGTCTTGTCCTTTTTTTCACAGTGGGTTTCCCACCAGTCCTTGACATGGGGGGCAGCTTTGAGGAGTGAAAAAATAATCTTCTCCTTGTCAGAAAAGTCATGAACCGAGAAATATCCTTCTAATAGATTCAACCATCTATCTATGGCATCTGCATCTATTTGACCCTCAAATATGGGAATGTCAAAATTTACTTGTACCTTAAAAGGAGTCGCACCTACAGAGTGGCTACTGGATGTAGACTGCTGGTGGGCAGCCATTGAAGGATTTGGGCAAAGTTATCCATCATCACGTTCCTTTTTTTTTCAAGGGCCTCCTCGAGCATTATTTTGATAGGATCTCCTACTCCCTCATCTTTCTTTTCGTCCCCCATGGGCGTCCATCGAGGTTTGCGAGGCTGATCTTGCAAAGGTTTCACCAGATCGAGCCCTAACTCCTTATACCCCGACCTCGTTGGGGACATGCAAAGAAGGATCGAGAAAAAGCAGACTGCTCCGATACCACTGATCTGGATTTATGCAGGAACGCAACAGAATAAACACATAACCATAAATACAGAGATGCAGCGGAAATAACACTTCATTTCATTAATATCAAAGAACTGAAATTTTTTTACAGACAACATGGAAATTAAACTAGCTAGGGCGCTGGTAGTTATCTCTGAGAAGAGATGTGGCAGCTACAGGCCTCTAAACTGAGTTACAATGAGGCTCGAGGGCCTATTTATTATTGAGAAACAATGGAGAACTCTAAACATCCAAAAACCTAACCCTAGGAGATGAAGCGCCAAAACTATGGGCCCCGTTTGGGTAAATTGGTGTTTCAACTTCCCAGGGACGTAACTTTGGCATACTATCTCCGTTTGACGCACATGGTACATCATTAGAAAGATCTATCTGAGGACTACAACTTTCACCATGAATATCCATTCTGGAATGGAATGATATTCGCTAGAGGCGCGATGTCCAAAAAACATCGTTTAGGGCCTCAAAACGGCTCCGGAAGTTCAGGACCCGAAAAACTGCTAAAAATAGTAAATTGTGTCGAAACTGAAAAACTGAAAGAGGCAATGGTGGGGCCCCAAGTGGAATAGGCAGGTGGCCACCAATATCCACCTGGATCAAAACCCTAGGGATTAATTCGAAAACCTTGAAGTATTATAAACCCAAGGGAATACTATTAAACCCAAGAGATTAATATTATAAACCCAAGATATATAAAACATAAAATAAATATTATAAACACAAGGGATTAATATTAGAAGCTCAATATATTATAAAACCAAGGCATAAATATTATAAACCCAAGGAATATAAACCCTAAGATAAATATTATAAACCCTAAAATCAACATGGTTGACCATGGTGAGCACGAATGATTTTCATATTGACAAAATATTTTCCACAATGTGACATTGGAATATTGTTAACCATGATTGATTTTCATATTAAGACAACCTTTCTCAAAATGCTACGTTGGAAAGTGGTTTACCATGGTTGACCACGGTTGATTTTCATATTGAGACAATATTTCTCACAATGCAACGTTAGAGAATGGTTGACCATGGATGACCACGGTTGTCAAATTTTGATTATGGACCAAGAGACAATATTTGTCACAATGCAACATTGGATCATGGTTGACCATGGTTTATTTTCATATTGAGACAATCTTTGTCACAATGCAACATTGGACCATGGTTGACCATGATTAATTTTCATATTGAGAAAATCCTATGATAAACCCTAAGATAAATATTATAAACCAAGGGATATAAACCCTAGGATTAATATTATAAACCTTATGAATAATATCTAACCCTAGGAATATGAACCCTTAGATTGGTAAACCCAAGGGATTGATATTATAAACCCAAGGGATTAATTCTAAAACACCAAGGTATTATAAACCCAAGGGAATAATATTAAACCCAAGGGATTAATATTATAAACCCAATGTATATAAACCCTAAGATAAAAATTATAAACCAAAGGGATTAATAGTAAAAATGCGAGGGATTATAAACCCAAGGGAATAATATTGAACCCAAGGGAATAATATTAAACCCAAGGGAAAAATATTATAAAAACAAGGTATATAAACCCTAAGATAAATTTTATAAATCCTAATATAAACATGGTTGACCATGGTTGATCACGGTTCATTTTCATATTGACAAAATCTTTGTCATAATAGGACCTTCGACTATGTTTGAACATGATTTATTTTCATATTGAGACAACCTTTCTCAAAATGCGACGTTGGAAAATGGTTGGCCATGATTGATTTTCATATTGAGACAATATTTATCACAATGAAAAGTTAGACCATGGTTTACCATGTATGACCATGCTTTCCACATTGTGATGTTGGACGAAGAGGAAATCTTTGTCACAATGTGACATCAGACCATGGTTTACCATGATTGATTTAAATATTGAGAAAATCCTATTATAAACCCTAAAATAAATATTATAAACTAAGGGATATAAACCCTAATATACATATTATAAAAGTTAAAATATGATTGAATTTATAAACCAAGGGATTAATTATAAAATCCAAAGGTATTATAAACCCTAAGATAAATATTATAAAGCCAAGGTATATAAACCCTAATATAAATATTATAAACCCTAAGATAAACATGCTTGAACATGGTTAACTATGGTTGATTTTCGTATTGACAAAAACTTTGTCACAATGCGACATAAAACTATGGTTGACCATGATTAATTTTCATATTGACACAACCTTTCTCACAATGCGACGTTGAACAATGGTTGACCATGGTTGATTTTCATATTGAGAAAATATTTGTCACAGTGCGACGTTAAACGATGGTTGACCATGGATGACCAAGGTTGTCACAATATGACGCCAGACCAAGAGACAATATTTTTCACAATGCGACATTCGAGCATGGTTGACCATTATTGATTTTCATATTGATACAATCTTTATCATAATGCGACATAGGACCATGGTTGACCTTGGTTGACCATGATTGACTTTCATTTTGAGAAAATCCTATGATAAACTCTAAGATAAATATTATAAACCAAGGGATATAAACCTTATGATAAATGGGTGAAAATGTGAAGTTGGGAAACACTCTTTGCCCTTTTTGACGTTGAAAATTGTAATTTTCTATGTTTTTCAACTTCAACTCCACTAAACTCATATTTTTATTGCAAATTATGCTTTGACATAAAAACAAGAATTGTAGAGAATTGTCTTACCTCCATACCCATATTTTTTTTTTTTTTAAATATTGACATATTTAGGTAAATTTATCGCTTTAATAATCGCATATACTAAATTTTGTATGTCGACATAACAAATACTTTATGAGCCATAACTTTTTTTAGGAAGGTTATCGTTTTCGAAAACCATAAGATCATAATCTCAGACATATTCGCACTTATCTTCAACCATTTTTTCAAGAATTTTCGACAATCACTATTTTTTATTATTTTTTGAAATGGACGAAGACAAAAAAAACAGTGATGTTTCAGTACATTTTATGATCCCTAGATTTTCTTTTCAATGTGATCGTCAATAAGAAAAATGAGAGTACCCTTTTGAAGTAGATAGGGAGAGGAAATGCAATATGATTTTTTTGAATTTTTTGGTTTCATCATTTGAAAGTTATTGAATTTTCATTCAGTGCAATTTTTCGAACAATGAAATTCCACAGTGACACAGTTTAGTTATAAATATTTAGTGACACTATTATAAATAAATATAAATATTTATAATAACTGTGTCACTATTATAAATATTTGTAAATATTTATTAGCGTTTATAATAAATATTTATAATATTTCATTATAAATATTTATAACTATTATTTATAAATATTTATAATAGTGACACATTTATTTATAAATATTTATAATAGTGAGTGATGGTCAACTATGATCAAATGTCGCATCATGACAAAGATTGTCTCAATATGAAAATAAAATATGATAAAACATGGTTAACCATGTTTATTTTAGGATTTATATACCATAATATTCCCTTGGGTTTAATATTGGTCCCTTGGGTTGAATATTACTCCCTTGAGTTTATGATCTCTTTGAATTAATTAATAATGAATAAAATAAAAATCAATAACCATTAAAAAAAAAACACATATATGAATTAGAAAAAGTCCTTTTTTATTAGTCTTCATTACAAAAATAAAATATTTTATCATTTCATCATTAAAAATATATAAAAATTAGAAGTGAGTTTTTTTAATCAATTACTAGTAATGAATTTATTAGACACATACATGAATTAGAAAAAGTCTATTTTTATTAGTCTTTGTCAATTTATTAGACACATACATGAATTAAAAAGAGTCCATTTTTATTAGTTTTTGTCTTCATTATAGAGATGAAATATTTAATCATTTCATCATTAAAAAAATTAAAAATTGGAAATGAGTTGATATTAAAAAAAAAAAAACCAAAAAAACAAATAAAATATCAATAGATATTACATCATAACATAATGGATTATATTCATACTGTAATGTATCATATATTAGGAATATTTTAATAATCTTCTCTATCCTCTTTTTAATCATAAAAAAACAAAACAAAAAAAATAGTTAACTAAAAGTCATAAAATAATTTGAATATTATATAAAATATATATAGGACCAAATTGTAAAATAATTACACCACTTCAATTTTTTTAACCATAAAAACTTTTTTTAATGATATATATGTATAATTTTTTTAAAATAATATATAATAAATATATATTGAAATTAAAATATTTTATAATAACTCATATTAAATATTTTCTTATATATAACATTTAAATATTTTCTTTTTAATTTTTCTTTTTTCTATATATAAATATATATGAAGTTAATACCAATATAAATATTCAAATATTTTATTTTTAATATTTTCTTTTTCTATATATAAATATATATGAAGTTAATACCAACATAAATTATTTAACATGGATATTCAACTAGTTTATTTAAATAGTCTTTTGAAACATTTTTGAAAAGTATAAAGTTTAAACATTTTATAATAATATCAATTCCTTGGTTTATAATGTATTTATAATGAGGGGGTGTGTAAATATGTTTGTGCTCAACGTGGAGTTACTATTTGATATAATAAAAATAAATAAATAAATATGTTATGCATGTAAAGTAATATTATAAATCAAGAGATTGATGTAATGTAAAGTAATATGCTAAAGAGTGAAACTTAGGCAAAATGAAACTACCTAAGTTTTACTTATAATACATTTACTTTCTTAAAAATGAATATATCCTTGACTTACCAAAAAAAAAAAATTATGAAAGCATTATAAATAATAATATATTAAAACAAAACAGTTCAAGCCAATTCAATGGTAAACAAAACAAACCAACCTCTGCAACAAGTTGGTTAAAGCGATTGAAAATGGAGGAGCCCATGCAGGAAGACGTATCAGAAGGTTAAAGTGATTGAGAATAGAGAAGCCCATGCATGACATTCGCCTTAGAATGCACCGCGCCCTTTCCATATCTGCTATTCAGATGAAAGTATATTCTCTCCGCAATTAATCTCACCATCCAAAATAAAATTAAAAAAAAACAGTATATATATATATATATATATATATATATAAATATATATATATATATATATATATATATATATATATATATTAAAAAAGGTGTAACAAGATTTTTAATCATAGAAATTTACCATTTAATTTATATATAGGTTTTGGTATATTACAATGGTTTATCAATATCATATACTCTAAAATACATAATTTATTTCTTATCACACTGATTCATATAACAAATTTTTAATTAATCAATAAAAAAAAACATAACTACTTTTAAAATATTTTTTAATTTTTAATAAAAACATTTTAAATATTATATAAAAATTAAATCTTTACCAACTACTTAATAATAATTAATAATTAAATTAAAATCCAAAATTTCAAAGTAAACTAAATATAAACATAATGAAATTTACTAAACATATATCTCAACCTACTTAATATTAAATTCACTCAATACAGATACACAGACATATTATTAAACCTACTTAATATTAAATTTACTCAAGTACACAGACATATTATTAATTCAGAGACAGAGATACATATTATTGACCAGCCCTTCATGCATTTTTAAAGCCGTTGTTACTGAATGGCGTGTGTAGCGTTTTTTTTTTTACCTCTTAGATGGAAATATATATTATTAAAATGAGGGAGCTCCCTTATTAAAACGAGGGAGCTCCACAAGAACAGCAACGGGCAAGCTTAGCGAGAAGACTACAGAGCCTGCGACAGATAGAGCTAATATTTGTTGAATTTGTGTAGTAACTTTTCGGTGCCAGTCGTTGCAGGTTAGGAGAATGGGTTCTTCAGAGGGGATCCAGTACGGGTACGGACAGCTTCATGTTATGGTGGTGCCCCTTCCAGTGCCGGGCCATGTAAATCCAATGCTGCAGTTTGCCAAACAACTCGCCTCCAAAAATGTGGGGGTCACCTTTGTGACAACTGAGGCAAATCGTAACTGGATTTTACATGTTCAAGGCGCAACATCTGGAAAGACCGAGGAAGTTGGGTTTGAGACAATCCCAGATGGATTGACAACAGATTCCGAGAGGGAAGACCTAACGCTTTTGTCGAAAATGTTATATAACATAGGAGGAGTGGCGTTAGGAAATCTGATAGAGAGGTTCGAGGCTCAAGGCACCCACATTTCTTGCATCGTTCAAGACCCCTTTCTTGGCTGGGTTCCGGAAGTTGCAAACAAGTTTAACATTCCTTGGGCCTTTTTCTGGACGCAATCTTGTGCAGTTTATTCAATATATCACCATTTTTTCAGTTACAAAATGGGTATATTTTACATTACAAAAACTGCATCCTAGTTTATATATATATATATATATATATTCATTGGGTTTTCTTTATTTCTGATTCTAAAGTATTGAATAAATCATTAATCCCAAAAGCAAATGTTCCTTATAAATCACAAAATTCTTAAATCTATTCTTAAATCTAACAACAATACTGTTTTTATTGTTTTCAGTAAACCCACAGCTGAGTGTCTCTGATCTGCCATCCTTTCTGCAACCTTCAAATCCATACTCCCTGGAAGTCCTAGTGGATGTATTTAAATCTCTACCAGAGGCAACGTGGGTTCTTGGAAATTCGTTTAACGAACTCGAATCCGAAGAAATAAACGCAATGAAAGCGACAGCTCCCATTCGCACTGTGGGTCCTCTCATACCCTCTGCTATCTTGGACGGTCGGAATCCCGGCCTGGACACAGAGTCCGTTGCACATGTCTGGAAAAATGTCAACTGCGTGGATTGGCTGAATACCAAGCAAACCGCAAGCGTTGTTTATGTTTCCTTCGGAAGCCTCGCGGTTATTTCGAAAGAACAAAATCATGAGATCGCTCTTGGGCTCAAGGCCAGTGGCTATTCCTTTTTATGGGTTATTCGTCCAGCCTCTTCAAACCTGCCGGATGGTTTCGAGAGCGAAAGCTCCGAACAGGGACTCGTGGTTCCATGGTGTCCACAGTTGGAAGTGCTTTCGCATCCATCTGTGGGTGCATTTATGACGCACTGTGGATGGAATTCAACGCTGGAAGGCCTCAGCTCGGGAGTTCCCATGTTGACGGTTCCTCAGTGGAGCGATCAGCCGACCAATTCTCTGTTCATTGCTGAAAAATGGAAGACGGGATTGAGATTGAGTAAACGATCGGCAGATGGAGTGGTAGGGAGGGACGAAGTGGAGAAAGGTATCAGGATGGTCATGGAAAGTAAGCGCGGCATTGCGCTCCGGATGAACGCTCTGCGGTGGAAGAGATTAGCAAGTGAGGCAATGTTGGAAGGCGGCTCTTCAGACAAAAATATCGCAGAATTTGTGGAGGAGATTGCTGCCAAGGCATTGTCCATGTATGATTCACGTGTTGTGATGTGATGAGAATGTATGACTTCTAGAATAATGCAGTTATAAACTGTGACAGCTGGTTGAATGAAAGTTGGGTTGCGGGCCACATTTTGCATTGAACTTTTTTCATCAATATCTTAATCCTTAAGAGCCAAAAGTGAGATATCATTGACTGTTTAGAAGATTAGAGTGGAATTGATATTTTGAGAAAAATATTAGGTTTATATATATATAGATATATATTTTTCGTTATAGTTAATAAAATTAGTAAAATCGATTTTTTGTGAAAAATATTTGGTTAACATATATATTGGTTATATTTAATAATGAAAGAAAATATTTTGTATGCAATACATATGTTAATCAATAAAAATAAAATTGTAATTGATCAATATTTTAGTACTAAAATAAAATTGTAATTGATCAATACTAGTAAAATTTATTGATTTTTTTTTTTTATAAAATAGAGTTGTGTTATGGAATATTTTGCTTCATGAGAAGGGAATAAAATATGTAGTATCATGCAATTATAAAATTTATATTATTATTGAAGTATTTTATAAATGTTGTGTATTAAAAAATATATTTTTTAAAATTATTATTAAAATATTATATATATATATATATATAATTTTGAAATAAGATTTTGTGTTTTAAGTTTTTAAGGGAAAATAAGAAAGAACTAAATATATTTATGTGCTTAATTGTGTATATATTTTTTTATTTTCTTATTTATAATTTAAATATAAGTTAAAGTATATTTCAATGTCACTTCTCCTTTCAAATGGTATAAGAGTCCAGTTTCATAAAACTTATAATGTTTTAATATATGTATGTAAGAGTCAAGTTTCATAAACTTATAATGTTTTAAAATATGAATGTAATGAGGAAATTTAAAGGAAATATGAATTTAGTAAATCATTAAATTATTATTGATATGTTTATTGTATATATCAAGGATTTTGTGAAATTATATTTAAAAGTGAAATGTCGTTTATGAGTTATCAGAAAATAATGTGGAATTATATTTTAATTTGAAAAGAATTTTATCAGTTAAGAGAAAAATAATGATCTTACAAAATGAACCTAACGAGAAAACTTATTTTTTAGCATCATAAATTAGCACCACTTATATTATATAGTGTTAAAGTGGTGATATAACACTACTAATGTTGTGTGATGTTAAAGTGATGGTGAATTTAGTTAGTCTTATTGGAAATGGAGTATATTATTATATATGTTTAAGGAAATGGAGTATGTTAAAATTGGAAAGAAAAATAAAGTGATGATAAACTTTATTTTCTTACATTCATATGTGCAAGTAGGATTTAATTATGAGGTGTTAAATTATAAAAGAAAAACCAAATAGCAAATAATTGGTTTGTAAATTTGGGTTAATTCTATTAATTAAATCATCAATCTAAGTTGATAAACTTATGAAGTGTTCACATTTTTTGGGAATAGAAAAATCAAGTTGGCCTACTTTCCAAACGTGGATTCTTTACCACATTTGGTAGATTTTTTTTTTAAATATCATTAACTGTTTAGAAGATTAGAGTGGAATTGATATTTTGAGAAATATATTAGGTTAATATACATATAATAAAATTAGTAGAATTGATCTTTTGAGAAAAATAGTAGGTTAACATATATATATATTTGTTATAGTTAATAATAATTTTTTTAATAATGAAAGAAAATATTTTGTATACCATACATATGTGAGTAGATAAAAATAAAATTGTAATTGATGGATATTTTAGTAGATAAAATTGTAATTGATCAATTTTCCAAAAAAAATTTAATTAAATAGATTTTTCTTTTTTTTTTAATAAAGTTGTGTTATGGAATATTTTGCTTTATTAGAAAGAGAATACAATATATAATATCATGTAATTATAAAATTTATATTAATATTGAAATATTTTATAAATATTATATATTAAAATATATTTTTTAAAATTATTATTAAATATTATATATATATAAATATATATATATAATTTTGAAATAATATTTTGTGTTTTAAGTTTTTAAAGGGAGATAAGAAAGAACTAAATATATTTATGAACTTAATTTTGTATATATATTTTTATTTTCGTATTTATAATCTAAATATAAGTTAAAGTATATTTCAACGTCACTTCTCCTTTCAAATGGTATAAGAGTCCAGTTTCATAAAACTTATAATGTTTTAATATATGAATGTAAGAGTCAAGTTTCATAAACTTATAATGTTTTAAAATATGAATGTAATGAGGAACTTTAAAGGAAATAGAAATTTAGTAAATCATTAAATTATTATTGTACATATCAAGGATTTTGTGAAATTATATTTAAAAGTGAAATGTCATTTATGAGTTAGAAAATAATGTGAAATTATATTTTAATTTGAAAAGAATTTTATGAGTTAAGAGAAAAATAATGATCTTACAAAATGAACCCAACCAGAAAACTTATTTCTTAGCATCATAAATTAGTACCACTTATATTATGTAATGTTAAAGTGGTGATATAACACTACTAATGTTGTGTGATGTTAAAGTGATGGTGAATTTAGTTAGTCTTATTGGAAATGGAGTATATTATTATATTTGTTTAAGGAAAAGGAGTATGTTAAAATTGGAAAGAAAAATAAAGTGATGATAAACCCTATTTTCTTACATTTTCTCGGAATAGAAAAATCAAGTTGGCCTACTTTCCAAATGTGGATTCTTTTCCACATTTGGTAGGATTTTTTTTTTTAAAGCTTCTTGCAGGGTAGGGAAATCAGGTTTGACTCCTTTTCCATCCCATGAAAGATCCATTGGGTCATTGTCTCGGATTTTTTGTGTTGTTGTACATGACAGAGTTTCTCATGGCTTATTTCGGAGGCTACTCCTGGCATCTCCTTAGTCTTCAAGGTATTTTGACTTACCAATTTTGAACATAATATGGTGGCCACGCACGCAAAGGATGGAAGCCTCCCATCCAAAATCATTATCTGGGTGCTCTAGCCCTTCTCGATGCGTAGTTGTTTCTAAGCCATTTGAACTATGATGAATGTAACCTCTTTTATTTTATAATGAAAGATGTTGATTTTTTCGACTAAAAAAACTTGTGAAGTGTAATGCACAATATATGCAAGGTCAAATTTCTAACTTATTCTATTGAAATTCAACATGAAAGCAAAGTATAGTCTATGAAAAGTAATTGCACTTTGATTCAACATAGTCATGGCGCTAAACATTGTTAAACCCTTTTCGTGTAAAGATTTTCCATGAGACAATCACAAATTAAATTGATCATATAACTTATAATTTAATACTACAATTGAACATGAAAAAATATTTCTTTAATCAGAAGATTCATATGAGTAACCTAAAATACATTAACAGACCACACCATATTGTAAACACTCAAATGAATTGACTACAGTTAGCCGGAAATAAAAACGTTAACTTAGAATCAAAACTAATTGTAACTAAACAAAAATGAAAAGGACAAGAGAAATGATTCCCTCATACAAGGGGTCATTCTTAGCTTGGTTGTGCACTGCTAAGGAAGTTATATAAACCTTGTAACTAATACACTGCTATACTGTGAGATCATTTATAAACCAAAAAAAAAACTCTCGCACAAGAAATTATTAAGCCAACAATAGAGTTTGTATTAAAAATATTAGAGTGTTTCTCATAACAAGATTGTCTCCTATCATTGAAATGTTGAACATTTATACAACTTGAAATAGAGATTGTTGAGATCTTTAATGCAAGGTTTTAGAACACTTAACCGTAATTTGGATCTTGTGTATCCATGAGATAAAGTTGTCAATTATGTATGAGAAATTCCTAGTTACATGGATGAATTTATCATGTGAGAACTAAAGACATTCTATCTCAATTCTTTTGGATTTAAGCCACAACCTATTCCGAGAACTTTGTTCAAATCGCGTACTATGCCACTACTTTGACTTACTCTACCACCACCTAATGTACCTTTGACTTCGCTCCTATGCGGATATGGAAAGGGATAGGTTAAGTATGATAGGTGGAGGATCCTGGGATCACCATTTTGCACGTCCACCAACTAATGCTTTCATTGTATCATGCCTACAACTATGTAGAGTTGTGATTCAGATACATAATCAATGATTAGATATAGAATGGTTTTGTTTCTATAGCTACAACATTTAAATAATTTTCTCAAAAAAATATTTGAAACCATACAAAAATATACACGTTTACCTTGAATTTCTATTATTTGTAACCCTTGTATTTCAATACATGGTTTTTTACTAAAGTGATAACACTGGAGTGTGATATGATGAACATGGGATTTCTTCTAGAAATATGAAAAACAAATGGTGAAAAGATGACAAAAAGAGTTCATTCTTGGGACCCAACAATAAATATTCAATTCATTTTTTTTTTTGTGTTATTCAAATAAATAATGCTCACCACATGTCAATTGTACATATCTTGGGTGGTTGGAAAGAATGATTGGGATCCTCCCCACTTAAATTTAATTCTCACAAATAACATGATGAGCTTTGATGTTAGTGTCTTCAAACCTTACTGTTGAGAATGGATTGTTAGTGGCTTTGAGCCATGTTGTTTAAACATTTTTTTATAGATATTAGTAAATTCAATATCAATTAGGAGGTTAGATCACTAATTTTGAATCTAAGGGCATTAGACATATTCAAGGGGGTGAGCGTCTACCCCACGTCTACCCTACACCCTAAATGAAGCCTTTAGGCACCCAATTCCAATAATGATGACTCAAACAAACACATGTAGCTTCTAAAGGGTATTCTTAGACTCTTGTTTCGATATGGGGTCCCTTGAAAAGGTCAAGGGAGGAAACTTAAGTGTTATTCACTAAAGGAAACTTCAATTCATTTAAGGATAAGAATGATGCATAAAAATACCATGCAATCCCTCTAGAGGAGATCCTTAAAATTATAATTGTTAGATGGGGACAATTAGGAGGGTTCTATAACTATGTATAGGTCTTGGGTCCCTAGACATAGCCAAGGGAGGAAACCTTGGTATTAGTCTCTAAATCAATCCTCTAGACATCTAGGGTTAACAAATGTTCATCAAAGCACCACAATAGAGCTCTTAAGGGAATGTTCATCCAATGACTAGGGGCACTAGTACCATTACAAGGTTTGGAGCATCAGGAGGAATTGTACATGATTAAAGGGGGGAACTTAATCCTTAGGCTATAGAACGAGATTCTAGTCATCACCATCCCATAATGACACCTTGAACTAGCACACATGAGTTACCGAGGATATTCTTCAACTTTGAGTGGGGAAATTAATCAAATTAGGGGATTTTTGGTAGTAGGTATGCTTTTGGGCTTGGTGACATGGCTGGGGTAGGAAACCCGGGTCTTAGGCATATTGATAGGGGTAAATGACCTAACAATATTTACAATTGGTTCTCTCTAGTATAAGGTCCTAGTTATACCTCACATCGTTTGGGATGAGACACACATTAATATTTTGGCATATTAGCCATTAATAATTTTGTGTTATTTTGAGATAATGAGATATCATCACAAAAAAATCTATATGAATTAACCTAAATAACTACCTACTTGCATAAAATGAAATTAATTTAGTTTAGCAACAAACAAAAGAGATTATGATAAAAGAAGAAGTGTATATAGACAAAATTTAGCTAAATCAAGGAAAACAATTAGTTGATTCCTTAGCAATGAATATCTGACTAAAAATAGAAAGCACAAAATAGTCAAGAATTTTTTTTAAATAGTACTCATTTGAGAAAGAACGATAAAGGAATGTTGAAAATGTGATAAAATACTATCTAGTTTAAAAAAAAATCCATTTCCAAGAATTAATTTATCTTACAAATATCACACATCCATGAATCTACTTTAGAGTAGTCTTAATCATAATCATAACATAGGCCAAATAAAAAATACTCTTAATGGCCTTCTCAGACTTCACAATATTATCCTTTAAATAGATTATCCATTTCAAAATTTGTAACTTTCCAAAATCTCTCCCAAAAATTCAAAAGTATGAAAGTCTTGCTCACTTGGAGTTTCAAGAAATTTATAAGTTACATTAGTAACTACCTCTTGGGAATTCTTGGCTTCTACAGAACAATTATATTTTTTTTGTATTCTTAATCCTTTTTAGATGAAACCAAGAAATGTAATATGTAAAATTTCTAAAATATGAAGCTAGTAAATGTTATAAGATAATTGGATCCTAAACTATGAATCCAAGGACCTCATGGAGATAAGCTACACAGATATGGTAATACATTGATATCATCTTGATTATGTTGGGTAATATCCCTTCTGTGGTGACATGGCATTGTGATGCTCTTTGGAAGGGCACACGTATGTATTTCTTTAACGGAAACATGAACGAGTTGAGGAATATTTACTACTTGGAATATTTTGTAATGTTCTATTTGAGGGTGCCCTTGGTGAGCTTGTTGTTGAAGAAATTAAAAGATTACTCCTTGACGTTCAACATCTCTTCTAAACCTTTGGTAACTTTCTCATATAATATTGCCCCCCCTTCGGCTCTAATGGGCAACAACCTATTCATCCTAATCAAAAATATTTTAGTTAAGGCGAAGTTATTTTGATACTAAGCCACTACCTTGGAGATGTCCTTCTCTAGCTTTTGATAAATTTTCAATGCCCTATTAACAACCATGTCGTCATAAGTCAATTCTTCTTCATTGATTTTCAGAACAGGCTTTATGGGGTCTTGTGGTTTTATTTGGGCCATTGCTTCAACCAATTCACAACATTCAGTACCCCTTTGAGTTTGGTACCTGTTTTTAGTGAATTCCCATAGTGGTAATGATCTAAATTTATGAAGGGAAAAAGCTGATACATAGATTTGTAACCAAAATACATACATATAATGAAACTTAACTTTTATTAATGTAAAAGCCCTTTTGTCACCCCTCATTTAAATAGTATTATGTGAACAATTATTGTAAACTGATGTATATTGTAAAATGATGAGTGGATTGAGAGTGGACATAGATTTATAGTTTGTGAAGGTGATGCTGCTTGGGAATGGCTTGGAGAAATAACCAAACTTTGATTGTTGAAATTAATTCCCACCCATATCCCTATTGAATTAAAATAAAAAAATTACAAGCATTAAAAGAAGCATATGGGTTCCTGAGTAAGAGGATGAGTCATCCTACTTGCATGAGGGGATGTCGGCTTTGGTCAAAATGAAAACATGAAAATAACAAAATAGGAAAGGGAAGCACTTAGAAGAAAAAAAAATTATGCATAGGGAAAGTGCATTTAGAAAGGAGGAGCTACGAAATATAACATTATAGTGTTGTATGTGTAGAAAAATTTAAGATTCGTGTGAAATTGATTAGGTGGACCAATGGAGAGTGTTATGGATTCATGTGTGTGTTGTTTAATAGGTGGAGGCCAATATATCTGGGTGCCCCTTGGGCCTATCAGGTGGAGTCATAGTTTGCTTTAGATTCCTATAGGAGGCAGGTGGAGGCAATGTTGGCTCTATGATTTAAAAGTGTGAAGTGGGTTGAGATGCTTTGGAACTATGGATTCTTGTAGTGATTTATTGGGTGGAGAATTTTGTGATATGGATTCCCTGAAGTTTTGTTTGGGTGGAGACACTCTTTAATCTAGACTCATGGTTTTCAGGTGGAGGCATTTTTTGGTTTATATTCCCCATGTGATGTGTTAACTAGACTAATGTGAAATTCCCTTGAGCACTTCACTCCTTAGGCTCTGAATATAGCTCAGCGGTGGTCATATACAATAAATATGGTAGTGCAGTTGACCTAATGTTAGGAAGAGAGCTGAAGTCCCTCAGGTCATTTTCCAATCACTCAATTATTAAGATAAGTCACTTACTTGTATTTTTGTACATATCTGTGTACTAACGTGAATGATGATTAATGTGAGTTAATTTCAATGGTTGTATCAACACTATTAATGAGGAACTTGTATTCATGTGTGTTGCAATTCTATGGTTTATGTGAATGATTATCATGATTGTGAGCAGCTTGTAGATCTCTATGTTGTTGATATGCTGCTAAACTACATAGTTACTTATATGTTGGAATTTTGATGTTTGATAGCCATAGTTGATTTTTATTGATTTGGATTTCCATTAAATGATATGTATGAATGTCACAAACAAATTTTTCTTAAGGTTGTTGAAGGCATGTGTCAATATTTTTCATGACTGTATAATGAACCAAATTAACTATGGTAGTTTTTGTAATTCCATGGTTTGGAAGATATACTTTTCAAGGAGTATTTGTGCCTAAGAATTAATGAGTTGTTGTTTAATTGTTGTAGATGGATTACTAGAGATCTAACATGAAATTCAGTTTTATAAGACTACTTGTTTGACTCCTTTAGTAATGGATCAACAAATGAGATAATGTATAATATACAGATCAATGGATATGATGGTACCTGTTGAACCCATTATGTGAACATGGAAATGTTTTGTGTAACAATTAAGATTCAATTATGGTTTAGTCTATTATTGTATTGGTTGGAGGCATGTTGATAGTATTAATTCATTTTTAGAGCTATGGTCAATGCCTCGAACGATTTCTCTAAGATGAAGGTTTCAACCCTATCGCAATGATGGTTCTGAGCCTCACTCACGACCAAGAAAGGCTTCAAAAAGTCAATCGAAGTCTTAAGACTTTGAGCATAGACCACAGAGAAAAAGGGCCCATATCCAGGTTGAATGATCCTTGTTAATTCATAAAAGGATTTTGATAATTTGCAAAAGAATGTAGGAATATTAGATTTCCTTAATCAAAGTCTAATAGTCATTTAAGTTGCTTAATCATAGGGATTAAGAGGACAATTAAGAGTTACTTTTGGGATTAGTGCTTAATCCTGCATCGTGGCCCTTTATCGAGCGGTCACTCTTTGGAGGTTGGCACTACTAACAAAAAGCGTGAATAGAGTTATTTCTAGTCTCTTGGTGTGGGATCTATCGTTGTGTTGCACCCATCATCGAGCGAAACTTATTGAAGATTCAATGCTATAGAAAAAGGTGTGTGACATAATGTTCTTCCATCACATGATGGGAATATTGTCATTGTGCTGCACCCATTTTTGGCATAGTGTTACACAGTAATTTGTCACCGTCCCTACCATTCCCTGTCCCGCACAATGGAGGACCCATTATGTGACCTGTGAGCAATGTCATGCCTTGAAACCATCGTCATTACATTCCTCTAAACATGAGCTTCAATTGCCCTAAAGACATCTCCTTGCAAAAAACCATAAAAACATCCCTTTTTGCATTGGCGCGGGCATCCAGTTCATCACTCGCGCCAATGAGGAAAATCCTGCAAAGAGGCCGCGCCAACTGGTGCTCTGTCCCAGAGTCGCAGTCGCGCCAGCCAATTTAAGGAGTGTTTTTTAAATAAAGGTGGCGGAATTTGTGTTTCAACAAACTCAGAAACCATTGCCTATCTTGAGTTGGGAGGTTTGGCTACGGGAGTTCCATGGAAGGGAAGTGGTTTGCCACCTCTCATGGAACCTTCCTTGATGATAGGGCCAATCCCACAATAATAGGGATCCCAACTCCCTCCTTCCCCATCTATAAAAGCTTGCCTATTGCCATTGCAAGCTAGTCTTGAAGTGCCTAAGCTTTGAATCTCCTAATTCCCAAGAGCCTTCGTGCTGTAAGAGCCCTCTTTCTTCCCTTAAGGCCGACTCAAGTAAGGAGACTATCATCGAGAGACTCTAGAGAGGCTTTCCCTTTCCCTGGTGAGCTTTGCGAGATGTGAACGACTGGGGACCCTTCCGAAGGAGACCATGGCGTCAGAACATTGGTTGTACTCTCTTTTGATTGTTTATTAATGAATGACTACTGGTTATGGTTCCACTCTGTTTTTCACTTATGATAATGATGAGTTATATCCTTTCTGACTGATATATAGTTGCACATTCTGGATTTTATGCTTGTATTCGTGTTGTTTCTTGCATGTGCAGGTGTCCATTCACGGAGATCGTGGGGATCGTGATCTGCCGAGGCTGAGGAACGGGAACGCTGTCTCTTCTACGAATCATAGCACTGGACTCCAGGTAGGCCTCCATCATTGGCTTATTTATTCGCAATTAGGAACTTGCGCTGTAGCATTGGATGATTGTTGCTATACCCCTGCTGGGCTAGTAGGGATCGCCTCTGTCCGCAAAGGGGATTTACCTCCTCAACAATTTGGCGACTCCGCTGGGGACGTCTAGTTCTAATTGTCTCGTTTTGATTGTCTCATTTTGATTATTTCGTGGTTTTCCTTGCTTGGTTGGCCTTCTGGGCTGGGTTCTTTTGTGTTTTGGCTTTTGGTTCAGCCCCAGAGGATCAGATCTGACCTCTGATTTTCCGAATTTTCACCTTTTCATAGTTGGCTTGATTGGCGCGAGTTTAGCCCTGACAGTCGCGCCAGTTGGCGCAGTTTGCCAGTTCATCACTCGCGCCATCCCCTGTCTGGCGCGGATTACAGCCAGACAGTCGCGCCATTTCCTGTAGGTGGTAGGGTTACCCTTGTTCGGAAGCTTCTTTTGGTCAGTACTTTGCTTCTGGGTTTGTTTTGGATTCTTCTTGAAGTGGTGAGTCTGGTCTTGGTTGGGAGAAATTCTTTGTTTTTTCATTTTCAGGCGTTGGCGCTTGTTGTCAGTTAGAAACCCGCGCCAATTGGCCATTGGCGCTAGTTGTCAATGTGCAAGTCGCGCCAATTGTTGCCAATTGGCGCTAGTTGTCAATGGACAAGTCGTGCCAATTTCAGGGTGTATGAAAATTGAGATTTTTTCCCTAAATCCTTCACCAGTGTGTCTTTCCCTTCCGGTCTTTTCCTTGTATGAGCATCGAAAACATTGCTCATTGTTTGGGATGTCTTCTTTCCATGATTGTTTGATTTAAAAGGGAATCAATGCCTTGTTTTGATCTCATGCTTTGGAAGTCCTCCCTCTTTGTGTTTTGTCAACTTTTGAGGAATTTTGTTACAAAGTGTTTTGAAACAACGATTGCATTCTTAGTGTTTATTTACATCTCTTTTGCATTCATCCTTCATTAAGAATCTTTGCATTTATTTAGTTTTCGTCTCAAAGTGTCTTTTTTGTTAAAATGCATTAGATCACATCGCATTGAAAAGTATTTTGAGATTTATCATTGAACTTAGATCACATTGTTTAATGATTGAGAGCTAAAAATTGCTTTGTGTGAATTCTCTTTCATTAAAAGAATGCATTAAGTAGATTCTCATTTCATCGAAAAATGCATTGAGTGCATTCTTATTATTTGAAAAGAAAAGGGAAATTGTGCATAGATTACAATTGCATAGTTTTCGGAAAAATAATTTTGCATAGATTACATTGCATTATTCGCATCGTTGAATGTTTGAATACTTTTGGATAGTGAAAGTCATCTAGTTTGGAACAGTTTTGTTTTCAGTTTTGTTGTTTGTTGCATCATTGTTTGAAGCTCTTCCCTTAACTAGATAGCATTCATCGAATTGAAAAGTTTTCTTTTCTCATGTAGCTGCATACAGGAGATTGTCATACGACATACGGTAGGGCCTTGAAACCGAAACATAATTGAAGATCAACCATAAAATTTACTCAATTTACCTAAGGAAGCATTGAAACATTAACGAAATATTTAGAGGTATAGGCTAGAGACGTGTTCCGGCGTCGTTAAAACTAGTAGCTATCGTTCGCCTCTTGGCTTTAGACAGCACTAGTACGAACTTTTGCTCCCCGTAACGTCGCGTATATAAAGGGAGACCCCACTAGGTTGCTATCCTTTATCCGTAGGAAGCCGAGTCTGCCGCCCTATACCCGTGATACACCGAACACAACATTCGGGGAGATTGCCTGTGCGTACGTTAAGTCCTTGGTTGATTTCTCTTCATTTTTGAAACCAAGGTGTATATTGCAGTTCACGGTTATTTGGTACACCCTTTGCCTAGCATTCCTGAGTAGTCATTTTGATCTTTTCTAACTCATTAAATTTGAAAAGGTCATCAAGCGCTTGTCCTTTCACGCTTGTTTCAAATCTGAAAGTGATAGAGTCACCTTTTTCCTGTTTCTCGACTCTTAAAAGATGAAACGGTAGAGTTTTGTTTCAATGTTTTAAAAATTAACTGCCCACGAAATATTCCTGGTTAAAGTTAAGTTTCCTTAGGGTGTTGTTCTAAGATCTTTTCTGATGGCAACTTTTCTGGAGTTCACCAACCAAGGAATCCCCTCCGATGGGAATCTGGGTCCTTTTCCTCCTTTTGGAAATGTTGGCGCTCCTTATATGGCAACGTTGTCCCTTCCTGGGTTAACTGTTGGGTTGCATGTTTGGTTGTTTTCAACCTCTGTGGTCCCGAATGTCTCGGCTATTGTTCAATCAGTTCCTCCGCCTGAACAATATCATGTTGATTCCAAGGTGGACCTCTCCCCTTCTTCGCCTGTTTCTGCGTCCTCCTCTTATACTTCGCCTGGTGAAAGTCTGGATTCGAGTAACCAGGTGGCTAAGAAGAAGAAGAAGAAGACAAAGAAGAAGAAGTATGATAAAAGAGAGGCTAAGGCTCCAGCTACTGCTTCTAAAATGTCTCCTCTTGATAAACCTCCCAACCCTCCACGGAAAGTCAAGTTCCCTTGCATGTTGTGCACGGGAGACCATCTTCTTCGAGACTGCCCTGGCATTCCCAAGGTGCTCGAAGTATGGTCCAATGGTCGTCCGCCATTGCCTTTGGCTTCTGGGAGTCAGGTTGGGGGTACGTCTTTAGCTGGTGCTGATAAGGCTCCTAAGAAGCAGGGTAAGATCGCTAATCCCTGTAAGTTGTGTGAAGGGCACCATGCCATTCACCTTTGTCCTTATATGGATCAAGCCAAGAGAGTTTTGGACAACTCAGTTGTTTCTACACCATGCCTCCCGGCTGGTTACAAACATCTTTCTTTGAGTCCTCCACTAGCTGATCCTATGATTGGTCAAGAGTCATCTTTGGTCGATCCCACTCCCTCGGAAATTCAAATTCTGGAATCCGTTTCCGACCAACCATTGGTCGTAGGATCGGTTGAACTAGCCTCGTCTATAGTGCACCAGGTCTTTTCTGTGGAGAGTGGATCTCATACCCCTCACGTTCTTCTTGTTTCCTCAGATTCCTCGGACTTGGAGAGAGATTCTCCTGTCCCTATATCTCAAGAAGCTGCTCCTCCGCCTCCTGTGATGGAGGTCCCAGAGGATGCCCCTCCCACCTTCGAGATGGAGGTCGTGGGGGCTATTCCTTCTTCTTCCATAACACCAGGGGAAGACCATCTCGGTTCGATGGTAGCCCCTCCGAGTAGTTTAGTCGCTTCCTTTTATTGGAATCGATTTGCAGGATACCGCCTTCCGTCTTATGTGCCTTTCGAGATCACGGTAAAATCTGTTGGTCTGGTTGTACCCAGCACCATTATAGACGAAGGTGCGTCTGTTAGTGTTCTATCCTCAACTACTTGGAAAGCTTTTGGCTCGCCGCCGCTTGCGCCTGTTACGCAGAATCTGTTGGCATTTAACAGAAGAACGAGTCAACCGTTAGGGATCCTTCCAAGGTTACCTGTTACTTTGGGAGGTAAAACCGTCCATATGGACATGATGGTTGTTCCAGGCCCCTTGGATTTCAATCTGCTTTTGGGCCGCGATTACACCTATGCCATGGGAGCGCTTGTCTCCTCCCTTTTTTTTGTGGTCTGTTTTCCACATGAAGGACAGATCGTGACCATTGATCAGCTTTTGTTCTTTGGTCCTGATATGGCAGCTGGCCCGCCATCATCCCTTCCTAGTTTTTATCCACCCGTTGTATCTGCCCCACCGCAGGTCAACTATGTGGCTACCTACCCCGTGCATGTGCTTAGTGAAAGCACCATCGTGCATCAGGTGCTGGGGGCATTGGGTCCCGACTTCCGGGATGTTTTCCTTCCATCGGGAGTGGAACTCTTGGAAGCGATGAATTCTTGTTCATTATGATGAGGTTGTCGGAGCATAGTTCATTTTCTTGTGTCAAGATCCTTAAAAAATGAAACAAGCTCTTCGTAGCATGGTTCTTTTCCTGTGTCAAGCTCCTTAAAAAATGAAACAAGCTCTTCGGAGCAGAGTTCCTTGTCTTGTGTCAAGCTCCTTAAAAAATGAAACAAGGGTGTCCGAGGATAGTTCTTTTAATGTGTCAACCTCGTTAAAATAATGAAACACATTCCCGTTCAATTCGAGTCTTTGTTTAGATCTCGTAAAATCCCAGTCGAGTCTTTTTCTGATCTCGTAACTTGAACCTTCACTCCATATTCCTTTCATATGGATTGAAGCTTGGGGGGCATGTACCTCGAATTGAGTCACCATGCTGGGGGCATGCTTACTTTTTCAAGCATAGTTTGTTTCCGTTTCAAGCTTGTGTAAAAATGAAACCAACTTCAAGCAGAGTTTTCTGATTTCAAGCTTGTGTAAAAATGAAACCATTTTACCTCTTGTGATTGCCATTTTATCAGCCTGCTTTTGCCAGATAAGCCTTGGTTTTCTCATTCCATCATCACTATCTGCTTGGCCGATCATATGCCTTCACTTGGTTGTTTTACCCGTTCCTGAGGAACCGTTGTGATGAGTGGTCTTGTTAGCCAACCTCTTGACCTTTACTTGTTTTGAGCAGTTCCACCATTATCGGAACCAGTTGCTACCCTTTATACCACTCGTTCCTCCAGGAGGAGTCATCTTTCAGCTCTTTTCTGACTCTCTAAACATGAAAAGATTGTCGAGGCCCTTGTCATTTCGATCTCGTTAAAGTGGACACGAATCGACATCTACCCAGTATACGTTTACCCCTTTTTCGGGCTGGGATGGATTAATTACGAAAAAGGAATACCCTAGCCTATCGCGACTAGGAGGTTTTCTCAGATATTGTTTTCTACCTTTTCGGATCTGAGAAACTATTTATGAAAAGGGACCTGTGGAGTTTACTTTTCTGCTATCTTTTCAAACTCTCTAAATATGAAAATACGCCGAGTTCTTCCTTTGTCAGACTCGTTAAACCCTGATGACATCGGATTCAGTCGAAATGACGTTCTCCGAGTTCTTCCTTCCTAGGGCTCGTTAAATGCACTAGGATGGATTCGTCCGAAGGACAGATTTATATGACAAGCATATGGTATCCTCTTCAAGCTTGTGTAAAAATAAAGAGGTACTCACCGAAATGGTGGGGGAAAATGGAACCATTATCATTGTCGTGTCGGCAGTATGTCGCTCTTGAACATGGCACTTGTTTGCATTCGTGTCGGGTTGGGGACATCTCATCTCGTTTTTTTCACTTGCTTCCGTGGGTTTGGGTGATCCTTTTTGACCTCTCCTCTGCTCATTGCCTCGTGACCATGACCTCTGATCCGTTGATGTCAAATACTGCCAAAACCACTATTTGTGCCGTTACATGTTCAAGAGAAGTTGACCTCTGCAAATATCAACCTTCCTTTGATTCTCATATGATCCTGATTCACAACAAAAACATCATGTTCCTCTATCTCGTGTCGATGATGTGGGAAACATTATGGCCCACCTTCGATCAAGGTCACTTCCTGTCGACTTCAGCTCATTATCTAGGAAGCTGATCTAGAGACTCCTTTATGGTACCTTGGAGCCTGCATGCCTCAATGGCAGGTTCGTCGCATTCGACGAGAGGTTCTCATCATTGGCCTCTGATCGAGTGATTCTACAGGTGTTCGACGCCAGCTCATTGATTCACACGCCGTAGATTTTACCTGTAGTACCTTGAGGGCCATCGTCATTATTGGTGGTTCCTCTCGCGTTTGTTAACAGCTCTCATCATTGGCTGGTAATCAGACGATGTTCTTGCATGTTCAACTTCAGCTCACATATTTGCATGCTTGAACTTGTACTTTGTTCGGGTCGAGATGGAGCGCAAGACCCTGGATTGTGTCTGTTGTAATCCAGGCTGCGATATTGTGGATTACTATGATTTACATGACTTATTCACTGGATGGTTGTGACCATACCTGAGTCTATTTATTTATCCTCACTGGATGGCTGCGCCCATACCCTGGATCTGGATTATTGTATACTCTGTTTTGGATGGCTGCGTCCATACCACATATACATCATGTACTTGAGATATCAGTTGTATTTCTCCACGCAGGTTTTCCGACGATGGAGCTTCAGTTGGACAAGTTATCGTAAAGCATTTCACCCCTCTCTCTCTCTCGGGCCTCATGCTTTAGGGGGAATCTGTTACACAGTAATTTGTCACCGCCCCTACCATTCCCTGTCCCGCACAATGGAGGACCCATTATGTGACCTGTGAGCAATGTCATGCCTTGAAACCATCATCATTGCATTCCTCTAAACATGAGCTTCAATTGCCCTAAAGACATCTCCTTGCAAAAAACCATAAAAACATCCCTTTTTGCATTGGCGCGGGCATCCAGTTCATCACTCGCGCCAATGAGGAAAACCTGCAAAGAGGCCGCGCCAACTGGCGCTCTGTCCCAGAGTCGCAGTCGTGCCAGCCAATTTAAGGAGTGTTTTTTAAATAAAGGTGGTGGAAGTTGTGTTTCAACAAACTCAGAAACCATTGCCTATCTTGAGTTGGGAGGTTTGGCTACGGGAGTTCCATGGAAGGGAAGTGGTTTGCCACCTCTCATGGAACCTTCCTTGATGATAGGGCCAATCCCACAATAATAGGAATCCCAACTCCCTCCTTCCCCATCTATAAAAGCTTGCCTATTGCCATTGCAAGCTAGTCTTGAAGTGCCTAAGCTTTGAATCTCCTAATTCCCAAGAGCCTTCGTGCTTTAAGAGCCCTCTTTCTTCCCTTAAGGCCGACTCAAGTAAGGAGACTATCGTCGAGAGACTCTAGAGAGGCTTTCCCTTTCCCTGGCGAGCTTTACGAGACGTGAACGACTGGGGACCCTTCCGAAGGAGACCATGGCGTCAGAACATTGGTTGTACTCTATTTCGATTGTTTATTAATGAATGACTACTGGTTATGGTTCCACTCTGTTTTTCACTTATGATAATGATGAGTTATATCCTTTCTGACTGATATATAGTTGCGCATTCTGGATTTTATACTTGTATTCGTGTTGTTTCTTGCATGTGCAGGTGTCCATTCACGGAGATCATGGGGATCTTGATCTGCCGAGGCTGAGGAATGGGAACGCTGTCTCTTCTACGAATCATAGCACTGGACTCCAGGTAGGCCTCCATCATTGGTCTATTTATTCACAATTAGGAACTTGCGTTGTAGCATTTGATGATTGTTGCTAGACCCCTGCTGGGCTAGTAGGGATCGCCTCTGTCTGCAGAGGGGATTTACCTCCTCAACACATAGCATTCCCTCACCCCCTGGTGCAATGGCTCTGGGTACGCTGACATGGAGGCATGGTAAGGAGACAAGTGTGGACCTCTCTGAAAATTTATATAACATGATTTTGTTGATTTACATGGAGGACAAAGACCTAGTAGGACCCAAAATTAGGTTGAGATGGTAGATGTTACATAGGCTAGGTATGGTAACATGGTTTCCACATGTAATTATGGATGATTTGGATCTATGAAATGCCATGGGAACTAAAGTGGCATTCTGCTTATTTGACACATGGATGGCATAAATGGTATTTTTGGATGGCCAAGGGGGGTCAGTTGTGGATGAAATGTGGCACAATTAATGAATGCCACATGGTAGGGTTATGTTTCCCTAGGGTTACAAAATTTGGACATCAATAAGGCAGGCTCCTTTTGGTTGAGCATAGGTTGACAAATGTGTGACATCAAAATTAGCGATCACCGATGCAGTAATATGCATCGTTCCTTCTGTCTAGCGCCAAGAGTCATTATAGTGCTCTAGGGGGAACTAGGCATGCTTATAAAAAAAGAATGTAACAGATAAATTATTTTCAAGGAATGTGCTACAAATGATGAGTGTTGACCCCCATCCCTTTATCTGTTGGATTTACATGCTAGGGGTCGGAGTCATGGGGGCCATTGGTGAGGAGAGGTGGCAAGTGCCACTTGGAATTAAGAATGGTCTCATTGGCACCCAAAGTGACGTGAAAACACCTTGGTTAGGTGGGGTCATTATGTGGGTGCCATAGGGAGGCCACGTGGGTGTCATGTGGCAAGCCATTGCCTATGTGGCATGAATTAACTGATTAAATTTTAAATGGCCATTAATTTTGATCCAAGTATCAAATTGAGAAAACATTTATATCATAAAAGAACTTCCAATGAGCCAAATCCAAAAGTGGCATCCAAATTTAATTCTTCTAACTCTCGGAAAGAAGAAATTTTATAACCCCATTTCCATAATGAAACCATGGAATTTGGGTTAGTTTAAAGTAACATCTCCCATTTAGCCTAGATTACTTGAAGGAGGTGGAAGGGAGTGTTTTAGTGTGGCATTAGCGTTTCCGAGTTCAACATTCACATTGAATGGGCCTAAAAGGATAACTTTTAATTTCTGTTATAAAATGTAGCAATTATATTGATTGTTGGCTATGTTTCTTGTAGCATTTGATTGTGGACTACATGTTGTATGCAAGTATTGATTTTGATATGCTTATTATTTCCTAACAATTATATTAACTTAAAATGTGGTGTTTTAGATAGCCTCACAACCATATGCTTATGGAAGATTTGCCAAGGTGATAATGAGCATTTTTTATTTCTATTGTTTATTGGCTATCAATTCTGTACCTATGACAACACATAAGAGGATGCCAAGGAACAACAAAAGCGTAAAAGGATGAGCAACAAGATGGTGCAGTGCAACACTGATAAATCACAACATGGTCTGGAAGAAGATTCAGTGGAGAAAAGGAGAGAGGAAGGTCACCCTAACTAGATGGAAACCCTAAGAAGTTTAAGGGTTGAATTAATAAGTTGTAAGGTTGATAATGAAAAGAATGTTAGAGCCTAAGAAATGCAAATAGAAGTAAATTCAATCATACTACAAATCCTGTCAAATTTAAAAAGGAAGAAACAACATGAGCTAGGTGCTAACTACAAGTTTAGGAAGAGTTCATTAGGACTTTGGAAGCACGAGTAGAAGACTAATAGTTTTGAAGGCAGCAAATCCAAGAAAATACATAGGCAAGCAAATGAATATATAGTGAGAGGTGGAATCGCATTAAGTAATCCAAAGAGGAGGACAAATGTCTAGCACTGCAACTAAAGGACGTCATCAACAAAAAAGGAAAGAAAAATATTTCATGCCATAAGAATTTAAGAAGAAAAAGCCTCCTACATTCAATGGAGATGTGAAGAAGGGTGGAGAAGTAGAGGCATGGCTACTAGTAATGAATAAGTATTTTAGGGTCCATAATTACTTTGAGAATATGAAGGCAAGAGTAGAAAGGTTCCATAATTTATTTATAATGTTTTATTAAAAAAGGGACTCTATACATTATTTATATGTGAAAACAATGTAAACTATGAAACAAGAACTATAAACTGAAAACGAGAAATCTAGCAAAAAAACCCCAAAAACATAGAAAAACAGCTCGAAAACGAAAAGTGTTGATGCTATAATACCAACTTTTTCTTCTGGGGTAACTTTTCAACATGTTTTAAACATGGTAGTGAATAATTTTTTTTGGTGCAAAAAACACCCTAAAAACATAAAGTGTTGATGCTGGAATACAACGTTTTTTCTTCAGGATAGATTTTCATCCTTTTGAAATAATGACATAAAAGATAAAATATCATGACTTCGACAAACCTTAAAATTTCAAAAGAAAAATGAAAAAAAAAATTAAAATTAAAATAATGAAAAAAACAAGAAAAACAAAACAAAAGTTAAAAATAACAATAAAAAGTAAATAAAAGTATATATTAGAACAAAAACATAAAGTAAAAAACGACAAGAAAATCAAATATAGAAAAATATATAAAAATCCAAAAAAAAAAAAAATCAAACACAAAAATGTAAAAAAAAAAAAAACCTATAAAAGATATAAACACAAAAAAAATAAAAAAATAATATAAAAAAATATTTTCAAAAAAGATAATTAAAGAAAAAATAATACTTTATTGAATAATTTAAAAAAAACATTAAAATAAATCAATACACTATACATTAAAAAAACACATTTAAAAAAAATATTAAAAAAAATAAAATAAAATAAAATAATAAAAATAAAAAACACTAAAAAACTAAAATATAGAAAACATAAAAAAAAGCATATTATAAAAAATATTTAAATAAATAAGAAAAAAAAGGTTAAAAGAAAAAATTACAAATATATATATTTAAGATATAAAAAAATAAAATAACAAAAAAAAACTATTAAAAAATAAAATAATTAATTAAAACTAATTAAGATTGATTAAAAATGTAATAATTATAATTTAAAAAAATAAAAAAATATACAAATTCAATCTCTTGGGCCATGGGCGGGCTCAAGATGATTCTCAGAATCGACTCGAGGCCCAAGCCAATTCTCAAAATTGACTTTGAGCTCGCTGGTGGCCCGAGGGGTCACCTGCGGTGGGCGGGTAAAGCTGCAACAACTCCACCCGCCCACGGTAGGTGGCCCCTCGGGTTACCAATGGCTCAAATCTGATTCTGAGAGTCAAATCTGATTCTCAGAATCCGATTTGAGCCATTGGTGCCCGCTTGCCATGGGTAAGTGGAGCTGCAGTAGCTCCGACTGTCCACGAAAGGTGGCCACCAATGGCTCAAATCCGATTCTCAGAATCGGCTTTGAGCCATTGGTGGTCCGAGGGGCTGCCTGCCGTGGGTGGGTGAAGCTGCAAAAGCTCCGCCCACCCACGACAAGCGGACCCTCGGGCCACCAACGACTCAAATCGGATTATGATAATCATATCTGATTCTCAAAATCACATTTGATTCATTGGTGGCCACCTACAGTGGACGGGTAGAGCTGCAATAGGTTCGCCTACCCACAACAAGTGGCCCCTTGGGCCACCAACGGCTCAAAGCTAATTGTGAGAATCAGCTTTGAGCTGTTGGTCGCCCGAGGGACCACCTGACGTGGGCAGGCAGCCCCTCGGGCTCGCAGTGACTCAAATTCGATTCTTTGAGCCCACTGGTGGCCCGAGGGGCCACCTGTCATGGGCAGATGGAGCTACAACAGCTCCGCCTATCCACAACAGGCGCCCGTCGGGCCACCAACGACTCAAGGGATGCAAAAATCCGTTTATTATTATTATTATTATTAATTATATATATATGTGTGTGTGTGTTTTATTTTTTTTAATTATATATGTTTTGTTTATGTTTTTAAATTGTTTTATCTTTTTTTTTTAAATGTCTTTTTTATTATTTTTTTGTTTTTTATTATTATTATTTTTTTTCAATGTATTTTTATTATTAATTGTTTTATTTTATAAATTTATTTTTTATAACTTAATTGTATTTTTTTATGTTTATGATTTTTATGATTTTTATAAATTGTATGTTTTATTTTAATTTTATTTTTTTTAATACTTAAAATTTTATCTAAATCATTTTTATGGGATTTTTATTTTTGAAATGTTGTCTTTTTTTATATAAAATTTATAAATTTTTTATTTTTCCAAAAAAAATTATTCAAAATTATTCAAAAATTTTATTTATTTAACATATTGTTTTTAGCAAAAATGTCCTAAAATGTATACTTTTTTAATTATATCAGTATGCAAAAAGTATATTTTTTGTCGAGTTTGTAAATTTTTTTTTTTTTGTGACAATTATTTTATGTGTATTGAAATACTAATTAACAAGATATAAATATAAAAGAAATCCTAAACTCAATATATATATATATATATATATATATATATATATATATATATATATATATATATATATATATAGCAAAGGAAAACAAAAAATAATAATTTGGAAACCTTTAAAAACCAAATATCTTAGGACGAAAGACATGAAGAGGAATAAGACCACTTGAAAAATGGTTAAATAATCAACACTTAACAAAAAATGTCAAAATCCGCATGAAAATATTCAACATTTAAAAAAAATCCACACTTCATACATTATAAAATTTAAATTATAAAAAATAAGCCATCTAAAAAAGGGGGTTGATGTTACATCAACAATTTTCAAAATTAGCATGAAAAATCGCTAACATTTTTAAAAAAGGTTCATACCTGATACATGAAAAAATTTAAAGTGTCAAAAATATGCTAAAAATAAAAAAAAGTGTATTCTGAAAAATTTTATGTGTATTGAAATACTAATTAAGGATATATAAATATAAAAGAAATCCTAACCTCAAAATATTATTTTTTTTAATTTTTTTAAAACTTTGGAATATATATATATATATATATATATATATATATATATATATATTGCAAAGGAAAACAAAAAACAAAAAACCAATATCGTAGGATGAAAAACATGAAGAGGAATAAGAAGAGTTGAAAATTGGTTAAATAATCAACATTTAACAAAAATTTTCAAAATCCGCATGAAAATCTTCAACATTTTAAAAAACTTTCCACACTTTATACATTATAAAATTTAAACTGTAAAAAATAAGCCCTCTAAAAAATGGGGTTGATGTTCCATCAACAAATTTCAAAATTAGCATGAAAAATCGCTAACATTTTTGAAAAAATGTTCATACCTGATACATGAAAAATTTAAAGTGTCAAAAATATGCTTTAAAAAAAAGTGTATTTTGAATCAACGTTTTTCAAAATCATATGTTTTTTTGCTACCTCAAAAAAAGAAGGTGTATTCTGAATCAACACTTTTCAAAATCAAATGATTTTTGCTACCTAAAAAAAAAGGTGTATTCTGAATCAACACTTTTCAAAATCAGATGATTTTTTGTTACTTCAAAAAAACAGGCACTCATATCAGTTCCCATTTCAAAGTTTACATTGTTTGAAGTAGAAAGAGACATTGAAATTTTCATACCTTATGCATAATGTAGTTTTTGTTTACCATCTCATTGCCAAGTCATTATGCTAAGTCATTTCCCAGTCATTTATGTCCAATTAATACCTTCGTAGTATTACCTCAAGGTATGCCCAACTAGCTGCCATGTATCACAAGGAAATATGCCCAAAGAACTTAGGATAAAAATGATGTGATAAATATTGACAATGCAAACATGAGGTGTAGGGAATTAGGAAAATAAATTGTCTGAAAAGTAACAATAAATAAAGGTAAAATTGGCTAAGTAATCAAACAAGTGCGCAGAGAAAATGAATGATGGTAAAAATAACCATGTAATAAAACATGGAAATATAAGTGGGGGGGCGCAATAACGACATTTTTTGGCATATGACCTTGATTTTTTATTTTTTAAAATGTTAGATGAAGCTAAGATATAAGATTATATAATAAGAAGATCAACATGAGAAATTTCTTTGTTTCTTGTATATTTTATTTTCCTCTTTCTTTTTAAAAGAAAGAAGAAAAGCCATCTATGTTGTGTGAAGAAAATTAAAACTGACTAAAATCTTGTTGTTTTAGAATCACTCCATTTGATGTGTGGCATGGAAATACATCAACAAGGGGTAACTTATTACACAAACTCAAAAAAACATTAAAGAAATTCTTTAAGGATGTCATATATGAGCATTTTATATGGTAGTAATTAAAAAAACAAAAACAAAAGTCATATGAACTATAATAAAGGGTTTGATGACCAAGAAACATACAATTTTGTGTAACTAAAAAAACTGAAAATATAATGATTAAAAAATCAAACTTCACGTAAATGTGCATATCACGTTATCAACTTATTGAAATCTACTTTAGGCTGGAAAATGAATAAAATGTAAATAAATAATGGAAATGAAAGACAAAAAGAGAAATATAATAGAAAGAACAGTAATATGGTGAAAACCCAAATTCTATTAATGAATGAAATAGAAAAACACTGCAGAACGTGAACTAGCTAGAATGGTGGTAGATATCGTTAAGCCGGGAGAGATGGTGATTATGCACATTCTCCAAAAGCTAATTTTTTTTCAATAGAAAGGGTAGAAATTTTCATTAATAAAGCTAGAAACGGGCAAGGTACCTTACAAATATGGAGAGCTTAGTCTCAGAATTGTTCAGCAGAATAACAAGCAGAGAGACCCTATTGCTACTTGTATTATTCACATATATACTCTTTACATATTTTATATTGTATATCTTCCAAAAAAATCTACAATATACTATTGTTGGACAAAACATAGATAAACATAGATTAAAATAAAATAGATAGTCAGTATTCATGACTTTCAGGGTCGACTTGTCCCAGAGCCTCATAAGGAGGCATACCCAGTTCCATGTCTCTTCCTACCCTAGGATCCAAGCCACAGAATGCAGCAACAACGTTACCCTCTATTGGAGGAGCAGACTCATCACCGAAACCAAAAAATTATTTTAGCACACCCATAATGGTTGTCTCCACCTAATCCTAAGGGATTGGTAGAAATTGTATATTAGTGTAAATTAGGAAATAAGTAATTCTAAGAGACATTGGTAAATGAATCCCAATTGTCTCACCTCCATGTATATAATAATGAGCAACCTCTATCAAATTCATCGTTCAATTTGTGGAGTTACCTCCTGGTCTGACATGGTATCAGAGCCAACCCTTTTTTTGGCATTCTTGCTCCTGGTGTAACTCCCTCTTGTCTTTGTTCTAATTTTTTTGCAGAGTGCCATATTCTGTCATATTCCTACAATACTATTTGAAATTCAATCTGTGCATTCAAATTTTCTTAGGGGCTCACTGCTACTCTGCATTCGATTTTTTTCAGGCCTCACAGCTCATTTGACCCTCTCCACAGCTCACTGCTCCTCACAGATTCTCCCCGTAGCGCAGCTCACTGCTCCTCACAACTACTCCACATAGCGCAACTCACTGCTCCTCACAATTTCTCCTCGTAGCGCAAATCTCTACATGTTTCCTCCTCTCGTAGCGCTTCATTGCCACCTCCCACAACCCTCCGCTGCCTCCTCCCGCTCCCCGTTGTCGTTGCTTCTCCCCCTCCTTACTCGCCTCCCCGCTCCCCCTCCTAACTCCCCTCTCTATTTCCTCCTCCTGCTCCCTGCAGTCACTGTTTCTCCTGCTCCTGACTCCCCTCCCTGCTCCCCCTCCCAACTCCCCTCTCCGCTGCCTCCTCCCGCTCCCCGCTCCCCGCTCCCCCTCCCGACTCCCTTCTCCATTCTCCCTCCGCCCTCTCCTTCCCCTAATGGACCTCCCCAGGTCTGACCCTCCCCATTTCTACCTCGGCCAGGTTTTACCTTCCCCTGGTCCCACCTCCCCCAGGTCGACCTGCCCCAAGTCTAACCTTCCCTGTACAATAACAAAAAAAATATTTCTTTACAATTTCTTTTTCTTTTCCATAACTGTTTTTTTTTTTTTTTTACAGCAGAGTACATATTTTTACCATAATTGAATTTTTTACAACAGAGTGAAATTTCACTCCATAATCGATTTTTTACAACAAAGTACATTTTTACACCAAAATTGAGTTTTTGCAACAGAATACATTTTACACCAAAATTGAGTCTTTTTCCAACAGACTCCTTTTTTCAAAAGTTCATAACGTATTCTCTCATATCTATTGTGGGAGTTGTGCTCTATGGCAAGGAGAACTATCCTGAGTGGTCTCAGAAAATCAAGCACACTCTCATTTTTAATGAGTTGTGGAGAGGAATTTGTGAAGGAGAAGGATACAATCCACCGAAAAAGCCCACCTCAGACAAGGAGATTGCCATTTGGGAGAACAAGAATTACAAGGCCTATGCCCTGATTGCAGCTTCTGTAAATAAAGAGGTGAGTCACCATATTACACCATTTTCAAATTCCTATGAAGCCTTGAGAAAAATAAAATATCTCTAAGACTCAAATTCAGAACTTGAAATTTTTCAATTAACGATTAAGTTGTTCAACCTTGAATTGAAAATCGATGACCCTCTTGCTTTAACATTAGAAGTAAGATCTATCATGCATGACATTGAAATACTGGTCTAGAAGTTGACATACCTCTTATAGCTTATGTTAAGGCAATGTATCCCACTTACTCACATTACCTTGAGTCATTGCAAGCAAGTGGAAACCTCATGAAGATCACCTTTGATTCCCTTGAGAAAAAATTTGCAGAAAGAGAGAAGGCTTTTGGAAAAAATACAACCCCTATGTCTTTTAAAGAAGTTGTATGTTTCACACATAGAGAGAATAATCATGCTCAAGATTCTTCTAGAGGAAGAGGTGGTCGAAGAGGAAGAGGAAGAAGAAATTTTAGAGGAAGGGGGGCCAGACAAGATCAAAGTGAAAAATCTAATCTTCATTTAATACGTTGCAATAAAGACTGGCATGATGCATCTACATGTAAACTGCCTTGGGACATAATTGAGCAGCAAAGAAATCAATAAAAAGGTAAAACTCATGACAAAGACAAAGGTAAAGCACCTGAATCCGCTCATTATTTTGTAAAACATTGTAACATTGGAGTAACTGAAGACTTGTTTGATGCTTCACTTACTTCTTGGAGAAATGGTTGGTTGCTAGATTCAGGAGAAAAATGCCACATGAATTTTAGAAAATATTTTTGAATAATTTGAAACAAGGTTGATGGAGCAGTATACTTTGCAGACAAATCTAAACTCAAGCCATCGGGGCTTGGCACAATCAAGCTTAAGTTGCCTGGTCTTCCAAACCATCTTCTACATGAGGTTCTATATCTCCCTGAGTTGAGGAGAAACTTGTTGTCCTTAGTCCACATCCGCCAGCAAGGACACTCCATTCACATGTTTGATGGCAAGGTTGAGGTCAGAAAAGCATCAGATCGCTCACTTGTCATGAAGGGAATAGAAGAAGGAAGACTCCTAAAGCTGCAAGGTACCTCTGCTCATGCACAAAACTTTGCATTCAGTTCTCATAATGATAAAGGTACATTCCCATCAAGTCTTTTATGACATGCTAGATTTGGACACTTAAACTATGACAACCTTCGATTTTTGAAGAAAAATGGTGTTACTGGATTGCCTACAATTCCTAGGAAACTTAAGTAATGTGATGCTTGTATTCTAGGAAAGCATAACAAACAATCCTTTCATGATTCACATTCCAGAGCACATAAAAAAATTGAGCTTATTAATTCAGATTTATGTGGCCCCATTCCTATTGCTTCTGCAAATGGAAATAAATATATGATGACATTTATTGATGATTACACTATAATGTGTTGGGTTTACTTATTGAAGAACGAAATTGATGCTTTTCAAACATTCAATAATTTTAATGCATGGATTGAAAATGATGCACAAACTCATATTGGCTCTTTGCGCACTGATAATGGAAAAGAATACACTTCAAACGACTTTGAAAACTATTTTTGCCAACATGGGATAAAAAATCAAACAATTGTGCCCTATAATCCCCAACAAAATGGTGTAGCTGAAATAATGAGAAGGACAATGGTTTTCAAGTTTCTGTGGTTTTTGTTGATTGCAGAATCCGGATTATCCACAGTATCATAAAACGATTTTATGATAATGAGAAGGGAAATTTTAAATATGGTTCGCTCCATGATGTTTTTTAAGAATTTAAAATTGATGTTTTGGGCTGATGTAGTTCTATTTTTTTTTTACATAAAGAATAGGTGTCCTTCTGATACAATCAAGAACAAAACTCCTTATGAAATGTGGCATGGCCACATTCCTTCGGTAAAGCATTTCAGGGTCTTTGGTTCCACCTGTTATGCTTTGATACCTAAGGTACAAAGAAATAAACTTGGTGCTAGAAGTCGAAAATGTATCTTATTGGGGTATTCCAATACCTCCAAAGGATATAGTCTCTCTGATTAAGTCAATAATAAGTTTTTAGTATCTAGAGATGTCATATTCCTCGAATCTTACAAGACTGACGATGTTGTTGAGTGGAAACTTGATCGCTTGGATAGATTCACACATGAAAAGGAATTTCAAGAACTTGATAATCAAATTCATCATCTTGAAGGGGGGATTCCTATACTGAATCGATTTGTGGAATTGTCTTTTGAAGCACTATCTCCCAGACATGAAGAACCAACCACGGATGACACCATGAATGATGTGATTGACAGAATTGGGAGACTAAATCTTGATTCAATTTCAACTCATTCGAATGAGCAGCCTGGGCCATCTCAGAAAGGTCCCCAAAAATGGATGACAAAGACACTGGAAAATGTTCGTCCCGATGAGGTTGGAAGGACAAGAACAAGAAGTTCCACCAGGAAAAATGGAGGTGACGTAGATAATTCTGATTCACCTATTGATATGGATATTTCTTATAATTGTGAATTGAATTTGTCTACAAATATTGAACCAACTTCCTTCAAAGAAGTCGCTTCTCATGATGAATGGAATGAAGCGATGCAAAATGAGTATGATGCCTTGATAAAGAATGGCACTTGGAAGTTGGTTGATCCCCCATTGGGAACCAAACCAATTGGCTGCAAGTGGTTCTACAAGAACAAGTACAAAGCAGATGGCTCACTTGACAAGCACAAAGAGAGGCTTGTGGAAAAAGGTTTTTCACAGAAAGAAGAGGTCGTTTATGAGGAAATTTTTGCCCCCACAGCAAAATGGGTCACCATCTAGACACTCTTTGCCTTAGTAGCTTACAAGGGTTGGAAAGTCCATCAGATGGATGTAAAAACTACCTTTTTGAATGGAGATCTAAAGGAGAAGTTTTTTATGTCCTAACCAAAAGGATTTTTTGTGAAGGGCCAAGAACACAAAGTATGCAAGCTTATAAAATCCTTTTATGGCCTCAAGCAAGCACCGTGAGCCTGGTATGAGCAATTAACTGAGCATCTTATGAAACTTAACTTAAAACATTTTTATCTTGATAATGCAACTTTGTTTGTTAAGAAAGTTGGGGAAATAGTTGTATATCTTGTGGCGCATGTAGATGATATTTTGATGACATGGAACAATGAGAGTTATATTGCATCCATAAAGAAGGAATTGAAGGAAGGTTTTGAAATGATTGATTTGGGCCCTGTTGACTACAATCTTGGTATTGAAGTAACTCAACATCCGAAAATTGTATTCCTTTCTCAAAAGAATTACATTGGAGATCTTTTGAACAAGTTTGGCATGGATGAATGAAACTCTTTCACCACTCCAATGGAACAAAATTTGAAGCTCACATTCATTGAAGGGAATGAATTTGAGGATGAAACGAAGTATAAACAACTTGTAGGAAGTCTGATCTACCTGGATACTACCAGACCAGACATCTCATTTTCTATTGGAATCCTCTCTAGGTTTATGCAAAAACCTTGTGAACGACATTGGTTTACTGCAAAAAGAGTTTTAAAGTAATTGAAAGGGACTCAAGACTTTGGACTGAAATATACACAGGTGGGCGACTTCAGCTTGATTGGATACTCTAATTCAGACTTTGATGGAGACAAAGAAACTAGGGTATCTACTTGAGGTTATACTATGAGTCTTGGATCAGGAGCTGTCTCCTAGAGATCACGCAAATAGTTAGTTCCAACAGCTTCCATAACTGAGGCAGAATATGTGGTAGTAGCTAGAGCGACAAAGGAAATTGTGTGGATTAGGAAAATCCTAGAAGATTTGCAGATGAAACAAATGCATTCAAATCCACTCATGGTCGACAACACTTCTTCAATAAAGGGTTCCAAGAACCCAAAGTTCCATGATCGAACGAAGCATATCAATACAAAATACCATCTGATTCGACATCATGTTGAGGACAAAACTATCCATCTACGTCATTGTTCCACAAATGAGCAGACTGCAGACATCTTCACCAAAAACTTGGAAGAGAAAAGTTTTAAAATTTAGAACGATGCTTGGACTCACCAACATCCCTTCAGATTAAGGGGGTTAATGTTGACACCTAATCCTAAGGGATTGGGAGAAATTGTATATTAGTGTAAATTAGGAAATAAGGAAGTCTAAGAGACATTGGGAAATGAATCCCAATAGTCTCACCTCCATGTATATATTCATGAGAACCCTCTATCAAATTCCCCGTTCAATTTGTGGAGTTACCTCCTGGTCTGAAAACTTCAATATTCTCCACATTGTGCCTTAAGTTCATAACACCTATATTCGGGAGTTCCATGGAGTTTTGGAGAAATTCCATATCCTTCCCGAGCCCAGATAGTTGAGAATACATGATGGTCATATTCTCATTAATTTCCTTCACCATTTCCTTGACTATTTTTTTATAGAACTCTCAACTATATCCCCTATACTCTCACTGCACCTAGACTCTGCCACAACATTGTAACTTTCGTTACCCATTGAGGCCATTTTCCTAGTTATTCTCCCCTACACCAAAGATATCCTATGGTTGATTTTCTTCAACTAGCAACTATAAATAAGCGCATGGTCCTTCCCGACATTCATTCCAATATTGTAAACCTTGATTGAATATCGTCTCTGCAACATTGTGACACCATTTCCCTCCCTCTCCATCATAGCCAAAATCCTGCTTGACTCGAAATGCGATGGTACCATACCAGACCTCGATTGAAGTCACATTTATTAATCAGGAGAATAACCAAGGGCCGAATCCCCACCTATCGTTTTTCATGGCCACCTTTCTACCTCATTTCCACTCGTGCATTAACTTCCAACCAACCTTCCACTCTGCCAATGCTCTCAGTCACGTGCTCGAGATGTTGTCATTCTTCAATGCCTGCATGTCTCCATAGGTCTCGTACTCTAGCGATACTCAAAATAGATTGTGTTGTATAACAACATTATGGGATGTGACATATATCACTTATATTGTTGATTCTTATGGATCCTTGCTCTAGCTCCGCTCCAATGTTTTCTTGAGCGTCCGCCAACTAATTGTTGGCTCTTTTTACATGGAAAATTTTGAATTTTTCTAAGGAGATACATTTTCCTTATGAGTATTGGAGAGGTTTCAGACTCGATGAGGTTCTCATGTTTGGTAATTTTCAGAAATTTTTGCATAACCACCATTGAATCACCAACAATGATCAGATTCCTAATGCCTTTGGAGACACTGATTTTCAAACCTTTCCAGAGAGAGAGTGCTTCGGCTTGGTTGTTGGTGGCTTTGCCAAGCCCCCATGCGAACTTTAATTCAATATTTTCTTCGAGGTTTAAAAGCACCCCTCCCGCTCCAACCTCTCCGACATTATCCAAATGCTATTACAAAGGCTAAAAGAATGACATTTTAACATAAAGAAAAACCCTAGAGGTCTAAAGGCCTAACCCTTTAAGATGAAATGCCAAAAGGTTTTTTGGCCCTGAGGAGGTTAATTGGTACATAACTTTCTTTGGGTGCAACTTTTGTTGGAATCACTATTGTCGTTAGACCAAAACCTGTAAGCATTAGACTCCTCTACAATCACCAAATTTAGGATCCACGAGAGGCAGTTAGTCCATGTCGCGAAACACATGAGGAGAATTGAACCCAATGTCCAACAATCTTCGCCCCAACGCGAGCTGGGTGAGTTTCGAACTTGAGACCTACCGCTTTGATACCAATTGTTGGAATCATGATTATTGTTAGACCAAAACTCGCAAGCATTAGTCACTGCTACAATCGCCAGAGTTATAATCCACGAGAAGCAGTTAGTCCACATTGGAAAACACATGGGGAGCATTGAACCCAATGTCCAACAACTTTTACATACAAAAATTGTTTGTGGTGCATGATCGCTTGTTGGAAAGAATACTCGAGGACTACAACTTTTCAATAAAGTTTGAAATGTCATGGCAACTTTTGACACCATGAATTGCTAAATAAATTATGTAAGGCCTCAAACTAATCTTGGAAATTTGAAACTTAAAAACCATAAAAGAAATTACCAAAATTATATAAAACCTTTAAATCAATGGAAAAAATAAATAACCATTAATATCCACTTGGATCAAAATCACCATCTACCATTCTACCTAAATCTTAGAAATCTTATTGAATTTCATAAATCTTCGTACAATTTAACCATTCTTTCATCATATTGTCCAAATTTAAGCTATTTAAATACATTTTAATCAATTACATGCCATAACCACTCATGTCAATGTCAAGAAATCACACGGGAGAAATTGGTGACGAATCCAATTTAGACCACATGCGATCTCTGTTAAAAAATTAATGGTTGCCATTAGTTAAATAGTCGTTCCAACAAATCTGTGAACAAGTCTGATACAAAAATCATTAAAATGAGTAGGTTATACCCACAAAATGCCTTAAGTCCACAAATATAATTAATATCAATAAAAGTTAATATTGAAATACATATATTAATTATTTATAATAATTATTAAACAATAAAAAGTTAATTTTATATTAAAAGTTAATTTACATTATAAATTAAAAAATTAAGGATTATTATATTCAGAGTATTTTTTCCAGTTCCATACCTTACTCTTAGTTGTGTCTCGAAAAGTTATGAAAATAAAAATATGTTAATGACCCAACACACTAAGGGGTACATAGTAGTTAGTACTTGCTTAGCTTTAATATAGTTTAATTAAACTTAAAAAAAATAAAAAATAAATAAAACAACTATATAACTTAATTAAACTAAAAAAAATAAACAAAAAAAATAAAACAACTAATAAATATTGTTGCGTTAAATGTCATCAAGAAAAATTAGACTAAAAAACAATAAAAATAAAAATAAAACAACTAATAAATATTGTTTAGTTAAATGACATCACGAAAAATTAGTAGTTAGTTCGTACTGCTTAACTTTAATATAGTTTAATTAAACTAAAAAAACAATAAACAAAAAAAATAAAACAACTACATAGCTTAATTAAACTAAAAAACAATAAACAAAAAAAACAACTAATAAATATTGTATCGGTAATGTCATAACGAAAAATTAAAAAATACTATTAATTAATATTATTTATATTAACATATATACACTTTAATATATATGTTTATTTTTTATATATTTATATGTGTGATTTTTTATTAATATATATGATTTTTTATAATTAAATTTATTAAAATGTGTTTTAAATATGATGATGGTGGTTACCGCCAATGCAGTCTATTAAGAGAGGAGAAACAATCTAAGTTTGATTTTTCAAAATCTTGGTTCTATGGTCAAAGAGAAGGGAAATAAATGCCCCAAGAACACTATAGGTGGGTTGGCTTAATAGGTCAAGAAGACTGGAAGTGTGGTAGATGGTAGGGAATTGAGAGTGAATGTGAGTAAGAGTAGGGTAATCTAAAAGGAAGTGTTTTTCATCTTCCACCTCCTTAAAATCGCAAATCTGACAGATTCTATCATTCCAAGGGATCTTCCGAATAGACCACCGCCACGGTCTCACTCCGAAACTCATGGGAATTAGTTATTATCTTAGCGATGTTCATTTTTTTCTTATTGCTGAACAACACAGAGAGATAATGCTGATTATAAGGGTGGGGTTGATCACTTCCTTATAGTATCTTAGCTTCCTTTTACCCTCCAGCTCCTGATCCTCTCACAACTTGTCTTTAAACTTGGAGGTAATAGTATTTTTGATATTATCTTTACTTTCCATACTGAGCTCCTCCTTAATTCCCCAAGATTGAGCACGACTGGGCATCCTTATGCCATCGGCGCTTGAGAGGAAGGTGAAAATTTCAACCTTATGCCACCGGCACTTGAGAGAAAGGTGAAAATTTCAACCACAGTTAGAAGCAATTTTAAAAAATCATCTTAAATTAAAAAATAAAAAAAAAATATTAAATAAAAAAGAAATAAAATGAAAAATGAAAAATTAGTAACTAATAAAAACTAAACAACCTATAATAAAACTTTAAAAAATCACCTTATACAAAATTAAATTTAAATAATAACCCAAAAATATATATTGGTAACAAACTAATAAGCAGTGACAAAACTAAATGCTTGATACTATATCTGCCGCAAATATAATAAATCATCGAACCTTAATCACATAGTCAAAAAAGCATGCTGCTTGTGGCCTTCCAAGATGAGCGGCCATCCATAATGAAGAATTCAAATTTTAAATTCTCAACCAGGGCGACCAAATCAAATGAAAGAAATGGGGCACTGCACCAGGACGGTGGACGATATAATGGGAGAGGAACCGGTGTATATTTAACAGATTTGGAAAAATTGCTCTTGAAGTCAATAACTTGGTAATCAGATTTTAAATTAAATCACCAGCTAAATGAAAGATAAAAAGTTTTAGAAAAAATAAAATAAATGATTAACGAGATTTTGTTGGTGATCAAAACACTCTTACGCGTGCTTTTTGAAAATAAATTATTTCTAATATTTTGAAAAGTATCACTTACATATTATTAAACAACGGTAACGTAGGGTAACGTATATCTAAAACTTTAATTTTTTTCAAATTTAGAATACAATTTATTTTTAAAAAAACTCACTATTAAATATTAATTTTAGTAATGCATAATACTTCATCTGATGCTTAAGTGCAAGGATCAATACTATTATATACAGTCTCCTAAAAATATATACTATTATATACACGGTATTTTTAGTATAAAAATAAAAAAACTTAAAATAACGAAAAGCTTAAACCATAATTTTATTTTTTACCCTTAAAAAAAAAGCTAATTATAAAGTAATGCATAATACTAAATCCAATGCTTAAGTGCAAGTATCAATACTATTATATACAGTCCCCTAAAAATATTTAGGATTATATACACCGTCTCCTAAGAATATATTAAAAAAAACCCCTAAAATAATGAAAATCTTAAACTATATAATTCACGGAGTTAATGTATAACATTTTGTCCTATGCACAAGTGCATGAATAATTGATATTATGGTTAACATATCATTATAAAACATGCACAAGTGCAAGAATAATTGATATCATGGTTAACATATCATTATTTTTTTTTTATAATGCATGATGATTTGTCCGACAAATAAGTGCACGAATTAGCAACATTATAATTATGACATTATATGGAATTATTATATATGCTTTTATTTTGAATATTTACTATAAGTTTCTATTTTATAATTATTTTTAAATAAATTGTATTTATATGAAATATTTAGTAATTATACAATTGTAGTTATATTATATAGTCGAGGATTCAAGGTTATGTGTTAATTTTTAATTTTGTTTATTTTGAAATAATTTTGTTTATTTAAAATTAAAAATGTTCTATCATATATGTTTAATAATTTAAAAAAAAAATTTCTTTCATAATGTAGATAAATATCTTTTGGATTAATTACATTATTAAGATTTGGTGGACTTTTCGAATCATCTAATGTGGTTCATCCTCACGACAAAGTGAAGAAGGAAATCGATCTCATTGAATAAATAGTAAGGATAAATAGTAAGGATGCGTCATTGCCCGATGATAGCTATTAAAACTAGCCATTATAGTTAAATTCAAAGAGTGTATATTTTAATTTAGGTTCTTATTCTAACATGTTTTTTATTGTCATATTGTTCATGAGTTGAATGTGGAAGCTAATAGTTTTTGTCAAAGGAAGTATCCCTCCAGAGTTGGCAGATATGAATTTGAGGATGGTGAGATTGAGTCCATGGAAACCAATCTCTTCAATGGTGAGATTCAGTGCATGGAAACCAATCTCTCCTTAGTTTTTGTGTGTGGGATTGTAAGATGTTGATAAGATGGGGAGTTATCCCATGAGTTTTGATTTAGTGCATATTGTCTCTTTGTAGTCTTTAGCCTATAGAAATTCAGAATGTTTGGGTATGTAAAGAAATTTGTTCTAAAGTTAAGTTAGGAAAAGGTCAAACAATTATATATATATATATATATATATATATATATATATATATATATATAACACTAGTACAACTATATAAATTAAATAGCTAGCAAATATTAATAGGCATCAATCCATAATAAGTATGAAAACATGTATTCATTGTATATTTTATATAGTCAAAAATGAAAAAAAAAAAAAACTAAAAATTATAAAATTACTTTAAATTATTATTAATCTAAAAATATTTAATATATGAATTAAATATATATACGTTATTTTTTTTTAATTATAAATCTTCCGAGAAATCACATAAGGAATTTTTGGAACTGACACGTTTTGAACTACCAACTGTAATTCATCATCAGGATAATGAAGATTGGCTGATCTGACATACACATTTATACCAGGAGGAGAGAAGCAACGGTCAAAACCCAAAGAGTTAAAAAGTGGTAAAAAATTATTAACTAATAAATAGCCTTTGTTACAATATTATAATAACTGGAGCATTAGTTTGTTAATGGATCTGTCTCCTAATGACAGTGGTTTGGTATTATAATGTTATAAGTTAACTGTTCGTTAATGTTCCATGATGTTGTTGTCAATTGTTGGGCATATTTTCATTCAACGCGGTTAGGACCTGTGAAGCGTCCTCTCGGAGCATATACCGGAGGCAGGTCCAATGACTGGAGGCAACCCCTTTATTGTTTGCAACCAGGTTTTAAATTGTATATATATATATATATATATATATATTAAAGTGGATTTTCTTCGTGGATTTCTTGGCTCTAGCAGTTATTTTTTCCGCCGAGAGAGGTTGAATATAAAATCATTCCTTCAATGGTAGTTTCTTCATCCAAAGCAATGATTTGATATTGTTGAGGATTATCACGTTAACCAAGGAGAGATAGAGAAAAATCCTGTAGCAGGAAGTATACCTAGTTTCTAGATCCGTCAATTGAGTCCGCACAAGAATTGTAAGGAGCAGAGCCCAGGTAATAATTTTTCAATAACTATTTTTAAAAATATGGAGAAAATACTGGTTGAGAAATTAAACGGGTCAAATTTATATACCTAGAAGGTTAAATTTTAAATGAATTTAATGCATAACAATTTGTGGGGTTTAGTAAAAGGATAAGAACCAACACCCCAAGATCCAAAACAATTAGTTGATTGGTTGAGAATGGAAGAGAAAGATAAATCTATTATAGGCATCTCTTTTTCAGACTCATGACTTCATCTTATAGACCTAGAAATATCTTTTGCACAAATATGGGAAAAGATAAGCCAAATATTTGGGGAAAAGGCTGTGAAAGAAAAATTCACCTTGAAATTACAGTTATTCAAACTTAAGATGCATGAGGGAGTATCATTTTCTACACATATAAATGATTTAAAATCACTCATAATACAGTTGGGGTAAACTGGAATGAAAATAGAAGATGAATATGTTAAGGCTATTCTGCTAAACAATTTACCTTCCAATTATGATAATTTTATTTGTACCTTAAGTCAATTGTCTTACAAATCATTAGATGAAATGGTAGAATATATTTTAACAGAAGAAAAGAGAATAAAAAAAGGTGATGAAGAGGATAACTCACATCCTAATATGCCATTATTCTCTAGGGGAAAGTTCCATAAAAACAAGAACTCAGTCAAATGTTTTTATTTCCAAAAACATGGACACACAACATTGAATTGTAAGACTCTTGCTAAAGATATTTTAAATGGGAAATTAAAGGAATCTGCTAACATTTATACTATTGAAGAATTTCCAGAAGAAAAACTTGAGGACTTCTCATATTATGGTAGTGAATATGAGTTTAATGTAGATTCTCTCAGACTCTTTTAAGTTATCAGTGATGTATGTTATATTTGGTGCAAAACTAATTAATTAAAAATGTTGCATAATTCGAATTAGTTGTTCTTGGCACTTGGAAACCCTTGAACAGATCACTAGTTTGGTTGTGTTTACACTGTTATGGTTTGTTTTTCTTGGTGCTTGGAAACCCCTGAAAAATGACTACAGGTTACAATATAAGATCCATGTGTGTGAAACCGGTCAAGTTGTTTTATCAAATTTTGGACACATTCAGTATTTAGTCTGTCTCCCTGGCAACTTATCGATCACCGAAAGATAAATATTCGACAGATGGTGATTGGTCCATACACTGGTAAAAAATGGCTAATTAATTACTAACAAAATGACTAAAATTTTGTTATGAAACCAGTTCACAAAAGAGAATAAAAGATAGATCAACGACTTAGAAATCAGCCTCTTCGAGGGGGCAACCTCCTTTACATTACATAGATGAGCAATTCTTGGATGATACAAATGAAAAAACCTCCTTTCTATATATATGAGTCCATGGGGTCACAATATAATCCTAGCTGACCTAACAATAATAATGTAAGGGAAAAAAAATAACAATACTGGCTTTTATGGGGAACAATAATAACATTATGGGGGATAGATGTGTACAACAATAAAAATAAGGGGGCTAAACTAATAACAATAACGGACTACACTAGTAATATAGGGACCTACCATGCCCCTCTCCTTCAAAAAAGTGTTGTCCTCAACGCTTGAGTAGCTCTGGATGCTTCTGTATAAAATTATCATCCTCCCATGTGGAATCTTTAGTAGGTAAGTTCTTCCACTTGATGAGATACTCTAAAATTGATCGACTTCATAGCTATCGAGTTCTTGTTTTCATGACTTCTTCAGGTTCCAATATGATTTTTCCTTCGTCATCAACTTCTGGCAATATTGTTTGAACTGGAAGTTTTTCACCTATAACCTTCTTTAAGCATGAAACATGGAAAACTGGGTGCACTCAAGAAGAAGCAGGAAGATCAAATTTGTATGACATAGTACCAATATTTTGAAAGACCTTGTAAGGACCATAGTACTTTGGCAATAATTTATTATCCTTCTTAGCTTTCTTGAGGGAAATTTTTTTGTATGTTTGTAGTTGTAAACATACCCAGTCTCCTACATCAAAACTTCATTCCCTGCGATGTTGAGCTTCCTATTGCTTCATTCGATTTTGTGCCAAATTTAGGTTATCCTTTAAGAGTTGGAGAACTTGTTGTTGTTTCTCAATTTGATCTTCCACTGCTTGAACCTTAGAACATTCTCTTAAAAATTATGTTATGGACGGTGGATGATATCCATAAAGTGCCATAAATGGGGTCATTTTTGTTGGAGTATGGAAGGAAGTGTTATACCACCATTCAGCCATAGGTAACCACTTGACCCATTGTGTTTGTTTATCAGATACAAAACAACGAATATATCCTTCCAATTTTTTTTTCACTATCTCAGTTTTCCTATCAGATTGAGGATGATAAGATGAGCTATGAGCTAGTTGAGTACCCAAACAAGAAAATAATTCCGTCCAAAAATTTCTAGTAAAAATGGGATCTTTGTCGCTTACAATAAACTTTGGGTTTCCATGTACATTTTGAATTGTTTCCATAAATGCAGTAGAAAATGTACTTGCTTTAAATGGATGAGATAATGCACAAAAGTGTGCATACTTGGTAAGTTTATCAACTACCACCATGATGACACTATTTCCTTCATAATTAGGTAAACCTGTGATAAAATCCATTGAAACATCCTCCCAACCTTGACTTGGAATGGATAAAGGTTGTAGAATACCCAGGGTCTTAATGGTCTCAACTTTATTTTGTTGGAAAACCAAACATTTTTCCACAAACTTTTGAATATCAAATATAAGGCCATCCAAAAAAATTTATTTCTTCACCTCGTGGTAAGTTTTTAAAAACCTGCAGTGTCTTCCTAAGGGAGAGGTGTGCAATTCCAAAAGAATATTTTGTTTTAGTTGGGAATTATTACAAAGATATAAGTGATCTTTGTACCATAATGAATCATTTTCCAACTAAATGTATCAGATGTACTATGATCTTGCTACAACTTTTGAATGTGTGTCCACACTTCTTTGCCATTCTTCCATTCATCCTTCGGTTATCCAATCTGGTTGGATAATAGAAATGGCACAAAGAAATGCTTCCACCTCTTCATCCTTTCTTGAGAGTGCATCTGTAACAACATTTAGCTTCCATTTTTTGTATATGATTTCAAAGTCATAACCCAACATCTTTTTGACCCATTTTTGTTGCTCTTATGGAGATATTATTTGTTCCAAAAATTATTTAAGACTATCATGATCATTTTTTACCTTGAAGTGTCTTCCCATTAGGTAAGGTCGCCATTTATTTATTACATGTAGTATTGCCAACATTTCCTTCTCATAAATAGATTTCTTTAAATACTTTTGTTTGATTGGACAACTTTCAAAAGCAATGGGTCTTCCTTCTTGCATTAAAACAACACCAATTCCATTTCCCGAGGCATCACATTCCACAATAAAGGTTTTTATGAAGTCTGGTGTAGCTAAGACTAGTACTAGGCACATTTCCTCTTTAAGATTTTCAAAGGCCTTAGCTGCTTCAGGAGTCCATGAAAATGCATCTTTCTTTAGTAATGCTGTTAAAGGTGTTGATATTCTCCCATAATTATTAACAAACTTACGATAATACTTTGTTAACCCAAGAAATACTCGTAACTTCTTTATGGTTGTGGGGACTTTCCATTCCTTAATGGATTTAATTTTTTTAGGGTCTACCTTAACACCCTCCTAAGATACAATATGACCTAGATATTCCACCTCTTGTACTCCAAAGAAACATTTGGATGTTTTTTCATATAATTGTTTCTCCTCCAATAGTTTGAGCACCCTGTCAACATGTTGAACATGATCCTTCCAAGACCTATTGTAGATTAGTATATCATCAAAAAATACTAACACAAATTTTATAAGGAAGGGTTTGAAAATGGAATTCATCAACCCTTGAAACTTTAGTCTTCATTCTAATTTGATGATATCCTGAACGAATATCCAACTTGGTAAAATAAATTTCTCCATGTAATTCATCCAATAATTCATCAATCACATGAATGGGAAATTTATATTTAATAGTGAGCTTATTGAGCTCCCTATAATCTGAAAACATGTGCCATGATCCATCCTTCTTGTGCACCAATACTACTAGATAAGAGAAATAACTTTGACTAGGTTGAATTATACCAGCCTCTAACATTCTGCAATCATACGTTCAATTTCACTTTTTTGGACATAAGGATATCTGCAAGGCCTGATGTTTGGAGGATAGCATGATCATGATCACGAATAGGTGGGAGTACTTTGGGAGTTTCAAACACCTTGGAATGATTGTCCAATACTTTTTGGATATTAGGAGAAATAAATTATTTTGATGTTGGAACTTCTAGTGAGCATAATTGTGCAATTACGCCTCCTTGATATTTCTTCAAAAGATTTTTCATGACATTAGATATTATTATGTTTCTCGACTTCCCTACGATACCCAATAATTCAACTTCCATTCCTTCCAAAAAAAAATTCAAGAAAAGTTCTTGAAAATTAAAAGCTACCGTCCCCAAATATTGTAACCATTGTACTCCTAGTACAACATCAACACCTCCCATTGGAATGGAAATCATTGGACTATTCAATACATATTCCCCCATGGTTAGCTTGATATTATGGAATTTTCCAGAGAAATTTATAGTTCCTCCATTTGCAACCATCACTTGACACTCTAGTGCCGGGTATAGGAAGAAATTCAATTCCTTGGCTACCTTACAATGAATAAAATTATGGGTACTACCTAAATCAATCAACACTATTACCTTTTTCTTCTTGATATGTCCTTCTATCTTGAGAGTTTGAGGAGTGGTAATTGCTGCCAATGCATTACAAGATATGGTCAGACTCATTTCTTCTTTCTCTAGGGTTGGTTCCCAGTGTATATCCTCTTCTTTTGAAGTTTCTTGTTCATTTTCTTCCTCCTCTTCACAATATATGTAAAATAATTTCTTCTCAGAACACTTATGACCTTTAATGTATTCGCTATCACAACAGTAGCAAAGCCCTTTTTCTATTTATTTTTTCCAATTTTTGTGGTGTCAACCTTGTAGGTTGTGGAAGTCTAGGAGTAGCAACACTTCCATGTTTATAGATTTGAGTTGTAGGCTTCCTTGTTGCCATGATTTTACATTCAATTTTTCTTTCCAATGTGAATGCCTTCTCCAATGAATCGGGTTCCCAAAGGCAAACCTCATGTTGGATGTTATCATGTAAAGTCCCTATGAAGACATCAATCATGTGTTCCCCTGGAATATTAGTTATCCTAATATTCAATTTTTGGAAGTTTTCAATGTGCTCCACCACTGAACCCTTTTGTTTGAGATTTATCAATTGGCTAAAGAAGGTGTTGCTATTTGTATCCTCATAATGTGTTATCATTTCCTCCGTAAAAAATGACCAAGTGACAATTTTTTTACGGGATAAAAGCCATCGATACCATACAAATGTATTTTTTTCTAAATATAAAGTTGTAATGTGTACCTTTTGTGTGTTTTTCACATTATTGAGATCAAAATATTGCTCCATCTGTAGTATTCATGTTACAGGACCCTTGCCATCAAACTACCTCATATCGATCTTTGGAATATGGTGGGTTCAATCCAACATTATAGTTTATGAAATCACGATTAACATTTATTTTGTTCTCATCATTAGTTTCCTCTACTATTGTTTCGCCATTAGGAACCATTTCTTGTATAAAATTTATCAAACCTTCCTTCAAACCTTCCATGTCTACTTTTAGATCATTCTTCATGTCTTCCATGTTGTCTTTCATTTTTTTTCCATGTCATCCATCTTAATTTCCATGCCATTCTTCAAACCATCCATTTGAGCTTCCACGCCTTTCTTCAAAACTTCCATTTCATTTTTTGTTTCTCTTTGCGAGAGCAAAAGTTGTTGCACTTGCTCTTGTATTTTTGATATATCATGTTTCACTTCTTCCTCTTTATAAGTCATAGTAGAGCCTTCTGAGGGCTTAATGGGTGTTGATTTTTTTTAGGGGGAATTTTACAACCCAATACAGATAACTATGCTTCAATATGCCCTTGGAATCACTTCAAATTTATTTTTCAACCAAGACTTATGAAATTTGAAAAAAAACATAGACCTTTTTCTTATTTTTTAGGAGCTTGATATTGAAACTAATGTATCTATGCAATTTCAGATCCCCGATATCTTATATTCAACCCTTTAATATCCTTTCGAATCTTATTTCCAATGCTACAGGTATTACCTGATTTGGATTCTTCAAGGAAAAGTTATACCCAATCTCCCAAAATGACCTAATTATCGACAGGTTCACTAGACTAACTTGTACGGCATGCCACGTGTCACTGTTTCATGCTTTCTCTCTGAAATTTTTATAGAAGAAACCAAAATTCATGTAATTTCGGTTGCTTTTTACAAATTCCAATCCAATGCTCAAAGAAAGAGTTATGACAATTTTCCCAAGGTCACCTCTTTAAGATGAAATTCAGGAGCCTGCAAAAACCCTAACTTCCATAGATCATATCTCCGAAAATATTGTGAGCCAAGATCTGAATTTTTTACACGAATTTCCTCAGGATTGCTTTGCAAATGGTTTTTTTTTTTCTTTTGAACCTTCGTAGAAAACAATTTATAGAGAAAATACCATGATGACCTGTTTGAAGCAGCGAAACCCTATAATCCAAAGCTCAGATACCGAATGTTATGAAACTAGCTCACAAAATAGAAGAAAAGAGTGATCAATGACTTTAAAGTTAGCCTCTTCAAGGGGGAAACCTCCTTTACATTACATATATGAAAAATTCTTGGATGACACAAATGAAAAAACCTCCTTTATATATATAGGAGTCCGTGGGGTCACAATCTAATCCTAACAGACCTAACAATAATAGTGTATGGGCACAATAATAAAAATATTGGATTTTATGGGGCACAATAATAACATTATGGGGTTTAGAGGGGTACAACAATAACCATAAGGGGGATACACTAACAACAATAAGGGACTACACTAGTAATATAAGAACCTAAAAAATTTGCATATAAGCGACCATTTTTCAGTTGGTGGCCAGTAGTAGGTAATTTATAGTATATTATAACGCGGCCAAATTTAAGTCGGTTTTAGCTTAGTCATTAATTGGTTGTCTCAATTTTATCATCTAGGAGTATATTTAGTCATAAATTTGGTCACTAATTTTTTTTTTAACTAGAACGGTTATATTATTGAGAAAGAGTGCTGGTATGGCAGTGCCTATACAGCCATTACAATCAAAGTCTCAGCCAGAACAACCATTACATCAAAACCACCATTAGCCTTTTACGGGATAATGGTCATATACGGAGCTTCTGCATTTAGGCTTATCATTCCTTCTTGAAGCGTGCAGCCAATGTTGGCCAATCTATCTGCTTCCTTGTTAAGGTCTCTGAGTATGTGGAAGACATTTACTGAGGAGAAATTTCTCAGTATTCTGTTAACTCTTTCTAATTGTTTGTTGAGCATCGGGTTCTTAAGACCCTTCTTGCTGGCTATTGCTTTTATCAGCACCTCTGAGTCTCCAAAGACTGCTATTTCGCTTGGATTTTCTTTTCTGACAATTTGACATGCTTTCCATAAACTTAGAATTTCTGCTTGATTGTTGGATTTCAGTCCCAGGCCCCAACTGAATTCTTCTTTATTCCCATTAGGATGGTAAATCACCCCACCTGCACCGGATCTTCCCGGGTTGCCTTTTGAGGCACCATCAAAGAAGACAGAATACTTGCCTTGAGATTTCCACCACTGGTGAAATCTGTCCTCCGGAATGCGAATCTGCCAATTTTCCATGTAGACAGGGCGAGGATTTGCTGGAGAAATGGTCTTGCCGGTGAAAGGAGCCAGCCACATCCTTTCATCGGGACGAAGAGTGTTATCCTCTTTGTTCTGGGAGTGAATCAAGGTCTCTATTAGGAGGGATTTGGCCTGATCCGCCACTTTAGCTGCTGTCATTTCTTTATTGCTGAAGATGATTTCATTTTGGGCCAGCCAGATTTTCCAACAAACATATTTGGGGGCGGCTGTCCACACCTTGTGCCATAAAGAATTGCTAGCAGTTTTATGGGGTTAAGCTGAATTCCAAGAGAGAAACATGGAGTCTATCGCACATTGAGATGGTGAATGCACATTCAGTCCAACCAGAAAGGAGGACCAAACCTTCTTCGCGAATTCACATTCCAGAAACATATGACCTGAAGTTTCCAGTGCTGCTTTGCATAGAGCACAACGATGGGGACCAGAAATATTCCTCTTGCTCAAGTTTTCTCCTGTCAAAATTTTGTTTTGGAACAGGATCCAGAAGAAAAAGTTAATTTTGGGTATGCTAAATCTGTCCCAGATCAGCTTCCAAGCAGCCACCGGATGAGGCGAGTCTTTTTTGCTTTGAATTTGAAGGTATCCGTGCTTTGCTGTATAGACCCCTGTTTTCCCCCAGCCCCAATGGTCTGCTTCGTCTATGTGCACCGGGGCGTAGTCAGAGATGGCGCTTTTGAAAGAGGCTAGCTGCGTATGTAAGTGCGCTGGAGGCATGGGTATATTCCATTGCAACCAATTGCCATTGGTGTCCCAATCTGATATGTCATTGATTTTCCTTATTCCTTTCGCTTTGAGCTAGTCTCTTAACTCTGTGAAGTCATTGGAATCGTCGAGGGGAGGGTGGCCCATAACGCTGTCTCTCCAGATCCTGATGTTTTTCCCGTTTCCTGGCACTCTGTACAGGTGAGATACGAAGAAGGTAATACCTCTGCTGCAAAGCTTCCAAACTTGTGTACCTTTTGGAGATTTGTCGGCTGAGTATGAGGAAAGAGGCCGATTCTTGAGATATTTAATCTTGAAGATTTGACTGACAGAGTGAAGGGGATTATTGATGAGCTGCCACAGAAGTTTGCAGCCCAGAGCTAGGTTGGCATTCTGGGGATCTCGAATCTGCAATCCACCTTCCAGAAGAGGGCGTTTCACGATTTCCCAATTGATTAAGTGAAATTTGCTGTGATTGCCACGACCGCCCTTCCACAAGAAGTTTCGCATAAGTCTGGAGATCTGGTCAATGATTGCTTTTGGGGCTAGCATCAGAGCTGCCTGGTATGTGGGCAGAGCTGAGAGGACAGCCTTGATGAGTGTGAGTTTGCCCCCAGTTGTGAGCCAGAATCCTCCCCACACACCTATCTTCTTCTTGAATTTCGAAATGACGTCCTCCCAGAGATGGTTTCTGTTGGATCTTAACGTGATTGGGAGCCCCAGATATTTTAGCTTGTCCCACTCTGCAAAGCCAGTGAAACCCAAATCATTGGCGATTTTCTCAATGGTGTGTTGGTCAGTGTTCCATCCATATACTGCACTCTTCTTCTCGCTTATGAGCGCTCCTGAAACACTACAAAACTTCTGGAGTGTGTTTCTGAAGGAGTTTGCCACTCTAGCAGAGGCTCCCCCAAGCAGGATCGAATCGTCAGCGAATAAAGCATGATTCACTGGATCGATGCCATTTGCAATTCTAATGCCAGGAATATTTCCATTGTTTTTTTCTTTGGTAAGCTTTCTGCTCAAGGAGTCCGCCATGATAATATAGAGGAAAGGGGAGAGAGGGCAGCCCTGTCTCAACCCTCTGGTGGCCAGAAAGAAGTTCGCCGGTCTGCCATTGACCAATGGAGCAATCCAAGTCTTTTCTAAATAGGCTTTGATAAGATTTATGAAGTCTTTGCTGAACCCGAAGGAGGAGAGGACCCTGTACAGGAAGGATCTGTTAACTCTATCAAAAGCATTACACATGTCCAATTTAATGAGCATACCTTGTTCTTTGCGGGCGTGGCTGGAATGCAGAGCTTCTTGGACTTGAATGACATTGTCTAGAATGTGGCGGCCTTGCACGAATCCTCCTTGAGCTGGAGAGATCAATTTTTGCAGAATATGTTTTAGTCTGTTCGCCAGAAGTTTGGCCATTATCTTGTAGGAGGCATTACATAGTGAAATTGGCCTATATATGTCAAAAGAACCAGGATTTGCTTCCTTGGGGATTAATGCAAGGAATGTGGAGTTAATTCCACCACCCACCTTAGCCTTTCTCATGATACCTTGAATCATTTTAAGCAGATCAGATTTGATTAACGCCCAGCATATTTTGTAAAAATGTATTGAAAATCCATCGGGGCCTGGTGCTTTATCCGGCTCCATTGACCACACGATCTTGTAGATTTCTTCCTCCGAGACCAGTTTCAAAAGAGAAGAATTGTCTTCAGAGTTGACCAGCTTCGGAATGTTTGACAGGAATTCATTGGTGTCCTCCTCGCTTCCATTTCTTTCAGCAGTGAGTAGATTATGGAAGTGTCCCTCAGCAGCAGCCTTAACTTGTTCAAAACCTTTACATACCTGGCCATTGGCTAAGGTAATTTCATTGATATGGTTTTTTGATAATCTGGCCCTGTACTGTCTGTGGAAATAAGCAGTGTTTCTGTCTCCGGCTTTAAGCCAAAGGCTGCGAGACTTCAAACGCCAGTGCTCCTCTTCATTTCTAAAGGAATTGTATACTCTCCTTTGTTCATTGTTTTCCTCTATTAGATCTGTTGGGGAGATGTCTTTTTTTTCCAAATCAAATTGTAGGTCTGCCAACTGAAGAACAACCTCTTTTCTCTGGCTGGTGGGAGTTTTGATGGCTTTTTTAATCCAGTCTTTTAGGGCCTTTTTTGTGCTTTTTATCTTTTGCTCCCATACATAGCTTGGAGAGCCCGTGACCTCTATTCTCCAAGCAGATTGAACTGTTTCGTGGAACCCATCAATTTCTGCCCAGAGAGGGTTAAAACGAAATGGCAAAGGGCCTAAATCTTCTTCATCCTTAATACATAGAAGAATTGGTTTATGGTCTGATGTGAGTTTTGGAAGGATCTTGGTTAACACAATTTTGTTGTCCAGCATAATGGAGCTGCTGAAAAGGAACCTGTCCAATCTAGCTGAGATGTGATCTCCCCCTGTTCTGTTGTTGGTCCACGTATATTCTCCTTTAACTGGCTTGAAGTCTACAAGGTCCCACTGTATAATAAGATCTTCCACAATGGGGAGGAAGGGATCCCTCGAAGAACTCCCACCTCTCTTCTCATTAGGATCCAGCACAATGTTCAAGTCACCTCCTAATATTAAATTCTGAGGATTGTGGAGCTCTAGGTAAGCTGAGAGTGACTTCCAGCACTCTTTCTTTTCCTCATAATGTACAGGAACATATAAATTAAACAATGCCAGGACTATATTGCTTGCTTTATGTCGAAGTTCAGTAAAAATCCAATGTTGAGATTCATGGGATCTTTCTAATGAAAAGTGTTTTTGAGACCAGAAAGTACCTATTCCCCCTGTTGTACCTCTTGCACTGATTGCCTTGCCTGAGTCAAATTTCCACTTGGTGTTGCTTATGTTCAAAAGGAGCTCCCCCTCTATTTTTGTCTCTTAGAGCATTAGGATGTCTGCGGATTCCGTTTTCAGTAGATCTTTGATTGCTTCTGCCTTAGTGGGATTCCCCAGACCCCTACAGTTCCAAGAGACCATCTGCATCATTTAAAACTGGAAGGGGTAGGTCCACCCCCCTTGGGGTCCTTAATCTAGTATTCCTTCCGAGGGTCATCTCAATGGTAGTTTGGCTGCCTAGGGTTTTTTGTCTTTCTGATTCTTCTTCCCTAGTTTCTCTATTTGATTTCCTACCAGCTCTCTTAGATGGCCTCTCGAAGGTCTCATCATCCGAGGATCCCATGATTTTTGTGTTCTTCTTTTTAGACTTAATGATATCTGCATAAGAAGGGGAAGAGGTATTACCTTGAGAGGGGGTTGAGATGGTGCCTGGATCTGGAGCTGTGATGTTGTTCATCGGGATTGATCCATCCGGCTCTGCTTCTGGAGGGTCTGGCTGGAGATTTAGAGATTCGAAGGGGTTCTTGTCCGCTTCTATGCTGGTTTTGTCCTTACTTCCTGCGGTTTGGATGTCTGCATTTTCTTGCCCTGCTTTGTTCTCCACTCCTTTGCCTTTGTTTTTATTATTCTGTCTGCTGTTTGATGGCTTCTTAACTTGGTTCCAATGCTCTCCTTTTTCTTTCTCTGTTAGCTCTTCATTTTTTCTCTTGCAGTATCTAGCGAAATGCCCGTATTCATGACAGTGTCGACATTTGAATGGGAGCTGCTCGTAATCAAGCTCCTGAATGTGTGACCAATCTGCTACCGTGAGTTTGATGGCTTCAGGCAGCCCAACTTCTAGGTCAACTTCGACACAAATGCGAGCACAGGAGAACTGGTCCTTCCTCGGCGCCTGATCTATGTATTTTCCTAGGGCATTGCCAATAGACTGTAGAGATCTCTGATTCCAGCAATGAAGGGGGAGATGGGGAAGTCGCACCCATACTGGCACTGCCATGGGCACATCCTGAGCGGGGTCGAAATCTAGCGACCATTTATTCAGATAAAGACCTTGAGGGCCCATAAAATAAGGCCCATTTCGGAAGATCAGACTTCTGTCTTCCACATTGTCAAAGACGAAGACAAAAAAGCCTTTCCCCACAAAATGGCTCTTGATGCTTTCCTTAACCAAAGGGATCCAGTTCCTTTTTACCCATTCGTCGACTGCCTTCGGGGAAGGCCAAAGCCCTGTGAACTGGCCTATAAATTTGCTACGCGCTAGAGGGTTAGCACGTATCACGAGCCCGAAGACATCGTGGGAATGTTAGCCGCGGGCTTGGGAGGGGCCAATTGCTGATGCGTGACAAGGGAGATGAAGGTTGCTAGCTCGGGGGGCGAGGGGGGGGGAGGTTTGCGGAGTCCTCCTCAGGGATCCATCATTAATGAGGTAGCTCCAATAAGGGCGTCGACCGGGCGCGGCCTGGGGGTGGCGGCCAGAACAGCCATGGGCGCGCGCGCGAATATTTTTTTTTTTTAAATTTTCATTAATTTAGTCATTGATTTAGACATTAATTTCCACAATTAATGACGAAATATACAACAAAATATATTACTATGTGATCACCCAAGAAAACCAATTAATGACCAAAATTTTGGTCGTGTTATAAGATACTATAAATTAGCTACTAATATTTATATAAATGCAAATTTTAGTCATCATTTGAAACCAGTTAATGACCAAAGAAATATGACTAAATTTTGGTCATGTTATAAGATATTATAAATTAGCTACTAATAGTCGTATATATGCAAAATTTAGTCATCATTTGTAATCACAAATTTATCATTTGCAGTAGTCATTTATATTTTTTTGTTAGTTTCATATTCATTATATAAACGACTAATTTAGTAGTTTATATTCATTTTATTTAATCGTATTAATAATCATTATAAATGACTAATTTAGTCGTGTATTAATATTATTTGTGTTCTCCATTAATCAATATAAACTAATAATTTAGTAGTTTTAGACTGAGGTTATGTGTTCATTATTAATCAATATAAATTAATTAGTATGATTTTGCAACTAAATTTAAAAAATGTCATACAATGTGTGCATGTTCATCTAATATGAAAACACAAAGTTTCATATGTTAATTACAATACTAAACAATATCAAGTGCAACTACAAATCATTTCAACCACATAAATTATATTATATGAAATGTTAAAGTATTACAATATGAGTTTCCAACTTAATATTGGTTGGAATACCATTTACACATGAAATGATGTATCATCACTTCAAAACATTATCATTGTGTTGCCAAGGCATTGCAGGTGAAATCACCAACTCTTAAGGCTTGAACATCAATCTCTATGTGTGTCTGTTATGCAAGATATTGACTTTAAGGGTATCACTAGACAATTTCTCTTCTCACTCTCTTTTTGTGTTTTCCACTCGAGTGTTATTTCTCTTATCTTTCTTCAATTATTGCTTCTTACCATCAATAATAAGTTGTTTTTATGAAAATAAAAGAAGATACAAGGCAGAGTGTAAGGCATGAAAGACAATGACAAATAGAATATAAAATAAACTTGTTGACTATTAAGAGTGTATAGGACATATACCTCAACATCAACAATGTCAAAGTCAATTTTCCGCATATAGCAAGCAAGAAACTCGAACAAGTTGTTTTCAGTTGGGTGATAGTGGTCGCTATGACCTATATAAAAAAATAAAATAAAATGCCACCATATAAAATAACACCTTAATAACTTAGTATTCAACCTTCTAGGAAAGCTTAGGCACAATAATGTCAACTAAATTACATGTTAAAAAGCTCAAGCTATAGATAGCTTGTGAACACAAATACTTTGAGGTGTAATATTTAATCCTTGTCGTTTTATTCACAACATCATTTAATTTTCTAACGCATGAACTTGGTCAAGTATATAAACAACATGTGCTCAAATAAGAACATGGAAGTAAAATTTTCTCATATTCATGAAAATATTTTAACACGAAATAGCTATAAGGATTCCAATACATATCGTGTAATACTAATTTCATCTTCAAGCTTTGGTTGTTGTTTAAATGGACATGATACCAAGTATTTTCAATTTCATAGTTAAAAGACAAAACAAAATAAAAATAAGCATTCAACATACAATCAAATAATAAAGAGAGGATATCATGTAATGAACATTGCAATTATAAACAAATTTTTTACCTGTCCACCAATGTCTTCTTGCATTAAAAACCATATGAATCCCTACTAGAAACATTTCCTAAGTTGATGGCTTAGGTGCCTGAAGGATCTCTAACATCAAATGAATCATATCCAATACATGCTCTACATTGTCTCCCCATCCTTTTTCCAATCACATTTCCTATAACCTATTGACAATAGATTCAAGAAACAATCAAACAAAGACATTAACATCTATTTTTATCTTTTATATCTATAAAATTGAATATGATTTGTTTCAATAACATATTAATTCATATTTAAAACCTTCCTAACATATGAGAAGGTATAAGTAGGACATCAAAAAATCGACCTCAATGATGTCCTCAAACAATTTCTACAATATCAATATTTTTCTTTTTGTGATATCTTGGGTAGAAAAAAGAAAATATTTGAAAAACTAAAATCCATATATTATTTATGTTCAAACTCTGCATATGGTGTATTCTTAGGAATATTTTTAAGATGTTCCTATGCCTTTACCAATGCAAACTGTAGCTTGGTTAAACTATGTATCCTTTCATTCAACATCAATTTATGCAAGATAAATGTCACACATTATTCTTTCCCATTTCTCATCATGCTACATATGATAAATTGAAAGTCACATAAAACTAAGAGAAAACCTTTTTCTAACCAAAACAAACAAGCAAACAGTTCCTCTAATAAAACTTCATTATAATATCAGCATATGAAAAGAGAGTAGAACATTTTTATTGCTTGACATTTCTTGTTTTTTTTATGAAAGTTCTCGAGCTTTAGGAATCAACAAATGTGAGGGAAGTTGAAAATGTGAAAAAAATTATGTTGAACTTTGTAGGCTTCTTCAAAATAATGTAAATTGGCCACTATTGGTCGCTTTTCACTTGTTCCATCTCAAACATTCTAGTCCCAAAGGTACATCCCACTGAAGTTCAAGCAAACCAAACTTTGACTCCCGTATTTCCTTCCAAGTACACAAGAAACATTGTTAAGTGTTAGTCATTATTATTATGTTAAAATGTACATTAAACATAAAGGATCTATTTCATGAACCTAATATATGACATTTAAAATGAAAATTAAAGTTTAAAAATTAAAAATTTATTTTAAACAAAATATTTTAATATTTATTTTATATACATATAGGAAAATGTTCCAAAACCATATGGATTGTCGCCTTTCACTTGTTTCATCTTAAATATTCCATACCCAAGGGTGTATCCCACTGGTACATAGAGCATGCCATAGTGAACCAATTGTGTTATAGCTATCAAACTGCATGTTCCTAGAAACATATCATGATATGTAAAAAATAAAATTAAAATATGGAACAAATTTTCAAGAAAACAAATGTTTGTTCCTTTATGAAAAAGAAGAAAATCCATTCTCCAAAATCTCCAATAGTTGACATTATGTTAACATGGAAATATAAAGAATTGTATTAATATGAAAATATAAAGAGAATATGCCTTGTCACTGAAATTATGAGAAAATTGATTCTTTATCTTGAATGTAATTATAAAATAGACATCTACAAAGGATAGAGCACATAAAAACAACTCAAATGGAAATCAAAATGTTACTCTCTCTTGACTGTAAATTATAAAGTAGCCACATACAAAGGAAATATATTATATAAAAACACTACAAAAAATGACTAAGAAATGGATTAAATAAAAACACAGATAAAATAGTGGAAAAACCATTGAAATGGTAAACTAGGAAATTTATATTGGAGAAAAATTCCAACATGTGGTGATATAATATCAAGTGGAACCTCTCTTCCATCCAATAGAGGAATTAATGCACCATAGTATAATACTCACAAAAAATATGTGTTGCCATATGGTTATTGAACAAGTTAAGGACACGTGAATGTATTTTTCATATAGGTATTGAACAATTTAGTAGGTCCTAATGTCTATGAGACAATAATTAATCTTAAAATATACCACATATTACAAAACTAAAAGGAGATCCTATAAAAAATTATTTATTGTATCTTAGATTTTTTTTAGTATAATTCTTCTTTAGTACACTATAGTGGAAAACATCAATCCTAAGGTAAGAAAATGGTTTTTCTTTGTAGGGGAGTGTCCAAATTAGAGTAGTTTGCTGGCATATCCCAGAAAAACATTATGTCCATCATGGTTTCCTCACAAGTAAGGAAATACTCTTTGTCAAGCTCAAATGACCTCATATGCCACTGGAATTTATAATTGGCTCGAAAAACACTTATTCTTGAACTAATGACCTCCTAGAGAACCAAAGGATAAGAGGAGGCCCAACTAACCAACCTGCCACAAGACTAAAGCCCAAGAGATTGGACACTGCCTGTAACAACACCCCACTTTCACCAACTATTCTTTCCTCCCATGTTTTAACGGTAGAATTATTTATAGAGATTACAATTTACTTTTGATGTGGTATTAATGACCAAATTAGAATTGTGCCTCTCCAATATCAAATGGTATAATCAATAAGTGGAAAAAATAAATAACCAACATTAAATATATTCATCTCTTGTTCTCTTGGAAAAATGAAAAGCTAGGATTCAAAGTTTCACCCCCCAAAAAATCATCTCCTACATTTAATGACTTTAAGGTAAGCTACAAACCAAATAACAGTTCCAACTTCTAATTACAAAGACAATTAACCCCAACATTATTTGATGGAATTTTTCCATAAATGCAGCTCTTGGTTTTTAGGCCCCAAGGGTTAGCTCAATTGGTCGAGTTCTAGTCAGTAAAGCACCTTGCCAATTGGAGGTCACGGGGTGAAAAATGGTCATTTATATGCAAATGGAACAAATATTAGAGGAATAAGAGCTTGGAATGCTTGTGCATTTCCTATGTGTTCCACTAGTTTCAATCAATGTAGTAAAAGTAGTTAAACAAGATATCCTGAATTTGTAACCTTATTTCGTTACATACCTTTCATTTGTTGGAAACGATCGTGTTGTGGAGAGGTTGGTTATTTTAAATCCTAGTAATGAGAACTCAAGTGTGGTTATTGAAGGTATTTCATGAAACACTTTTGAATGATTTTTTTTTAAAATATTACATGGTGGAAAGCTCTCATATTTCTAGTAGTCACAAAATTATAAGCTGGTTCGAGATGAGTTTCTTTAAAAATAAGAGATTTGATTGGATGGCGACCTTATCTTTCAAAAATTAATAGAACCTATGATTCACACCTTGATTCATTTGTAACCTATCCTAGAACAACTTTTATTGGACCCTCTGTTCTTTTGTAAAAAAAAATTAATAGTGGTTTTTCCAAATTGTTGCATTAGTGTAGGCTCGCTACTTTGGGTAACTTGACTAGTGATAATAATTTTCAGAGTGAATAACCATAATATTTGTGTTCAACTTAAAGATTCAAGAAATAAATGGATTTTCTTGTTGGTCTAAGTTTTCCATTGATGTCAGTATGAAATTGACTGAGATGTCTATATTCTTGAGATTCCTGGTTCCAAATGATGATGCCATGCCTCTTGGTTAATAAGGATGCCATTAATGATGATGTTATTACTCTTAATGAAGAAGATCGGATCCAGCATGATGTCAAGATGACATGGGTGATGGAGGACCATTTGATGACGTGTACAATGTCTAGGGACATGACATGAAGAACATTTGATGACATTATGACATGGAGGACATCATGAGCTTGTGATGAAGAAGCCTAACAAGAGGAAGCGTATCCATGAAGAAGTCTACATTGCCTACCTCCAATTATTCACCAATAAATGACCATTCATGTTAGAAAATATTTTTTAATACCTTAGAGGTAGAATTTCACTATGATTCCTACACCACCTTTTAGAGCATAATTTTAGCTTTCTAATGAGCCCTTATTTGTCCCGAAACTCCTAGTATTTTGTGAAAACTTGAATTTTTAAGTTTAGAAAAAATATATTTTTTATCTAGCCGACCTACACTCACAGTTTCATGTTGGACTACCTTCAGAAAGACATTTCCCTTCATTTCAATGTCAAAATCATATAAAAATGAGTGTTTAATCATTCATTTGACCAAGAATTTTTGGTGAAGATCACAGGAAGAGGCAGAGGTAGACAAGAAGCTGAGGATGACATAGAAATTTCTGTTTGGGCTAATTTTTGGGTTATCTTGGAGATACCTGTGGACAGGTGCATAACCCATCACTTGTGGTGAACATAATTGTGGGAAAATTCATGTTTTTGACTTGTAAAAGGCTCATATTGCTAGAATATACCTCAGCTAAGCGAACATATACCTTGGACCTGTGGTCATATGCCTCGGATCTGAATTAACTAAGACTGGTTGTTAATGTATCTCAGGCTGTGGAAATATTAGAAGCTTGGACATGCTCGTTTATTGTAGCACCACAAACCCGCAGTTATGAAATTTCGGAGTTGTAACATCTATGCAATTTATCTATGCAATTTCGGGCCTCTATAAACCACTACAGGAACATACCTTGGCTTATTGAAACACCTTTTGGATCTAAATCCGAACCTCAGACTATATCTCAAAATTGAAAATTGTGGGATCAAACTATCATACATTTGTTTAGGAGCTTGGAACCTTTGACTGCCTCCATTACAATTTAGTCTTATAGATTATTGTCATGTCAAGGCTTGAACCAGGACTAGAAAGACCTGACCACAATGTTTCAAACCTAGTCAACAATGGGGTTCTAGTGTAGAACAATAACCTTCTTTGGAACTCAGTGAAGTTACATTTGTTATGGCTATAATTTAAAGAGATGAAGAATAAGCATCAACAATTTTGGATAGCTAATATACAGAGAATTAAGGAGGGTTAGACCTAAACTTGTTGCCACCCTTGTTGAAGAGAAACTCAGAATTGTTTTTATACTTGGATTGCAGCCTTATGATGAATACTAAATGAACATTGATAAATAATATTGAAGGTGCTTCGATATGTGGAGGAGTAGTGAAATATTAAGAGCCTTGGAGGTTTTTTGGATAGAGGATATTGGAAGCATTGTTAAGTCATAGTAGATTTCAAAGAACTTTGTTGAGGAACTATAGTGGAGCAGACCTTGGGTTTAAACAAGGCTAAATTACTCTTCAAGGAGCATTGATTTTGAAGTAGCCTTAAAGAACATCTGGTGTATTTAGGGACTAATTTTATTATTCCATTGGAGCATTTATTGTAGACATCTTGGAGCACCTATTGAAGAGCTTGTGGAGAAATATCTTATTGGGGAAGCATTATTGAAAACAACCTTCAGTAGTTGATCTTGAAGACACCCTTGGAGATCATGATGCATTTTGAATCCCAGCGGGGATCCATCTTCAAGACAATTTAATGAAGAATTGAAAGAAGGGATTTTAGGCCTTTAATAGTGAAGAAGGATATGAAACGAGTTGACCAAAGTTATTAATTTTTATTTTATATATATTTAATTTAATTCCAAAACATCAATAGGAAATAAAATTATTAAAATTAATAAAATTTGGAATTAAAATTATTTCCTATTGTTTTTTTGGAATTAAATTAAATATATATAAAATAAAAATTAATAACTATGGTCGGCTCTTTTCATATCCTTCTTCAGTATTAAAGGCCTAAAATCCCTTCTTTCAATTATTCATTCAATTGTCCTGAAGATGGATCCCTGTTGGGATTCAAAACTTTGACAAATGTTCCTTAATATTTTGGATAATCCAGGAAGCTCTTAAATAAATGATAACCACGGGAGCTTAAAAACCAAAATCATGATGCATTGCTAATGTCATAATGAGGTGACCTTGGAGAAAGTGTTTGGGTGACATGAAGAGCAGTGGTGACACCTTCATGAGAAGACAAGGTTGTCATTGATGAAGTGATTTGGAGAACGCATTGTTGAAGATAGGCATGGCTAGTTGAAGAAGATATTGGGATCCGTGAATGAACATCAAACTTATATTGACGAATATAAGCTGAGGGTTGGAGCCCTAGAGGTTGAAGCCTCGTAGAGACAAGGTTGGTGCCTTGAAAGATAGGGTTGGATCCCTAGAGGATAGGATTCCTCAAGAAACCAGGTTGGAGCCTGTACCAGAGATAGGGTTAGAGCCCTAGAGGTTGGTGCCTCAAAATTGACAAGTTTGGATCCTTGGAAATTCCAAGTCGAAGCTTGGCATAATACAGGTTGGAGCGTGGGAGATTGAAGATTGGAATCTTCATCTATGGTTGGATCCCTACATATATTGTACTTGTTTTATTGTAAAGTAGAAGTTAATAAAGTATTTATTCTTTCATTTTTCATTTTGTGTTATAAATATAAGTGATCTAACTGGTAAAAATAACAATTGAAAAGAAATATTGATTCACCCCCCTCTAAATATTTCCAACAATTGGAATCATAGCAAGTACCTTCTCTCTAATCCTGACAGCTTGAAGTTTTATCATTAGAACACAAATGGAAAATCCAAGGAAGCAGATCTCCAATCCTCCTAAATATGTGTCTTCCTCAACCTTCGAAATTGAAGTCGATCAATTTGCAAATGCTCCATTGTTCAATGGAAATTTTGATATATGGGAGGCAATAATGAGGAATTTCTTGAAGACTCAAGGAATTGGAGTTTGTAAATCAGTGATTAATAATGAAATGATGGACAAAGAATCCAAGGAGTACAATACAAGTCCAATGAAGGAAATTTTGAATGGGTTACCAAATTCTGTGAAGGCCAATTTTGAAAAATGTTCATTAGCAAAAGTCATATGGGACAAACTTCATGATATTCACTCAAAAGGAGCATTGAAAATTATCTCTAGTCAAGAAGATGATGGAAAACAAGAAATAATTCCAGAATCCATCAAGGAAGCTGAAGATAAGAGAGATGAAAAAAAGGCTAAAGAAGGCCTAGAAGATGAAGATAACGAAGAAGACTTTGAATAAGATATCCTAAATAAAATTATGGCTTCCATGGAAGAGATTAACAGTTTGAAAAACGAAAATGAGGAACTTAAGAAGAAAGAGCAAGATGGTAACCGAGACAAGACAAGGAAGGAAGTTAACTTTGTCAAGCTTCAAGTACAAGAAAGAGATGAGGAGCTCACCAAACTTAAGGAGGAATTTCATCAAAACAAAAGAAATCATCACGAAGAAGTCATTTCTATGACAAATCAATTGGATAAGGCATAGAAAAGGGAAGAAACTTTGTCAAGCCACCTTGAACAAAGACTTAAGAGATTGAAAAATCTTGAAGTAGAGATTGGTCAATACAAGGAAGAGGTCTCCTCTCTTAGACCTCAACTAGAAGAAGCAAGGAAACAAGTGTGAGGAGCCGAGAAGGTGATGGAAACTTTGGAATTCATAGAAGGACAAGTTGATGAAGCAAAAAAGGAGAGGATCACCATGATATGCCAACTAGAAGAAAAGGATGAAGAAATCTTCAAACTAAAATTAGACATCAATCTTCTCAAGGCTGAAACATGTGTAGCTACAAGAATAAAATAATAAATGGAGATAAGTCTAGAAAAGGAGAATGAATAAATCTTCATAATGAAATCAAATATCGTCTCTCTTAAAATCGAAGCACATGAAGCAACAAGGATGATGGAAGAAATGAAGAAGCTACTAGTCATGAAAGATGAAGATTGTGAAAAATTGAAAGGAGAAATTTTCACTCTCAAAAAGGAAGTTGTCTTGCTAAATAAGAACTTGAAAATCTCTCAAACCCTATATGACAAAATAAGTCATAAAAGGGTCTCCCCTTGATAAATCAGGTCTTGGCTATGTAGGTAAACCCTCAAGAAAGAATGATAATGCTTCAAATAACAAGGATGTAAGGAAGTCAGAAAGATATGTTGATGCTCCTAGTTCCATCAAAGGCAATAGTCAAGATGACACACGGGGGCTTCACTCAATGAATCTCTAACATATCATGTGTGATCATAGCATATTAAACAATACCCTTAATTTGATTACATATTGGAAACTACCTTTAAATATCACATTATTTAACCCCATACTAATATAAACCCAATACACCTTCCAAATTTAAAACGCCCCTACTTTCACTATATATTGTAGGTATCTATTTTTTCATTAACATTTTTTATACCCCTTTATATTTTTTCATTAACTTTGAGCTCCATTTTTTATACCTTCCAATATAAAAACCCTTTACTCCCTATATATCTCCCAATATATTATGTCATTGTTTCCTCATTATATATCCCCCAATGTGAACCCACATGCTATGGTATTGCTCCCACAATGAAGCCCCCGTGAGATGATAATGGAAGAAACCATACTTCAAGGAGACTTACAGATGATGTCAAGAATACAAAAGGAAATGAATATCATCAAAGAATCCCAAGGCAAAAAGACTTCAGAAGTACATCAACTAAATCTTCATCTCCCAGGTACCAAAGTATATTTCTTGGTTATTTCTATTCTTGTACAAAATTTGGGCACATGGAAAAATATTGTAGGGCATATCAAAAATACAAATATAATGGTCCCTGCCAATCTTCTAGAAACAATTTTTCAAAAATAACTCATGATTACTCATTCATGAACAATATGGAGTGCTTTAATTTCCATAACATTGGACATATGGCATGTGAGTGTAACTTGACTTGGGTCCCTAAAACCATTACAACCATGCCAAAGAAAAAAGTTACACAAGTATGGAGAAGGAAGAAAATTGGGTCCAAAAGTCTCTTGAACAGTCCAGCCAACAACACATGTTGTTGACTTGATGAAGTCATCCTTGATATTCCAAGTATTTGATGATGAGAGTCTGCCTAAAAGGAGACCATGCATACAGTTAGGGAGGGATTTGTGTTTCTTGAGTATTCTTGCATAAAGAGATATGTGAGTGGACCCTATGAATCCTTGATGAGTTACACATGGACAATCTTGATAAATCATCTCTTGGAAGTAACTCCATTGAACAAAAACATGATATTATGATGATGCCTTCTACTTGATCACACAAGGCGAGCAATACTTCTTGAGCTAAAGGAATTTTTGCAAACAGAGAGAGATGGTTCATCACATGAAGAAATGTAAACACATCTATCATGAACCACATTTCTAAGAAGAGCACCATGACATGGGGAGCATCATGAAGCATGATGATAGGGGGAGTTCTTGGGTACCCCATTTTCCATTGATGTCAAAGGGGGGGGAAATGTTGGAAGGGCAAGAATATTGCCATAAATGACAAAGGGGGAGATTGTTGGTCTAAGGTTGTCATTGATGTCAATATGAAATTGATTGAGATGTCAACATTCTTGAGATTCCTGGTTTGAAATGATGATGTCATGCCTCTTGGTTAATAAGGATGACATTAATGATGATGTGCTTACTCTTGATGAAGAAGATTGGATCTAGCATCATGTCAAGATGACATGGGTGATGGAGGACCATTTGATGATGTGGACAATGTCTAGGGACATGACATGAAGAACACTTGATGACATTATGACATGAATGAAATCATGAGCCTATGATGAAGAAGCCAAATAAGAGGAAGCCTATATATGAAGAAGTCTACATTGCCTACCTCCAATTCTACTCCAATAAATGACCAATCACATTAAAGATATTTTTCACTACCTTGGAGGAATTTCACTATGATTCCTACACCACATTTTAGAGCATAATTTTAGCTTTATAATGAGCCCTTATTTGTCCCGAAACTCCTAGTAATTTGTGAGATCTTAAATTTTTAAGTTTAGAAAAATATATTTTTTATCTAACCGACCTACACTCACAGTTTCATGTCGGCTTAACTCCAAAAATATGTGTCCCTTCAATTCAATGTCAAAATCATATAAAAACGAGTGTTGAATCATTCATTTGACCAAGAATTTTCGTTGAAGATCACAGGAAGATGCATAGGTAGACAGGAAGTCGAGGATGACATAAACATTTATGTTTGGGGTAATTTTTGGGTTATCTTGGAGATACCTGTGGACAGATGTATAAACCATCACTTGTGGTGAACATAACTATGGACAACTCTTAAGCAGGTAAATCCTCTCTGCGGACAGAGACGATCCCTCTAGCCCTAGAGTGGGTCTAGAAACAAAGAGACATGCTAGAGTGTTGATTCCTAATTACTGAATGAAAAGAGGACATGGTAGATCGAGCTACCTGGAATCCAATGTTGTCGTCGTGGTTGTAGTGGTGATGGCCTCTCGTTCCTGCCTTGGCAAGTCACAATCCTTCTGCAGTCATGCTCAAATACCTGCACATAGAACAACAAACAAGAACAACATGCGACATAATAACTTCATTCATAACTACTAGCCAGTCAAAGAGGGCTAAGAATATTGCATTAAAAATCTAACATAACACAAAATGGGAACCAAAAAATAGTCACGTATATGTATTGATAGAAGAAAGAGTTACAACCAATGCTTTGACGTCGTAGTCTCCTCCAACGGGATTCAGCCGAAGTGCATCTCAGATGCTCGTCAGGGGATTCGGATGGGATGAAGGCATGGGCTCAAGCTCTCTCAACGTAGTTCCTTCTTATTCTATCTCTTCAATAGTTCATCTATAGTATATTCAATTCTCCATGTTTAGCTATCTTATGAAAAGAGAGATAGCTTCCTTTTATAAAGGAAAAGGAGGAGGTTAGGATCCCTACAAAGGTGGAAGGGAGGCCTATCCTTTAGGATGTTCCCACAAGAGGTGGAAACCATGAACTAAAGGAGGGAGTCCATGGTTATTCAGTCCAACCACTCCCAATGACTCATCCTCAAAGTTGTTAGAGTGGAATATCCGCCTCTATTTTTCAAAAACATTCTATAAACAACTCGGCGTGGGTGACTAACTGAGACAGAGCACCAACTGGCATGGGACCCAGTGTTAATCTTCCTCTTCAGAGTAAGGGCAAAACTGACTACTCGCGCCAAGGAAAAAACAAGGGTTTTTGAATCTCTGCTCAGGGAATTATCAACAGAAGGAATATTTCTTTCATGTAAAGTGATGCAATGATGGTATTTGCAAGGCATGACACTGCTTATTGATCACAGAAATTACCCTCCAATGGGAGAGATGGGGATTGCAGGGATAGTGAAAAAATGCTGCGTAAAAGATGCCCCCTAAAGCATGAGGTTCGAGGGAGAGGGAGGGGCGAAATTATTTACGAGAACATGTTCAAACTATAAACCGCTATCAGAAAACCTACAATTACAAATAAAACTGATATCTCTGATACATGAACACATGGTATGGGAAAAACCATCCATAATAGAGTGTATAAAACTGAGATCCGAGGTATGGACGCAGCCATCCAGCAATAAGGATCAACAAAAAGACTAAGGTATGGTCGCAGCCATCCAATAAAAAGAGTCATGTAATAAGTCATAATAATCCACAAGAATCCATAGGCTATATTTTATTAGAAAAAACCCAGGGTCTTGCGCTCCATCTCGACCCGAACACGTACAATCTCAAGCATGCAAATATATGAGTTGAAGTCGAACATGCAAGAAAATAGTCTAATTACCAGCAAATGATGAAGGTTGTTAACAGACGCGAGAGAAACCACCAATAATGAAAATGGCCCTCAAGGTATAAAAGGTACAATCTACAGAATGTGAATAGTGATCTGACATCGAACACCCGCAGAATCACTCGATCAAAGGCCAATGAGGTGGACCTTGCATCAAATGCGAAGAACCTGCCATTGAGGCATGCATGCTCCAAGGTACCAAAAGGGAGTCTGACGCAACAAAACTGAATTCGGACTCCTCTAAGGAGATGTGTTCTACTATAGACGTGGTCCTGTTAGCATTTTCCTAGTCAACCCCGTTCTTTGACTCCACGTGGCCTTCTTTCTTTTTAAATTTATTTATCAATTTCAAAGAAATTGACAAATAAACGTATTCACAACTTTCAAAGGTTATATTATACTTCCCGGCTTATATATTATCTATGAACCTTTATAATGAAGGTTCAACCCTTTGCGCTTTATATAAATCCAACACTCTGTTTTTAATAAATAACTGTGTAATAAACCTTGGCTCCGGGCCCCACCTCTATGCCCAATAGACCAATCAAATGCATGCACCGTACCTCACTTATCGTTCGCGCATCTAGAGCAAGCGAGCACCGTCCGATGGCCCTTTCCCAAATCAATGACACACGGAAATATCGCTCGGCGTCCTGGTACAAACTATAATGTGCGATGGCACGGTTTAAACGGTGGTTTTTCGGGGGTCCACTTCACCACGTGTCAACAGGTCTATGGAATCGCTCGCGTTTAGAAAATACCGCCTATTCACACAAAAGCGGTGCGATATGGGCAATCCGCCTTGCAAATCCACTCGCGGTTTTGGTACAGTGATTAACTACGGTTCACGCCAGTTGCACTATCCTTCTCGTTCATTAACTGACGTCTAAGCCTCGGGTCCGGTTTCGAAAGAAACAACTCTATCTCTTTATAAAGCGGGAAGTCTACTACTTAAACAGTGTTCACGACCACAATTCCTCTGCACAGACCTCGCCTGCGGGTAGTATTAATTCAACAGGGTTTGTTCGAATAAATTAAAGAGAAACAACAGACAGAGGGATGCGGAGTCGATCTGATAGCCTGGAAACTCGAGTAATTATATATATATATATATATATATATATATATATATATATATATATATATATATATATATATATATATATACATACACAGAATTCAATTGCTTCACAATTAAACAATCTCTTCACAGACAAAGGTTCGAATCAATCCAACGGCAACAAGCTTCAAAATCATTTAACTGGAAACAATTGTGAACACACGGAGTTTATTGTAGAAATCTCTCTATTTCTCCTCTTATTTTTTTTCTCTTCTATACACATCCGAGGGATTACATTTATATACATTATAGTGTGACTCTTTGGTTCCTCTGCAAGGACCGGTTTAGAAAACCAAAAGCCTAATTACAATTATTCAACTAAATGAAATGTGACATATGGATCGAACTGAACTATTCGACTTCTACAAATCTAACCAATCTAAATGATACATTCAGCTAAGGTATTGACACCTAGCTATTACAATTCAAATATCTTGAACCCTCCTAGCCACAACATGTGGACAAAACTTCCTACATTGCTGGCTAGTGTCTAATGCCCCTGCATTAGACTCCCGAGGGAAATTTTCTTCATGGGCTCCTATCCATGAGCTCTTCCACTGATCTGCCTATCTTCTGCAACATTCCTTCAGTCATCCAAGTGGCATCTTCCTCTAGCTTGTCCTTCCATTTGATCAAGTACTGAAAGTACTCTTGTCCTCTGGTCCTTCTGAATGGTCTTTTATCCAATATCTTCTCTGGTTGCAGTGGTTGCGCTGGAGGTAGCTGTTCTCTCCACTCAATCTATTCCTTGTTTTCTGCTCTTTCTTCTACACCATCATCTTCATACTTGTACAAATCTGCAACATTAAAAATGGGAGATATTCCAACATCAGGAGGTAATTCAATCTCATAAGCATTTGCAGAAAACTTCCTAAGTATCTTGCATGGCCCAATATTTTTGAACTTCAATTTGTTATACTGCTTCTTTGGGAATCTCTCCTTTCTCAAGTGTGCCAAAACCAAATCTCCTACTTCAAAGTGAACTTCTTTTCTGCTCAAGTCTGCTCTGCCCTTGTATCTAATGCTGCTGCCTTGTAGTTGCTGTTTCACTTGTTCATGTATGGCCTGGATCTCTGAAGCAAATTCCTCACCATCTGCACTCCTTAGCTCTGCCTTTCCCAGATTTCTTAACTCTGATATTCCTCTGGGGTGCATTCCATAAACAATATGAAATGGACTCTGCCCTGTGCTCTTGTTTGGTGAGTCATTATATGCATATTCTGCCTCGGGCAAAATATGATCCCACTGCTTGGGATGCTCTCCTGCAAGACTTCTCAACAAATTTCCTAGACTCCTATTCACTACCTTAGTTTGTCCATCAGTCTGGGGATGATAAGCTGAGTTGAAACTCAGTTTGGTACCAAGTTTCTTCCACAATGTCCTCAAAAAATGACCCACAAATCTGGTATCTTTGTCTAAAACAATACTCTTGGGCAACCCATGCAATCTAACAACTTCTTTGAAGAACAAGTTAGCAACATGGGTGGCATCACTAGTTTTATAGCATGGAATAAAATGTGCCATTTTGGAGAATCTGTCCACTACAACAAAGACTGTATCATTCCCTCTCTGAGTCTTGGGAAATCCTAGAAAAAAATCCATACTCACCATGTCCCAAGGCCTATCTGGAATAGGCAAGGGAGTGTACAATCCTGCATTCTGGCTCCTTCCTTTGGCATACTGACAGATTTTTCAATTCTTCACGAACTTGTCCACTTCTGCTCTCATCTTGGCCCAGTAATAAAAGTGACTCAGTTGCTCATAAGTCTTATCAGTACCAAAGTGTCCAGCAAGTCCACCACTATGCTTCTCTTTGATCAAATTTTCTCTCATGGAACATCTTGGTACACACAGTTGGCTTCTTCTGAATAACAAGTCCTCCTGCAGGAAATAATCCAGCCACTGGCTTCTATCTGTTAAAACAGGGTTACTACATGCCTCAAATGCTTCTTTAAAATCTGGATCTATTTTATACAATTCTTTGAGAAAATCAAATCCTACAACTTCAAAATTAGTTTCTTGAACAAGCATGTGCCTCCTACTCAAAGCATCAGCTACTTTATTGGCTTGGCCACTTATATGTTTCAAAACAAAATTAAAACTTTGGAGATACTCAACCCATTTAGCATGCTTATGTTTCAACTTGGGCTGCTGTACAATATACTGCAAAGCATGATTGTCATAATATAATACAAATTCCTTGGACATCAAGTAATGTCTCCATTTCTTCAGTGCCTGAACAATTGCATAGAATTCCTTCTCATAAGAGGAATACTTTCTTCTGGTGTCATTCAGCTTCTCACTAAAATATGCCATAGGCCTATCATCCTGACTCAACACAGCTCCAATGGCCTCTCCACTGGCATCACATTTTACTTGAAATGGTTTAGTAAAATCAGGCAGAATCAAAACAGGCTTCTCAGTTATCTTCTGCTTCAACACTTTAAAGTTTCTTTCTACTTCAGCAGTCCACTTAAATGGTTGTTTTCTCTTCTTTATTGTCTCAATTATGGGTGCATTGATCTTACTGAAGTTTCTTATAAACTTTCTGTAAAAACTAGCAATTCCATGGAAACTTCTTACCTCAAAAACATTCCTGGGTGAAGGCCACTCCACAATTGCCTTAACCTTTTCTGGGTCCATCTTCAATCCTTCTGCAGAAACAACAAACCCCAAATACACCAACTCTTCCTTCATGAATGAGAATTTCTTCAAATTTATCAGCAGTTTCTCTTGGTGCAGCTTCTTCAAGACATGATTAAGGTGCCTTAAATGTTCTTCTTTAGTTCTGCTGAAAACTAATATTTCATCCAGATACACTATCACAAATTTACCAATGAACTCTTTCAACACTTCATTCATAAGTCTCATAAAAGTGCTAGGTGCATTTGACAACCCGAAAGGCATTACCATCCACTCATACAATCCTTCATTTGTTTTAAAGGCAGTTTTCCACTCATCACCCTCTCTTATTCTAATTTGATGGTATCCACTCTTCAAATCTATCTTTGAGAAATATTTAGCACCACTCAAACAGTCCATTAAATCCTCAATTATGGGCAAAGGGAATCTATACCTGATTGTGATCTTATTGATTTCTCTGGAATCAGTACACATTCTCCAACCTCCATCTTTCTTTGGGCTTAATACTGCTGGCACTGCACATGGACTCAAACTTTCTCTGATCAGCCCCTTGTCCACCAATTCCTGTACTTGTCTCCTGATTTCCTCATTTTCTTTGGGAGTCATTCTGTAGGCTGCCTTATTTGGCAGATTTGAACCAGGGATAAAATCTATCTGATGGCTGATCTTTCTCACAGGTGGCAGCTCATCAGGTAAATCATCCACAATAATGTCACAATAATCATCTAACATCTCTTGGATTTCTACTGGCAAATCAGAAATATTTGTAGAAGTAAGAACTACTTTAGGTTTGCAAACTAAAGAAAAAATTACCTCTTCTTCTTATATCTACTACAGATATTCCTTCCCGCTCAATAACAAGGTCTTTGGATCAATCACTCTGCTGGATGGCTCTCCTTCTTCCATGGGTATCAATGTATGGTGTACCCCATCTTTGAAGAACTTGTAAGTGTTCTTCTTGCCATCATGCACTGCTGCTCTGTCAAACTGCCAAGGTCTACCCAGCAGTATATGACACACATCCATGGGCATTACATCACACAGGACCTTATCTTTGTATTTTCCCATTTGTAGCTCTATCTCACACTGCTCTTTTACAACCAGCTGGTGCCCTTTGTGTAGCCAGGACACCCTGTAGGGAGTTGGATGCTCCCTTGTCTTCAACTTCAAATTTTCTATTACCTCAGTGGAAACCAGATTTTATGTGCTGCCACTATCAATGACTAGCTGGCAGCATTTCCCTTGGACTTTGCATATGCTCCTAAACAAAGTCTTCCTTTGTGCAGGCTTAGTGACCTCTTTGGCTTGCTTCAACAGGACCTTATTTACCACCAAGGATTCTCCCCTCTCTGGAAGAATTTCTTCTTCAATTTATGCCTCTTCTCCAGTCTGGGCAACAAAAACATTCCTTGGACTAGCACCCACATTCTCTAGACACTCATAGTGCTTATGTCTCACTTGCTGACATCTATAACACCTCAACTCTCTACCTCTGCCTCTGTCTCTGCCTCCTCTTCCTTTTCCTCTGTAAGAACCCCTTCTACCCCTTGCATCATCCTCTGTAGATGCATTCTGAGGTGAGCTACTATTAGCTCCATCCCTGGGTGTAGTAGGCTTTCCTCTACCACCCTGACTTCCCTTTCCCCGGAAAGTACCTCTCTTCTTGGCAGACTGTTTCCTCAGGAGTTTCTCCTCTGCTTTCAAGGCCATCTGATAGGCCTCTTCCACTGTCTTAGGATACAGGAGACCAATCTCATCTTGGATCTCTAGCTTGAGACCATTCACATATCTGGCAGTCTTCTCTGGTGTGTCTTGGAATTGCCCAACTCTTATGCTTACTCTGTAGAATTCCTCTGTGTATTCCTTTACTCTAAGCAACATCTGTCTCAGGTTCTCCATTTGCTTATACAATGTCAGCTGGTAATCACTAGGCAAGAATTTACCTTTTAATTTGGCCATGATTCTGGTCCAGCTCTTGATAGGTTGCTTGCCAACTCCCCTCCTCTCTGCCTGCACTCCATCCCACCAAAGTGCAGCATGTCCCTTCAGCTTTGTCACCGTAAACTTGACCTTTTTATCCTCGCTTATCTCTTCATAGTCGAAGCACTTGTTCATTTCATTAATCCAGTCCACCAGCTCCTCTGGATTTAGTCCCCCTGCATAACTCAACACTTCAATTCTGGGCTTAACTGCAGACCCCAGAACAGTTCTAAGGAGCCTCATGTCAGGAGGAATCTCAACATTTTCTTCAGCTTCTTCTGTTTCAGGTTCGTTGATGTCTTCAGGATCTCTGGTCTCTCTTCGCTCCACAACATCCACTCTGGCCTCGACCCTCTGTAAAATCTCCAACACTTCTGCGTTGGAAACAGGTCTCCTTCTGCCAGCACCTCTACCAATTCGGATTTCCATGTCAGCAAAAAAAACTTCAAACAACAGCTCCGATACCACAAATGACGCAAAAAAACTGAATTCGGACTCCTCTAAGGAGAGATGGTCTACTGTAGACGTGGTCCTGTCAACATTTTCCTAGTCGAACCCGTTCTTTGACTCCATGTGGCCTTCTTTCTTTTTAAATTTATTTATCAATTTCAAAGAAATTGACAAATAAACTTATTCACAACTTTCGAAGGTTATATTATACTTCTCAGCTTATATATTATCTTTTAACCTTTATAATCAAGGTTCAACCCTTCGTGCTTTATATAAATCCAACGATCTGTTTTTAATAAATAACTATGTAATAAACCTTGGCTCTGAGCCCCACCTCTACGACCAATAGACCAATCAAACACCTGCACCTTACCTCACTTATCGTTCGCGCACCTCGTTTATCATTCGCACATCTACAGCAAGCGACCACCGTCCGATGGCCCTTTCCCAAATCAACGACACACGGAAATATCACTCGGCGTCCTGGTACGAACTATAATGTGCGATGACGCGGTTTAAACAGTGGTTTTCCGGGGGTCCACTTCGCCACGCGTCAACAATTCTATGGAATCGCTCACGTTCAGAAAATACTGCCTATTCACCCAAAAGCGGTGCGATATGGGCAATCTGCCTTGCAAATCCACTCACGGTTTCAGTACAGTTATTAACTACAGTTCACGCCAGTTGCACTATCCTTCTCGTTCATTAAATCACGTCTAAGCCTCGGGTCCGGTTTCGAAAGCAACAACTCTATCTCTTTATAAAGCGGGAAGTCTACCACTTAAACAGTGTTCACGACCACAATCCCTCTGCACAGACCTCACCTGCGGGTAGTATTAATTCAACAAGGTTTGTTCGAATAAATTAAAGAGAAACAACAGACAGAGGGATGCAGAGTTGATACAATGGCTCGACTAAGTAATTATATATATATATATATATATACACAGAATTCAATTGCTTCACAATTAAACAATCTCTTCACAGACAAAGGTTCGAATCAATCCAGTGGCAACAAGCTTCGAAATCATTTAACTGGAAACAATTGTGAACACACGGAGTTTATTGTAGAAATCTCTCTATTCATCCTCTTCTTTTTTTTCTCTTCTATACACATCCGAGGGATTACATTTATATATATTATAGTGTGACTCTTCGGTTCCTCTCCGAGGACCGGTTTAGAAAACCAAAAGCCTAATTACAATTATTCAACTAACTGAAATGTGATAGATGGATCGAACTGAACTATTCGACTTCTACAAATCTAACCAATCTAAATGATACATTCAGTTGAGGTATTGACACCTAGTTGTTACAATTCAAATGTCTTGAACCCTCCTAGCCACAACATGTGGACAAAACTTCCTACATTGCTGGCTAGTGTCTAACGCCCCTGCATCAGAGTCTCTAGATCAAATTCCTGGATAATGAGCTGAAGTCGACAGGAAGTGACCTGATTGAAGGTGGACCATAATTTTTCCCACATCATCGATGCGAGACAGTGAATTGGGACCAACAGAGAATCAGAGGAAGGTTGAAAACTACAGAGGAAAACTTATCTTGAACATATCAGCGACACGACACTAGATTTGGAAATATTTGGCATCAAAGGATCTGAGGTCATGATGACGTGGCAAAGAGTAGATGAGAGGTCAAAAGAGATTATCCAAACCCAAGGAGGCAAAAGTGACGAAATGAGATGTCCCCAACCCGACACGAATGTAGATGAGTGTCATGTTCAAGAGTGACATACTGCTGACACAACTAAAAATTGGTTCAATTTTCCCCCACCATGTCTGTAGAGTACCCCAATTATTTTTGAAAACAAGCTTGAAGGGGATAGCATATGCTTGTGTTGTAAGTTTTTCCTTTGGACAAATCCATCCTAGTACATTTTATGAGCCCTAGGAAGGAGGAACTCGAGTAATGTCATGGAGACGAAGTCCGATGTCATCAGGATTTAACGAGTCAGACAAAGGGAGAGCTTGGCATCTTTTCATGTTTAGAGAGTTTGAAAATAAGGCAGAAAAGAAAAATCTAGCAAGTCCCTTTTCATAGGTAGTCTCACAAATCCAAAAAGATAGAAAACAATATCTGAGAGAACCTCTTAGTCGCGATAGGCTAAGGTATTCCTTTTTCATAAATAATCCATCCCAACCCGAAAAAGGGGTAAAATTATATTGGGTAGATATTGTTTTGAAACCATTTAATGAGTTCAAAATGACAAGAGTCTCGACAATCTTTTCAATTTAAGAGAGTCAGAAAAGAGTTGAAATATGACTCCTCCTGGAGGAACGAGTGGTATTAAGGGTAGCAACTGGTTTCGGTGATGGTGGAACTGCTCAGAACAAGTAAAGGTCAAGAGGCTGGCTAGTAATACCACTCATTACAACGGTTCATCGGGAATGGGTAAAAAAATCAAGTGAAGGCGTATGATCGGCCAAGCAGATTTTGACGACGGAATGAAAAAACCAATGTTCATCTGGAAAAATAGGCTGATAAAATGGAAATCACGAGAGGTAAAATAAGAATGGTTTCATTTTTACAAAAGCTTGAAAACAAAGGTAAACTATGCTTGGGATTGGTTTCATTTTTACACAAGATTAAAACATAAACAAACTATGCTTGAAAATTGCTTGAAACAAATATAAACTATGCTTGAAAAATAGGGAAAAACGGGCATGCCCCCATCATGGTGGCTCAATTCGAGGTACATTCCCCCCAAGCTTCAGTCCATATGAAAGGCAGATGGAGTGAAGGTTCAAATTATGAGATCAAGAGAAAGACTCGACTGGGATTTTACGAGAACATATCAAAGACTCGAATTGAACAAGAACATGTTTCATTGTTTTAACGAGGTTGACACATTAAAAGAACTATCCTCGTGACATCTTGTTTCCTTTTTTAACAAGCTTGACACTAGAAAATGAACTATGCTCATACAAACTTGTTTCATTTTTTAAAGAGCTTGACACAAGAAACCAAACTCTGCTCCCATGAGTTTGTTTCATTTTTTAAGGAGCTTGACATAAGGAAACGAACTATGCTCCGTTGAAGTAATCATGTTGAATAAGAAGTCATGGCTTCCAAGAGGTTCTCATATAATGGGAGAACAACATCTTGGAAATCAGGACCCAATTCCCCGAGCACACGATGCACAACGACACTATCATTGAATGCAGGCATGGGGCAGGTATCCACATAATTAACCTGCAGCGGGGAAGGTACAACTGGAAGATAAAGACCCAAAAGGGATGATGGTGGACCAAATGTCACATCAGAACCAAATAATGAAAGCTGATCAATGGTCACGATCCGACCTTTGTGTGGAAAATAGATCACATGAAAGAGGGAGGAGATAACCGTGCCCATGGCATAAGCATAGTCGCTTCCCAAGAGTAAATTAAAATCCAAGTGACCTTGGACCACAATCACGTCTATATAGATGATTTTTCCTCCCAAACTAATAGGTAACTTTGGAAGGATCCCTAACGATTGACTGGTTCCTCTGTTAAAAGCCAACAGATTCTGCATAACATGCACAAGCGGTGGAGAACCAAAAGCTTGCAAATTAGTGGAATATATAATACTAACAGATGCACCTTAATCTATAATTGTGCTGGGTACGACCACATCAAAGGTCTGTATCGTGATCTCAAAAGGCACATAAGAAGGAAGGTGGTATCCTGCGAATCGACTCCAATCGAAGGAAGCGACCAAACTACTTGGGGGGGTACCATTGAACTGAGATTTTCATCCCCTAGTGTTACCAAAGCAAGAGGAGCATCCTCCTAGACCTCCATCATGGGAGCAGGAGGAGCAGCTTCTTCAACTACAGGGATGGGAGAATCTTTCTCCAAGTTCGAGGAATCTGAAGAAACAAGAAGAACGTGAGGGGCATGTGAGTCACTCTCAACGGAAAAGACCTGATGAACCATAGGTGGGATTGGATCAACCAATTCCATGACCAATGGTTGGTCGGGAATGGATTCATGAATTTTAATTTTCGAGGAAACAGGATCGACCAAGGATGACCCTTGACCGATCGTTGAATCAACTAGCAGAGGACTTGAAGAAAGCTTCTAGTAACCAGCCGAAAGGCAAGGAGCAGAAACAATAGGGTTGTCCAACACTCTCTTGGCTTCATCCATGTATGGAAAATGGTGAATGGGATGATTCCCTTCACACAACCTACAGGGATTGGTAATCTTACCCTGTTTCTTATGAGTCTTATCATGGCTAGTCAAAGATGTGTCACCAACATGACTTCCAGAAGCCAAAGGCAATGGCGGACAGCTGCTGGACCATGCTTCGAGTACATTAGGAATACCAGGGAAGTCTCGAAGAAGATGGTTACCTTTGCACAACATGCAAGGGAATTTGACTTTCCAAAGCAAGGTTGGATGGTTCATCAAGGGAAGGTTTCTTAGGTGCAATAGCCATAGAGTTGGCCTCTCTCTAATCTGACTTCTTCTTTTTCGGCTTCTTCTTCTTCTTATTCTTCTTAGCCACCTGGTTACTAGAATTCATACTGTCACCAGGCGAAGTAGAAGAGGAGGACGAAGAAATATGCGAAGAAGGGGAGAGATCCACCTTAGAATCAACATGATGTCGTTCATGTGGAGAGGATGGTTGCACAGTGGGCGGAACACTTGAGACCACAGTGGTGGAAAACAACCCAACAGTTAACCCAGGTAGGGACAATGTCACCATATATGGAGCACCAACATTCCCAAAAGTATAAAAAGGACCATGATTTCCTTCAGAGGGGATTCCTTGGTTGGTAAACTCTAGAAATGTTTCCATTGGAAACAACCTTAAAACAAAATACTAAGGAAGGTAACTTTAACCAGGAATATTTCGTGGGAAATTAATAATTTAAGACACTAAAACAAAACTTTGTTGTTTCATATTTTAAGAGTCAAGAAACAGGTAAAAGGTGACTCTATCACTTTTAGGTTGAAACGAGCGTGAAAGGACAAGTGCTAGATGATCTTTTCACTATTTAGAGAGTCACGAAAAGATCAAAATGACTACTCAGGTAATCTAAGAAAGAGGGTGTACCAAGTTTCCGTGAACTACCATATACACCTTAGTGATAAAATGAAAGAAAAATGACCAAGGACTTGACGTACGTGTAGATAATCTCCCTAAATGTTGTGTTATGTGTATCACAGTTACAAGACAACAGACTCAGCTTCCTATGGATAAAGGATTGCAACCTATGAGGGTCTCCTTTATATACACAATGATACGGGGAGCACAAGTCCATACTATCAGTGTCTAAAGCCAGATGGCAAATGACAGCTACTAGTTTTTAATACGCTGGAACACGTCTCTAGCCTAGACCACGAAAAATGTTGCGTTAGGTTTCAATGCTTCCTTAGGCTAATTGAATGAATTTTAAAGTTGATCTTGGATTATGTTTCAGTTTCAAGGCCCTATCGAATTTGGATCTCAAATTTCCTAAATGCAAGCTATATTCAAATGAACATCATTTTTTATTCAATGAATGCTAGTTACGAGAAGGATGGAGATCTTTCAAACAATAGAAAACAATGAAAGTATGCGAAGAAATCCACTAATGCATCTAACACAATCAAACAAAAATGAAACTCTTTACTAGACTATCAAATGCTAGTTATTCAAAAGAATGTTTCACTTTCGATGCAAAGGAAAGAATGCAAAATATGTGTTTTTTTTTTCAATGAAAAGAAGTATATAATGCACTAATTACATGAAAAATGAAAACAAAGACTAGCGTGAGTATTGTGTAAGGATCGAAATTGAATGACTCAATCAAATTCAAAGCAAGCACAAGAAAGCACTCAAATTAATGTTGCAATCTTCCAAACCAAAAGAAAGTTTTCAAAACGACCCAAAACAAGCAATGTAATCTATGCTTGGAGCAACTAGGAGAAGAATCAATCAAAAAATGAAATGATCATTCAATAAAAGAAAACGCTCAAAAGGATCAAGAAAACGTAATGCAATCGACCCGAGAATGAGACTGACAAAAAAAAATGAGACTTGATTTCCAAACAAAAGGCTCAGTGCACCAAGACACTTAGAAACCCTAAGGCCTTAATTTACACTAATAAGAAAATAGACAAATGACTGAGAAAAACAAGTCGACAACAGTCAAAATAGTCCCAAAGGCATAATTACACATAAAAAATAACCTAGAGTCAAGCACAACTGAACAAAAGACTCATCAAGGAGGTAAAACCAAATCCTATAGGATTCGGCGTGATTATAAGGCTGTAATCCGCGCTAAACATGGGTTGGCGCAACTACAACAAAAGCAGCCTACGCCAATGGGCGCGACTATTCAAATGAAAAGCGCGCTAATCTGGATAACTATGGGGAAAAGGGAAAAACCAAAATCCAATGAGCAGAGGGAAATCTTGACACTTTGGAGTTGAACAGAGGATATAAACTAAGCAAGCAAACCAGAAAAAGATAGGTAAGCAAATCAATGATCGAAATTGACCCAATAAGATGAAACGACAAACTCACACTGATCCCTAGTGGAGTCGCCAATTTTTTAAGCAGGTAAATCCTCTCTGCATATAGAAATGATCCCTCTAGCCATAGAGTGGGTCTAGAAACAAAGAGACATGCTAGAGTGTTGAATTCTAATTACTGAATGAAAAGAGGACATGGTAGATCAACCTAGCTAGAATCCAATGTTGTCATCGCTTCTGTAGTGGTGATAGCCTCTCGCTCCTGCCTTGGCAAGTCACAATCCTTCTATAGTCATGCTCGGATACCTGCACATAGAACAAAAAACAAGATATCATACAACATAATAACTTCATTCATAACTACTAGCCAGTCAAAGAGGGCTAAGCATATTGCATTAAACATCTAACATAACACAAAATGGGAACCAAACAATAGTCACGTATATGTATTGATAGAAGGAAGAGTTACAACCAATGCTTTGACGTCGCAGTCTCCTCTAGAGAGGTTCAACTGAAGCGCGTCTCAGATTCTCGTCAGGGGATTCATACAGGATGAAGGCATGGACTCAAGCTCTATCAACGTAGTTCCTTCTTATTCTATCTCTTCAATAGTTCAACTATAGTATATTCAATTCTCCATGTTCAGATAGCTTATGTAAGAGAGATAGCTTCTTTTTATAGAGGAAAAGGAGGAGGTTAGGATCCCTACAAAGGTGGAAGGGAGGCCTATCCTTTAGGAGGTTCCCACAAGAGGTGGAAACCATAAAATAAAGGAGGGAGTCCGTGGTTATTCAGTCCAACCACTCCCAATGACTCATCCCCAAAGTTGTTAGAGTGGAATCTCCTCCTCTATTTTTTTTAAAAAATCCATAAACAACTCAGCGTGGGTGGCTAAATGAGACAGAGCGCCAACTAGCGTGAGGCCCAGTGTTAATCTTCGTCTTCGGCGCGAGGGTAGAACTGACTACTCGCTCCAAGGAAAAACAAAGGGTTTTTGAATCTCTGCTCAGGGAATTGTCAATAGAAGGAATATTTCTCTCATGTAAAGGGATGCAATGATGGTCTTTGCAAGGCATGGCACTTCTTATTGATCACATAAATGACCCTCCAATGGGCAAGATGGGGATTGCAAGGACATTGACAAAATGTTGTGTAACAACAATTTCCCGTGTTTAACTTGTACAAGGCTCGGATTGCTAGACTATACCTCAGATAAGTGAACATATACCTTGGACTTGTGGTCATATGCCTCATATCTCTATCAAATAATACTGGTTGTTGTTGTATCTCGGGCTATGGAAATATTAGAAGCTTGTACATGTTCCTTTATTGCAGCACCACAAACCTATAGTTATGAAATTTCAGACATGTAAAATCTCTGCAATTTCGGGTCTCTATAAACCACTATAGGAACAGACCTTGGCTTATTGAAACACCTTGTAGATCTAAATCAGAACCTCCGACTATATCTCAGAATTGAAAATTTTGGGATCAAGATATCATACATTTGTTTAGGAACTCATAACCTTTGATTGCCTCCATTACAGTTTAGTCTTATTGATTACTATCGTGTCAAGGCTCGAAACAGGACTAGAAAGACCTGGGCCACAATGTTCGTACCTAGTCAAAAATGGGGTTGTAGTGCAAAATAGTAACCTTCTATGGAACTCAGTGAAGTTACATTTGTTCCGGTTATATTTTGATGAGTTGAAGAAGAAGCATCAACAAGTTTGGATAGCTAATCAACTTTTTGCTGCCCTTGTTGAAGGGAAACTTGGACTTGTTATACTTGGATAATAGTCTTATGATGAATAATGAATTAACATTGATAAATAATATTGAAGGCTCTTCAATATGTGGAGCAGTAGTGAAATATTAAGAGCCTTGGACGTTTTTTGGACAGAGGATATTGGAAGCCTTGTTAAGTCATAGTAGATTTTGAAGAACCTTGTTGAGGAACTATAGTGGAGCAGACCTTGGGTTTAAAAAAGGCTAAAGTACTCTTTAAGGAGCATTGATTTTGAATTAGCCTTGAAAAACATTTGGTGTATTTAGGTACTAATTGTATTATTCCATTGGAGCAATTATTGTAGACATCTTCATGAGAAGACAAGGTTGTCATTGATGAAGTGATTTGGAGAAGGTATTGTTGAAGACAGGAAGGGCTCGTTGAAGAAGATATTAGGAGTCATGAACAAAAATAAAACTTATCTTGATGAATAGAAGCTGAGGGTTAGATCTCTAGAGGTTGGAACCTCATAGAGACAAGGTTGGTGACTTGGAAGATAGGGTTGGAGCCCTAGATGATAGGAGTCCTCAAGAAACCAGGTTGGAGCCTGTACTAGAGATAGGGTTGTAGCCCTAGAGGTTGGTGCCTCAAAATTGACAAGGTTGGAGCCTTGGGAAGTCTAAGTCAGTTCTTTTTATAATACATGTTGGAGTGTGGGATATTGAAGAATGGAGTATTCACCTAGGTTTGGAGCCCTACATATATTGTAATTTATTTATTGTAAAGAATAAATTAATAAAGTATTTATTATATCATTGTTCATTTTGTATTCTAAATATAAGTGATCTAACTCATAAAAATAATAATTTAAAAGAAATACTGATTCACCCCCCTCCCAGTATTTCCAACATTCCTTTCAATGATGGATTTATGGCTAGGGATCGACCTAGGAAGCTTATTCTTGTAGGGTATGAAACATATGCATTTTTATGTGGCTTGCACCCAAATTAGGGCAAGAGTTGGTGTTACTTTTTGTTACAGTAAAAATGACCTCCTCATGAGCTCAGAGGAGAAGGATACATGGAAGGAAGAAAATGATCTAGACAAAGACCTATTTTTCCAAGGTGAGCATCCAAAGAGGGAAAAATCTAGGAAAATAATGGAAACATTATGGATTTTTCCTATTCGAACTAATGGAGAAGAATGGCAAGATTTTTCATCCCAAATTCTTATACATTGGAGTTTAGGGCTCATTGTCAAAGGTTGAAAGGTTGATTGTGTGAAGAGCGTACTTTGGTTGTTGAGTGTGAAGTTTCATGATTGACAAGGTTCATTTAGAACCCTTGGCCTAAGTATTATCACACAAGGATATTGAGGAGAGATAGCGAGGAGTTGGAGAATTGAGAGAAGCTTGACTAAACTGATGGTTGTAATATTCCTTCTCTTAATAATAGAGCTTCCTCTATTTTTTCCACTTGGTGTTTTATTGATGCATCTATTGTTTATTTGTTTATGAAACATGATATAAGTGGCTTAGATCTACATAGTTAAATTTTTGTTTATATACTTGTTTAATTTATTGTAGTGATAAAACTGTGAAGATTACACTTGTTCTTTGTTTGTTTGAAGGATTCAAACTTGGAGTCGGTGAGGAGGACTTTTTCCACACTGCCTATCACTCTCCAACAGATCTGCCATATATATTGAGGTAATCCTTCAATATCTCACTTTTTCAATCAAGCATTAGTATGAACATGTACGTAATTTCTTTGTGAATGTTGCAGCTAATCTGACTATCTGCCTTGGGTCCCGGGAAGGCCCGAGAGGGATCTACTCCAACTACCACCTGTACATTTTACCCATAAGAAGAATTGGCGACTTTATTGGGGACTAATCATTAGTTCCCATATTATTTACCTCTGATATTTCGGTTCTTTCCCTCTATCATTTCCCGTTCTACTCACATCCCTTTCTAATCATTTCAATGCTCTGTGACCATTTCATCTGCTCACATTGTGTTAGAACAGACCTTACCTGACCATTATCTATAATTTATCCTTAGTAACACACCCCCTGTGTGTGTTACATAGTGTTATAACGTAGCTCCTACTTGGGAACAATGTGTTAGTCCTTCTATTAATGCACTGTACTCCTTGCTAGGTAGCGTTACTCAGCCTAAAACTTGTTATTTCACCCCTAATGTGATTTCCCTGGTTTTTGAGTTGTTGGTTGTCAGTTTGGCTTCTGTGTTTTGGATCTCCATGCTTGGTTGCCTAGTAGCATATTAGTTTTTCTTATTTGAAAAGTTAGCTTAGTTGCATTTACTTTTTGAAAAAGGAAAAGTTTTTTTTTTTTTAGGTTTTTCTGAACATAGCTGAAACCATTCTGTAATTTTTGGGTTAAATAGCTGTTAGTGAGGATAGATATATGAATCTTTTTAGGTTGAATCTACATTATTTGGATTTAATTTTCTGTTGCATGGATGTGTGAAATATTTCTCCCGATAGAAATAGCTCATTGATCGAACCGAATCTTAAAAGCATTTTCTACATGGTTTGAGTCAGAGTCTCATAAAATTTCATACATCCAAACCCCCTCTGAAGACTTATAAGCAAGTACACTAAAATTAAGCACTAATAAAATCAATCAATAACTCTTTTATGGGCTTACACCAACATTAGTTCAAGCTAGGATCTTGGGATAGTAAGAGTGAGAAAATTGCCCAAGATCGCAAAACTTGATACTAGTGTCATTAAAGAGAGAAAATCATGTTGCACTCATACTATTTGGACCACTCCACTACTACCATAGTTAAGCATGAGACAACACCAGGGTGTGTGAGAAGGTAGCCGACCTTCAATCGCATAACAATGGGCATTTTTTGTATTGGGGTTCCCCTCGGAGATGGAAAAACTAGAATGGGGATCTAGATGTTCTTCCCATACAACGTGTTTTCTATGACCATGACCCCCTTGATAGTGTCTGTGATTTGAGGTGTCTTTAGTTTCCATATTTCTAGGGACATAAATAAGGTGACTGGGGCAGGCTTCCCTGGTACCTGAGACATACGTACATACTCTATCTTCAGTTTTTTGGAGGGTACTCATCTTCATGAGAGTGCTTGGCCCCATTATCTCAGGTTCAGGCGAAGATCAATAGTAACTGTAACTGTACATATTACCAACTCTCTCTGTATGTTATTATGATAATGATTTTCATCTACAGAAAATGGTAGTACTCCGACAGGGTCCTACCCCTCTGGTTGCTTGATTGATTGAATTTAGAGTTTTTTTTTTTTTTTTAGGTGTGTGGTTCTAATATCACCGAGACTTAATAATACATCACATTAAAATTTTGATAAAATTAACTAGTCATCGTGGCATCCTTCAACCCTCATTGTATTTCTAGGCGATAACAAGGTATCCCTCCATTGACACTAGAGGAGTTGTCGAGTCTCGGAGACCCAGTGCATTCTTCAGAAGAGAAATCTCTAGTGTTGACCCTTGATTTTCACATTTCTCCTTACACTACAGATTTTTCGGAGGATGCTTTCATTGAAGGATTTGTACATCCTTATAATTCTCCTCTCACTAACCCGTTGGGGCCATTGTTGATTCGAATAGCAATAGTCCTAGCCATGTCTTTGGTTGCATCTTCATCCACTACACAACCAGTGACCGTTGGGTCATTGTTGTTGCTGGCCAACTTGGTTCCACCACCATCTTCCCTGGCAAGTTTCAGTTCTACACAACTGATTGGAAACCCTAGTAGCCACAATATGCCTAGTCCTAGCAACTTGGTCACAAAAAATTTGAGTTTTCTTCTAAACCCTTCGGTATCTTCTCCTATCATGTCTACTTCTAGAGCTCTTGCTTTCGCTTCCACTAGCGGGGCTACCTCAGTTCCCTTCAACAACCCTTTCGGTTGGAATCCATTGTTGAGTTCGAACCCCTTGGCCAATATGCTAGGGGGCAATGTTACCAAAACTTACATTCTAGGGGACACTTATGTACCCCTACATTTTATGGGACAAGCATGTCCATCAATTGTTAATGTAATTCCTCTTAGTGGTCATCCTTATGGTTTAGGTTCTATGCCAATGGTCAATTATGTGACTAGTAGTATGCCAAAATCTAACTCTATCGCGTCTATTTGGGTGACCCTTCCCCAAAACCAATTAGGAAAAAGGGGAAACTATTACCCTGGGGGAAATTAGTCGTTTTTCCCCCAGTACAATATCCCATGTGGAAAACAACCTTACATCCCTACACCTCCACTAGCTGGAAATTATTATCAGTAGATTCTTACTTATCTTGTTGGAAACACTTTGATGGGAGGACCCTACGGTCCAAACGATTAGCTAACACCTCTTTGGTTAGACTTGGGGGCAACCACACAACTTTTATTCTTGGTAGATTTAGACATCCCCTATACATATAAATTCACCAATGATCCCATCAATCATAACCCGCTTTTGCCTCCTGTACCGCATAATATTCCATCATACATCCCTAAGTTATAAGGGAAACAAGAGGAGGATCTGACTACACACATCACCACCTTTCATCTATGTTCTGTTTCTAATTCCAAGTTTGACGATAGTATCCGGCTTAGGCTCTTTCCATGCACTCTCATAGACAATGCTGCAAAATAGTTCATCAAGTTACCATGAGCTGCAGTCAATACTTTTGGTGCCTTAGCAATGAAATTTATTAAGAAATTTCAACTACATATCCGATACGAAACCAGAACGGAACTCTTAACCTCGCTGTGCTAAGACACCACCACCCACATCTCTGATCACATTCATTAATGGAGACGTAGGCAAAGGTTAGTCAAAGTGCCAATCCTGGATCATATATTATCGAACTATTTTTGCAAGTCACTCTTGCCAACCCTTGCTAAGGACGTTTTCCTATTTCGTGTGATCACAGAAGACCAATCCATCTATCATGCACAGCATCTAGATCTCATCTATTCATAATCTGGCATGTTGTATAAGTTACTCCCCCATGCCCCTGGCAACTTGAATCCTCGCGCTACTCAGCTACCCAGAGCACATGCTAATGGCCTCGTTGGTACAACTTTTGATGTATTTTTAAAGAAGCTCAACAGGCACACTTCCTAGCCATATTCGGTTACCACTGCCCCTACCCAATCTGTTGCTTTTCCTGCCGCTGAGGTACACTCTGTGCAGTCTACACAAAAAACTAGTGGTAAGAACAAGAAGAATAAGAAAAATACCACTCCTTCTGAAGAGCAGCCTAACACTCAAAATAATACAAATCAGAGAAACGCTGCTAAAAATGAAATAGGAAAGGATAAACCTATGATATTCCCTTGCAAAATTTGTGCGGAGGACCACTTGACATATAAATTACCTCTACTATAGGAATGCAGATATTTTATCATGAAAAATGACACTAGAAGGACACCTATCGTCCTTCACAATCCCTTCCCTAATCTGCAGTAGCAACAACCAATGGTTTCAAACTCGTCACAATCCCCGCCAAGGAGAAATGGTGGTGCTCATCCTTCTGGTGAAGGCTTATCCACCATTTATGGCATGTAGACTGTCAAAATCCAAACCTGAGCTAAAACCTATGGAAATCTAGTCATCGAGGCTCATGAACATGGTTCAAGTTTGAATCCACCATTTCCTAACGATATTCATATCAAAAGTCTTGCTAACGACCCTATCATTCATCCTCCCAAAGGGACCCTTTGATGCACGACTCATAACACCTCTACACGTGCTTCCCAGAACTACAACATTGTAGAAGACTTGGCGCAAGCACCGTCAGCTATGTTTGCACATGAAGTGTTGCAAACCTACCCAACGCAAAGGAAAGATCTTCTTTCTGCCATTGTTGAAATTGACCCCCAGGATTCTATGCTAGCCATCTTCGACATGGAAAAATGTAAACATCACCTTTCACACCAGCTTGCTTTCCAGGTTCAATTTGTGTCGAAAGGGAGGCCAATCCATTGGACTGTCATAGACGAAGGTAATTCGACCTACGTAATGTCGACTACGTCCTGGCTCGCTTTGGGTTCTCCTACTTTGTCTCCGACGTCGAATTCCCTTAAATAATTCTATGGCCACACCTTCCTCCCAAAAGGCTACCATGCTAGCTTCCCGATTACACTTAGTGGAAAAATGATAATTGTGGACTTCAAAGTCGTAGATTTTCATCTGGACTATAATCTTCTTTTGGGTCACAGTTGGTCTTATGCGATGAATGCCATTGTCTCTTCGATTTTCCAACTCATCCTTTTTCCATTGGATGGGAAGATAGTTACAGTGGACCAACTATCCTTTTTCACCCTTGATTATTCCACATTACCTAGCAACACTGTGCCCTTAGTAGGAGGAGTTCCTGACTCTTATGTTAGTGTCGGTACCGGTCTTCTGAAGGCATCTTCCCTGATGGGTTTCTTTCCTCTCCCACTGCCTGAGGTTCCACACACGGTTTCAATGATATCCCCCATCTCGGATGGCTCTACCGATCCCTGAATACTACTGACATCTTCAGAAATTGATTCCTATGGATATCATATGCCACTATCACCGGCTGAGTTGGCTTATCAAGTAATCCAATCAACATATGAACTCTCCAATGCTTTGGTTTTGACCAATGGTGCCACCCTCTCGCACAACACAATTCCTTCTAATGATCTCCTCAATGAAGTCCTACCTATAGACGAAGCTAACTGAGAGATAATTTCTCTAGAGCAATGACCTTGCCAGGAGAGTTTCACCATCACGCTTCGACGTCTGATTCATAAGTGATCACTATACAAATCCTGTCTTTGGACCCACCCGAGGTCGTTCCATCCGCTTATATGACTGTTCAAACTATCGATGCAGGAGGTAACATGGGAAATCTTTCTAAGACAATGCTCATAGATATCTCAGTCAAAATGGGTATTGTGGAAAATATACATATTGGAGCAGATTATAGTCTGGAGGAAATTTCATGCTTCACATCCCTTTTTAAGGAGTTCCATGATGTTTTTGCTTGGTATTACGAAGAAATTCCCAGCATAGATCCTTCTATAGTCGATCATGAAATCAAGATTTACGATAATTCCAAGCCTGTCTGGAAAAGGCTCGGATTTTTCCACCCTCGCAAAGTATCAAATATAAAGACAGAAGTCAAAAAACTCTTACACTTTGGTTTCATCTATCCCGTTCCTTTGACAGGATGGGTATCCAATCTGATTCCCATAGATAAGAAACAAGGCACCATCTGAGTCTGTTTTTACTATCGCGATCTGAAAACAGCTTGTCCAAAAGATAATTATCCTACTCCATTTATAGATAAGATTATCGACGATTGCGCTGGATGCGAATATTCTCCTTCATGGATGGATTTTCAAGATATAACTAGATTGTGATTAAAAATAATGACCAAAATAAAACCGCCTTCATTTGTCCTTAGGGCACATTTGCGTATCAAAAACTCCCATTTAGTTTGAAGAATGTTGGAGCCACCTTTCAAAGGGCCATGGAATATGCATTTCACAATATCAGACACATTGTACAAGCTTACTTGGATGATCTTCCTTCTCTTTCAAAGAAATGAGTTGATCACCTTGCACATCTTAGATAAATATTTGCTCGGTGTAGGTTCTAAAACATTCATTTGAATCCGCATAAATGCATATTTCTTGTCAAGTCTGGACATCTTCTTGGATTCATTCTCTCCAAGCACGAGATTAGGGTTGATCCTGATAAGGTAAGGGAAATTGTTGAATTACCTATGCCGCAATCCATTCTACAACTCCAATTTTTGCAAGGGAAGGAAAACTTCTTACGTCGCTTCATTGTAAACTATGCCGAGATGACGAAAGGTTTTATGTACTTTCTCAAGAAATGGGTACCATACCTATGAGATGATCAAGCTCAACTATTGTTTTATGCTTTGAAATGGGCAATCATTTCTGCCCGACTTCTTAGTGCCCCAAACTATTCACGTGACTTTCTCCTCTACCTGGAAACCTCACCATCCTCCCTGGGAATAGTTTTGGTTCAAGTTCATGATGACAATAGTGAGCATGTGATTTATTATCTATCAAAAGGTCTCATTGGACCTGAATTACGATATTCACATGTGGAGAAACTATCTCTCATCGTGGTCTTTGTTGTCACCCACCTTTGACACTACATATTGTTGCGGCAAACTACCGTCATTATTTTTTAGAATCCCATGGGACACATCTTGTCTCGTCAGATCACTGAAGGAAAATATTCCAAATGGATTATAATCCTCCAATAGTTTGACTTGATTTTTGTTGCTGCCAAAACTAAGAAATCTCTAGTCTTTGCCGAATTTCTATGGGATCTTCCTAGAATTGACCCAAAAGAAGTAGCTCATGATCCATTTCCTGATGAATTCTACTGATCTTTGGTACAGGGACATTCTTTTCTACCTCCAAACTAAACGATTCCGCCCAAATCTCACGTAAGACAACCGTCATCACATTCGTCACCAAGCGAAACACTATCTTATGTTGAATGATATTGTATATCGTTGTGGTGTCGATACAATTATTCGACGTTGTCTCACCCTTAATGAGGCAAAACATGTTTTAAATGACTGCCATGTTGGGGTGTGCAGTGGTCATCTTTCTGACATAACTACTGCCCATAAAATCTTGTGTGTAGGATACTACTGGCTCACTTTGTTTAAAGACTGTGTCACATCGGTCCAGAAGTGCCATCCATGTCAATTTTTTACAAAGAAAATGCATGCTCACCTTGCCCCTCTACATCCGGTCATCTTTGTCGGTCCTTTCACTAAATGGGGAATAGATTTCATAACATGCAATCCCACTTCCACTGATGGACACAACTACATCATAGTTGCGGTCGACTATTTCACGAAATGGGCTGAAGCCATTCCCACTTTCTGGGCTAAAGGAGAAACCACTGCTCTTTTCCTCTTCAATCAGGTTATATGTAATTTCAATGTACCCCGCTCGATTGTCACAGATCATGGTTCACACTTTCAGAACCAAATGATGAAATATTTAATGTCCATGCTAGGTTTTCGATAAGATCAGTCTTCTTCCTAATGTCCACAAGCTAACGGTCAAGTCAAAGCCATAAATGGCATCCTCAAGACCATGATTTGTTGGTTAGTTGGCAATCATAAAACCACATGGCATCTGTTATCACTCCAATAATTCTCAAGGTTGTTAATATTTTTGGTTTAAAGAATATTAGAGGTAACCACAAACCTACTTTTAAGCCTTAGGATCTAGCCTTCCTAATGCTCAGAGAGGGCTCTCTCTATATGATTTATCTTTGTTTGTTTTAGTTGATTTTAGACTAGTTATGTAGTATAAATTGGTTTTGGATTTTGATTTGGTTTGGTGGTGGAATCACTTACTCAGATGGATAGATGTAGGTCTGCTTACCATTGGGCTAATGGAGTCAAAGTGGCAAGCAACAGAGCAGGATCAAGGTTCTAAAGGGAAGTATTCACAGGGCAAGATAGTTGATTAACTTCATATCCTTAGGCTGATAGTGAAAATGGTTTCAATCGGGGTAAGAGGGAAATTAAGGGTTGTCAAATCTGGATAATGAGTGAAAATATAGAGGTCAATCGAAACTAGGGAGAAATTAAGAATTCCCTAATCTAGATATCAGTAGAAAACATTAAAATGACATAACAGTTCAAGACAAAGTGATTTTAAACATATTCTGAAATAATATTCCTGTTATACATTTAGATTTAGAAAACATGCAAGTGTGTGAAAACTTCAGAAAGAAACAATTGAACAAGTAGAAGGTACTTCACTGCAGTGGCTCGACACATGAATCCTGTAACATAATCTCTTTATTTCTTTAATCCAGTCTGTTGACTTGAAATTGGTACAATCACCCTCAGGTTCCAGAATAATACAACTATAGAAATGTTCAGCAATTCATCCACACTCAATACTTCGAAATGTTAAGTATTTATAAAAAAAATCTTACAAAATATCCTAAAATAAACTTACGAATTTTTCATGGAAAAATAAATATCTTCATGCAAGAAGATAGAGACATTTATCTAACTACTGCAAGTTGTCCCTGCTTTTATTGAATTTGTTGTTACTGTCTTTGATATTTTTGCTAATTTCTCTTAGGCTATTTACTCAACGTTGGCTATTATTGAGTGTCCTTCACACTTGGAGCTTTCACTCTTATTTGACTTTAGTATTTTGACTTTCATCTGATACACTTTAATCTCTGATACTCTTTGAATGTAACTTCTTTGTTACAACTTTAAATTTCACTGTTACTGTTGTTCAGTAACTGTAAAATTGCCTGCTCTGTTTTATATGTTTTAACTTTTACTGCTTCCATAGTAAATCAGCTAACTTCTCCCAATTCTCTGCATCTGGTAACTTAATTTTCACCATCCTTCTGAATATTTCATCAGCCTCTGTATACTTTAAAAAAGTGGGCTTGTTAATGAATAAGTGTTTTACCTCATGTTGCAAGCAAAAAATATTTTCAAAACTCTTGTAGAGAATTTTCCCTGTTGGAATTCCCTACATGGCTGAATTATTAGCTTACTCCTTAGCCACTTCTCTGATATTCTTATCATAGTATTCTTGTTTCATCAACCTATCATTTATAACCAGAGGATTTGGAAGGCCTTTTTGCCTTAGAATATAAAACTTCATCATGAACCTGGTTATGGCAACTTCCATGTTCTGACATTTATCTTCTAGTTGTATCATCAAATTATTTTTAGAAATAACCTTCCTAACTTCTAGGATGGTTTATGTCCTGACACTAATTCCAATCTCTTCTAATTCCTAATTATTCTTGGAATTAATAAATTTGATGATTTCATGAGCCTCTTCTGGCTTCTTTCCAAGTTCTTCTTTGATTTTTTGGATGGCTTCACCTGCTACTTTAATTAGATATTTCTGTTCATAGATAACCTGAATGGATGGCCAAATATCATTGACAGATTCAATGATATTGGCCCACAGCTTCTCCTTGACTTGTGCCATTGGTTCTTTCGGTGTTAGTTCTTTCTATAGTTTCAGCAATTTCTCATTCAACCTATTTATTTTCTGCTCTCCATTATTGCGCATAATTTGAACTAGTTTATTTTCATCATCCAAAATTTTCAACTGTTCTTTAAGTCTGTTGATTTCATTTGTCTAAATAGACATTTCCTGAATTGCCTTCACAAGTTTACCTGCCGTATCTGTAAGTTGTGTTGATATTGTAGATGACTCTATTACTGAAGTTGTTGTTGATGTAATAGGAAGTGTTGTAGCTATTGGAAATGTAGGGGACAATGACTCTGCTAATGTAGAAGGGACAGTAGTAGTAACTACTGGAACAACAGTGACAGGAACTTATTCTGATCTTGCCTTTTTATCCTGTACTAATTTATCCATCTAAATTTCCATTTCTCTCATCATCTCATATTTGTGGCTTACATCTTCTAACACTTCCTTTACTTATGGATTTTCCATAGGAGGCAGCTTAAGTTGCTTATTTAATGCAACAATGTCTGCATTTTTCTTCTTTATCAATTCATCTGCAACTTTTACATTTGTTGGATCATATCCTAATTCAATAATCAAATCTTCCAATGATTTGATTCTTTTGTCCTTAGCCTATGTGTATGCCTTTTCTAATTTGAGCTAATCTCTGATGTTCCCTAGAGTTTTTTGCAGCTTCTGTACACTCATGGATTTGTTTATCATTGTAGAATAGAGCATTTCACCAGCTTGTTTGAGAAATTATATCTAGTCAATAGGATGAAGTTCCTGCGCCTGAACTTCATATGATGTCCTTTTGTAATCTGCTGATGTTTTGGGATGCTTTACTGTGGGTTGTAGGAAGGTCATCTACATCTTCCTAGTTTAATAGTCAAAAGGAGAAAGTAATCTGCTTTGGTCATTGGGTGACTGCTTCCATTATTGAGTATATGTATCAACCTTGAGGGCCTCAATCCTGATCTTGATCTCCTTATACTTCTGCATAATATCCTTCTCTTTCTCTACTGGTTCACTGGAAGAAGATACTTCAACAATGTGATGTTTTTGAATCAACTGAGTGTTTGAAGTTGAATTCTGATGTGTTTCTTCAGAAACTGCAGGAGGAGGAGCAATGTCTTTCACCACTGCATTAATACCAATTACTTCAATAGTTTCCACTTGTTCTTCTACATGATTTAATTTTGGCTTCTTCCTGTACATCAGTTTGAATTTAGTTTCAGTTGTAGTTTGTGTTGAGTATGATCCTTCCTCTCTGAATCTTTTAGATTTTCTATCTTCTTGGGCTGGAGTCTACATGATTGCACTTTTTTCTACTAGTTTCCCAAACTCTTTCAAAGTGTTCTCCAACCATTCAGACTGATTGGAATATTTCTGAATATCTGGCTTTGAGTCATGTACATAAGGAGTTAATTTACATCTGACTTTCAACTTGCTTATTACTCCTAAAGGATCATAATACCACTGGAAACTCTGATTGAACTTTAATTCCTGCAAATTTTTTTCTTCTTGTGGACCTTCATCTCTGCTATTACAAATAAAAGGGCCAACCTGATTCTTAATTTTAAACCGTGTCTTCTTTTTGGCTACCAAGAAATTGATTCCATCGGAATTAATGATATGCCTAATATAATCAAGGGAAAATAACCTCATTGGGAGGTATTTGGGCAGCTTATATGGAAGAAGATTTGATCCATATACCCTAATCTCTGTATGGTTTTGATACAAGTACCAATATCATGTCCTACTATGCTCTAACAACTGCAGGACCTTTTTAATTTCTTCACTTACTCTTGGTTGACTGCTACTATTTAGCATGTTGATAAGTGGATGGATAAAAGAGTCATTGAAATATTTGTAATTGAATTTTGTAAAACCCTTCCTGATTAAGGAATTCCAAAAGATGACTAACTGTGGATTACCTTCAACATCAAGCTTTTGAAGGTTAATGGAAAATTTCTCAGACTGAAAGTACAAAAACATGTGAAATAAAATTGAGGAATACTTGAAGACACATTCTTCAAGCATTTTGACCAACTATTCATGAACAGTATCAGCAAGGTACTGGGAAAAATTAAAAATGGTAGCAGGAGGCTGACTAGGTGTGAAAGTAGACAGGAAACCCAATACTGAAGCATCAACATGCTCATCAGTAAAATAACCCAAAATAGAAGACAACATGGAGATGATATGTCTGGTTCTCTCAGAGAAAATGGCTATTGGATAAGGTGGATTTGTTTTGGGAGTCTCTACTGATGAAGGCATGAAAGTTTGAAATATTTGGAACCTCTTGGGGAAGTCCAGATTCAGATACAACTGGGTAAAGATCTCAATGGACAAAGGGTTTTCATCTGGCCTAGGTTGGACCTGCAGCATTTAATTAATTGAATTAGTTGTAATGGTGAACATAATTTCTTTTCCAGGGGTTATTAGGGCTCTTTGATCAGGAAAATAACAAGATTGACAGAGTCTGATCACTTCTGGGCACTGGAAAGTCGGTGGTACAACATACTTTGGAAAATTAGACTCCTAAATGAAAACTTCATCGGCTTGGTTAATGGATTTGTCATGGCCCCATTAGTAGATCTCAAGAAGGTTAAAGTCAGTGATAGGGTCACTAATTTTAAAATATTTATCAGTGAAGGGAGTGTGTTCTACATCCACAACTAGAGGTTGCAGAGGATAGATACAATGAATTTGGAAGCCATTGTTTTGTAAATTTTACTTAATTGATTAATATTTTGACTCAAGAAATAGATTTAGGCCTTTAGGATCACCTCAGAAACGTAATTACAGTTTGCAAACTGATTTAGGATGAAACAGGGACTTATCTTTTGGTTTGCAAAAGTTTGGTTCTCAGATTTTGGCAAATCCTTTAGGTAGGCCAGCAATTCCCTTATCTTTCCAAACAGGAGATTTTTCATCATAGACCTTGTAGATACGCGACATGCCACCCCAGGGAAAGGTCCCCATCAAGGTCCCATCAAGGGGGGCCCCATGCCCAAGGTCCCAAGGGACCATCAAGAGGCCCCCAAGGGCCATAGGGAAGGTCCATGGAGCCTTATAAGCCCAATGGAAGTTTAAACTTGTTCAATTATTCAATCCATGTGATTAAAAACAGTCTCAGGCCTTGGGAATTCTTGTGAAAGGATAACTAGGGTCTACAGAAAAAACTTAGGAAGGAAAGAGGGCTTTCTTTAGGTCTGCAGAGGCTCCTAAATGATTTAATTACTTATTAATTTCTCTTTATATTAAGTACATGTCTTTGCTATGAAGAATACTTGGATAAAATTAAGATTTTAAGTTTGTAGAAGGGGTTCTGAGGTTGCTGAAGCTTTTTGAGGCTTCACTAGTCTTTATAGAGCCTCTAACTATTTCTGCAGTGGTTGTAGCAGCAAATGGTTGAATTCTGTTGAAATTTGGTTTAAAACAAGGTCAGTAGAGTGATCTGGTTGCTTGAAAATAGGTCGGCAGTCTTTATTTGCGCAAAAGTGTAATAGAAATATGATGAAAATGGTTGCAAAGGGTGGCTATATGGGTTGTTTAACCAATAATGATTACCATTGAATGCACAGGTCATTTCAAATGAGAGCGGTATGGTTGCAACGAGTAGGAATACAACTAGTGGTTTTCGCATTGGCAAAGGCGATCGGGTGGTATAATTCTTGAGGATGCGACACAATCAAAGCACGAAACGTTTTAGGGAGTGAGACTCTGAAAACTGCACATTTCGCAAGGTCTCGAGTTTGTTAAGGATCGAGCTATCGGATATGCGAAAAGGCTCATCGGTCGTCAGATTTGATTAGTATAGATCTAACAGTTGGGTGAATGCGATGGATCCGTCGAGAATTAAATAGGTGGGACCAGGTCCTAGTCAATGCGGGTTATGCGATGTGGTTATAATATATATGCAAAGATTTTATGTTACATGGGGTTAGGACATTATAATAGGTGGGGTCTCAAATATATCACATGTGGGGAAATTAAACTATAGGTTTTAAAATAAAATATGGGTTGGGAAATATATAAGGGAATTAATTAAATACGGGATAATATGTTTTATATGCTGGAGTTAATAAATAAATTTAAATGTTAATAATATACACTGAAATGTAAATAAGAGTGGGTTTGTATAATACAGGGGGAATGTAAAACTACACTAAGTAAAAATAACATTGGGGTGGGTTTTCATAGTGGGACCTTATCTATGTTTTTTTAAAAATAAATACTTAGGATTAATGTATTTTGGGGGTTTTTATGAACAAAATGGAAATTAATAAAAGGATTTTACTTTTCCAAAGGAAAATATGCATTTTAACTTGGGAAAAGGGATTTTTTTTGTAGGGGAAAAGGAGTGAAGTAAGGGGGAAAATAAAAAGGAAGGGGAAGGGGTGTTTTTACAAGGGAAATGAATTTAAAAGGAAGTTATTGAATTATGAAATGATCAATTTTCTGCTATCCATGCCTTGTGAAAACTGCTTCTGCCTACCCATCAACTACCCTAACATTTTTTCTTCATTTCTATGGGTGCATTTGAGCTTGCAGACCCTTATTATTTTTCTTTTAACAACAAACTATCTAATTCTATCCTTATTTATTCCAAGGGCTTAGATTAAATTGTTGAGCACATTTATTATTCTCTACCTAACTACTAATCTTCCAATATTAAATAGTTTGGCTAGATCTTTATTCTCTATCTATCAGCATGAAATTTAAAACATGAAAGGTCAAGATTAAGGAGTTTGAACTTCATGGATTGTGGCATTTTTGACAAGATACACATGATCTTATTTTGAAAAGTAAAGTAAAAGGTAGTGACATTTGAATTTTCATCACTTTCATGATCTATTTAATCTCTTTTTTGTTGGGGTTCATTTTTTTTTGTATTCTTTTTTATCTTTTTTCTTTCAGTCCTTTGATTTTTCTTTTAGGACTATTACCCTCTTTACATTTTTTATTTTTCTAATATGGGAAAAGAATTTGTGGAAAGCAAAAGTATGTACATATTACAAGACTAATCAAAGTCAATTCAAAATTATGGATCCTATTATTATAGGACCCTAACAGTGGCTCCACATGGGGATGGAATTTCCTAGTGAAATTTCAAGAACTTTAAGATCAGTAGCCTTTTGAACTTTGATTATGCTTGCTTGGTAACTACTTTCTGATTTCTGCTTTATTCATAATTATGATATTTATCCTTCAAAGCTTAGGGTCTTCTCTCCGGGCTTCAAATTTGTAAGAAAAACATCCAATATAATATAAACTCTGCAATGTTATGTACAATGATCAAAGTAAACAAAGTGAACTAGTGTTAATCTGGAGTAAAGTAATGCTTCAATATCCTACCATTGACTGGTCCTTCTGGTAGATCTGATCCATCTATTTCCTTCAAAAAGAATGCATTGGGAGTCGTCCAAGGCAAACACACACAATCTGAAAGGCTATTTATCTAGGCCATTTTATCACGTTTTAATATTTATTCCCAATTACACTCGGTACCCATAGTATGTGTTTTTATAAAACCCATCCCCTTAAATCTCTATTAAGTTCATGCTTAAATTTCGTCAATGTTTTATCCCAACCACTTTAATTTTCATTTTCTTTATTTTGTGGTTAGTTTTGATTTTTGGGGTTCATCATGTAAGCCCTAAAAATTGCTTGGGTATTATTTTTTTCTCCACATAAAATGGGTTGGAAGGTGGGTGGAGAGAAAGTGGTAAAAGTGGATTAGTTATTTTGATTTAAATTAATATTTTTCATCCACCATTGATTAAATTAAGGAGTGGAGAATTGAACTAATAATTTTTAATTGAAATTTATAAATCGTTTAAATAGAAATAAATTATCTAACATAATTAGCGGTAGTTTATGTGGGCATAGAATAGAAAATGATAGGGTGTATTGTTAAGACACTCACGGGTGTTAAGGTCACCAGTTCAAAACTCTGTAGGAAAAAATATAGTCATGTTAAGAGCTAGTGTGGCCCAGATCAGGTGCGATCTCCTAGTGATTTTAATGGCTTACATGCCCTTGGGTCTCTATTAATCAAGCCAAAGGTTGAGTGTGCAGACATCTCAAAACTCACACAACTTAGAAAACCAAATAATATTAGTAGTGATTTATAAGGAAGTTAATTTCACTTCTTCTTTTTTTGGATTTTCAATAGTTAATCAACCTTTTTATATTAAAAAATAAAAATATTCAATCAATTAAAAATATTTCTATATTATGTTTTCAACTTAAAAGTATTTTTAATTTTTATATTTCCAATTTTGTTTAATGGTCAAGCATTTGAAGGGTATTGTCAATTGTGTTCAATGTTCAAGTTAAGGGAGTAGAACGAAAAATGATTGAACTCCTAGGAGCACAATAGGCCATGATATGTGAGATCTATGATAAACAATGTTATTAGAATATGTGTAAAGAGATAGAATAATATGAAAACGAATCAAAAGGGGTTAGGCCTACTTACTCACATACAATGGCATGATCCTCCTATAAAGGAGAACAAGGGTATCTACATCTCCACACATACATATAACAAAAGGAAATGAGAAAAATGAGGTAAAAGATAAATCTAACTAAGATATAAAAGATGCCTTTGGTCTTTGGTACAAACATGGTTGAAGTCTTCCTTTGAGGTGGTAATTTAAGGAGAGGATCAAACAAAATGTGAAGAAAGTATGATTCTCAAACACTCAGATAAGCATGTGAGTGCAACATGTCACGATAGGATTGAATATAATTCTTCAAATTCTTACAGGATTCGACAATAGAATGCAACTTGTTGTCATAGGTTGGGTATCTATGAAACCAATCATAGAGTGTCTAGTTATGATAGACCATCGAATGTTTGTGGCACGTGGACAATACATCAACAAAATGAATCATTGGCTCATAGGGTCCCTATTGTGTAGCCATTAATTGACGAAAGCTACTTCCCCCATGGGATAGAAGTAAAAACTGGTAGTTTCAAAGGTAGGAATAATGGCATCAAAGATAATATATTTTCCATAAAGAAGAGAACCAAAAATAGGCTCATGAACACCATCAATATCTACTAGAGGTGTTGCAATGAAATCAATAATGAATACAAAATTTGCAGTCAATAGGATAAGGATCATCAACTAGGCTTCCCGATGTTCAATAATTTGAAGCCTTTAGTGTGAAAACCTTTGACTTCACACATACCTGAAGGAGGATTTTCTGGTAGCAAATGTTGCCGAAATTTTCAAGGGAAAGGTAGCGTTCACCCTATTGAAACTGATATCCCAATGCCTTTTTCAGTATCATCCCAATATTTCACATGACCATATGCTCGTGCTTTAATTGTTGGGGTTCTGTTAAGACTTCAAAGATCAAGTCATTTAGCTCAAAAATTAAAAGATGATCAAGAAAAAATAAATGTCTAGGGTGTAAATGTAAATGAATTAAATTCAAGTTTAGAATAGTATTGATTTATAAAGTTTTTTATTTACCTAGTTTGTTAATTTAAGGTCATTTTATAGTTGATTTAATCAAATGTCATATATTTGAAAAAATGTGAATGTTTGTTGTATATATGGAAAACCTTCAATTATCATCAAATTTTCAATGAAAATAATTAGTGTCGTATATCCGAATACTATATCATTGGATATCTGAAGATAATTGTGTTTATCAGATATCTAATAAAATTTGGGTATTTTAAAAAACGTTCAAGAAAAATCTGACAATATAACGGCTGAATTGTTGGAGTATAGCAGCATGTATCTTCCAGGATCCAGGAAAAAAATTCTCAAGAGAGATGTGAGATTCTAGGAGGATGGGGCTCTGGGGGTTTCCTTAGACTGTGAGAAGATTTCAGTGCCTAAGTAGCTACTCCCTCAAAATCATGAGGCATGACCAACACCTTAAAGTCAACCACAACCATAGTCCAGTGGAAAGAGGGTAGTGCAACAGGATGTGGAGGAGAAACCAGGCTGAGAGAAAATAGATCAGCCAGAGCCAACCACCATAGGGAGGAAGAATGCCAAGTGGGTCAAGAGGTTGATCCAGGAGTCTACAGAGAAGGTCAAGGCTCCTAGCACCATGTTTAGGTAGAGTAAACAACCACATAGGTACACAGGTTATATGGCACTGATGACAAAGTTGGTGGATATTTAGCCTTCTTCTTATGTGGATACAACTTCTCAATAGGTTTCGTAGGATGCCATGGTGGAGGAGTATTCCTCTATCATGAAGAATTATGTATGGGAAGTTGTTCCATGACTTGAGGGGAAAACCGTAGTTGGATCTAAATGAGTGCCAAGTATGTGGCCAAAGGATCCTCACGGATTAAGGGCATAGACTATGAGGATATATTTGCCCCAGTAGCACAATATTCATCCATCATGAATATTCTAGCACTTGCATCATATATGGGGTGGAAGATCCACTAGATGGACATGAATACAACATTGCTCAATGGATTTTTCAGGAGGAGATCTATATAGAGCCTCTAGAGGGGTTTGAACAATTCAACAGAGACACACATGTTTGTAGGCTGAAGAGAGCTATTTATGGGCTCAAGTAAGCTCCGAGAGCATGGTACACTCAGATTGACAACTAAATTTGAGGAATGAGGCAGATTCCAACTTGTACTACATCATGGTTAGAGGGATTCCACACATTCTAGTTCTCTATGTCGACAACCTTATATTGATTGGAGATGAGAACTTGATCCAAGATTATAAGGAGGACCGTTCAAAGAAGTTTGAGATTAAGGATATGGAGTTTGTGCACTATTTCCTTGTCTTGGAGGTTTGTTATGGCGATGGTGATATCTTAGTGGTACAGGGAAAGTACACAACATAGATTCTCCAGAAATTTCATATGCAATATTGCAGGTCGATGGCCAAATCTATAGTCACAAACTAGAAGAAGGTGGGTGCTACCACAATAGAGCGAGTGGATCTTAGAGTATACAAGCAACTTAGTGAATCGCTGATGAAATTTTTCAACACACGACTTGATATTTGGTTTGGAGTCAACCAAATAAGCCATTTCATGGTTGAACTGACCAGAGTGCATTGGGTTGTTGCAAAGCATGTGTTTAGATATCTCATTGGAAGAACAGATTATGGATTGTGGTACAAATAGGTTGATTGAGTGAGGATTGAGGGCTTCATTGGTGTATATTGGGAAAGGAGCACCACAGTCAGGAAGAGTACTTCAGATGGCATCTTCAGCATTGGGTCAGCTATAGTTTCTTGGTACAACAAGAAGCAGAGATCAGTTGCACTCAATTCAACAAAGGTCGAGTACATGGTTGCTAATGAGGTAGCTTGAAAGGATATTTGGATGCGGAAGTTACTTGTGATAATTTTAAAACTGAGGATGGAGCCTACCATGATACATTGTGATAATCATAGTTACATTAAACTCTCTGAGAATCCAATTTTTCATGATTGCTCAAATCATTTCATGATCTTGTATCACCATCTTAGAGATTGTGTGTAGAAGGGGATAGTTAAGCTATAATACATTCCAATAGGGGAGCAGACGACATAAATCTTGACCAAGGAATTAGAAAGAGGTAGTTTTATTCATCACAGATATAAGTTGGTAGTTGTACAAAATCCCTTCCTTGCTAAGAGGGAGTACTGAAAAGTAGTGAAGGAATGGATTCCTTGATCTTTGCTTTGATTCAAGGAATCGTTTTGGAGATATTCTTAGACATCTATGAGTTCCAATGATGACTATGAGTTCAAGAAGTAGTTTGACAAGTGTGATTTTGTAGAGGATGAGTTATCTATCCTCTAGTGTAAGTTAAATTGGGAACTGAGTGAATAAGTGGAGTTCGCCTTCTAAATTTTAGGAGGATCCAATTAACTAAGAGTGTTGAATTTTGTTAACTAGAAAATTTCCAACTCAACTTCTAATTTAGAAAACTCACTAACAATAGAAAAATCGAAAATCTTATAAGGAGATCAAAGGAACATAATTAATCAATCAATTATTGGGCACGAGTTTTTGAGAAAGAGAGCTTGTGGAGGAATGAGGCAAGTGTTCCTTACGCAAACTATTGAGGAAGGAAATTTTCTCTTTGGATTACACATAGAAATAGGGGAAATCCCTACTTAATAGGAGCTTAGCCAATGATATGAAATAGGAGATTATTTCCTAAGGTTTTGTGTTGGAAAATTAGAGCCTCTAGTGCATATAGGAGAAGGAAGTTGGTCAGTTATTAGGAAGAAGTTTCAGGCCTAGGACAGGCAGGAAAAATCTTTTATTTTCAAATTAGAACCAACTTGTATGTGTATCAGATCTATTGCTCAATTTTCCTTAATAAAATTATAAAGAAAGCGAGGGTTTCCCTTTTTGGTTCCCTAGAAAATTTGTGTGTTTTATTGTGTAAATTTTGTGAAATTATTTCTATTCTACTCCATTTCTATTTGGCAGAGAAATTATGTGTCTGTGTGAAAAGAAAATTTGTTTTCAAATTGTTCATAATAGTAGATCAGAATTTCATGGAAAAGTCGATCTACAGTGAATGCCACATTAAATAAATAAATAAATATGATAATCTGTCAAGAAAATGAATCTAATGTGATTTATTGGTTAAAGAGGGTATATCTTTATCCCTAAAACAAAGTCATTCATTTGGGTATTTCTAAAACGTATCGATACTTTACAAGAAATATTTTTTTTCTGAAATAGGTTAATAACCCACACTGTGAATGTTGTCAGGATGTCATGTCAAAGACTCAAGAGTGCCTAATTGATGAAAGGGAAGCAAACTCAAAATCCTATCGGTTATGTTTTGGGTTTCTCTATAGCATACATTTGTATAAATGTGACCCCATGAGTTAGTAGATGTCCATGACATGTCATTAACATTGATTGATATGATAACAGGTAGGGATTCCCTAAAAAGGCTTGGTACATTAACAATAAATTTTGGAAAAGTTGACTTTGGTGAAACTTCACATAGTTTTTTTTTTTCAAACCGTGATCATGTAATTTTCACATTTCTATATTGATTCAGAGAACCCTATAGTGAAATGTGACAATTCGGTATCAAAATTTCAATTTTCCATTTCCAGAGTGACACAATTCAAAATTACTAACATAAATGACTAATTCATATACTTGTTGTACTTGTTATTTGGTCATATTTTTATTATTTGCCTATAATAGTCATTTACATTAATCATTATTAATTTTGTCACTTATTATCTATTCATATATTTTAGTCCTAGACTAAATTAGTCATTTAAGTTAGTCGCTTTCAATTTAGTCACTTATTATCTAGTCATATATTTTAGTCCTAGACTAAATTAGCCATTTAAGTTAGTCTCTTTTAGTTTAGTCACTTATTATCTAGTCATATATTTTATCCCTAGACTAATTTAGTCATTTAAGTTAGACAATTTTAGTTCGGTCACTTAAAATTGCTCAAATTTAGTAGTAATTCACTTGAAATAATTGTGGTGACTAACGTTTTTAGTCACTTAGTCACTAATTTCATCATTTTCTACTAGTGATAAGATGACTCATTACTTGACAACTCTTATCGCGAAATCCCCGATGAGCTGAGTTGTCAATATTGTTGATCTTGCAAAGTTCATAAACGATGGTCTGAGGCAAGCATGTGTTAAATGGATTTCAAGTAACAACTCGAAGAAGTGGTGATGAAGTAAAAGCAATGTTTGTGAGATTCCAGAGTGGACGTGAGCATTGATGAAGACCAATGAGACAGAGACCAGTTATGTTTTTGTAATATGTGATCTCTATTTTGTAATTTGTGATTTATGTAATAATGTAAGCATTAAAAGGGGGACTGATCTAAATAGGAAAAAAGTATTTTTGTTGTGCTAGCTTCCTCATCAGTATAAAAGAAAAGTGCTTAAGGATTGTTTCAAATAGCAGGTTTATGAGAGGTTTTATGTGTCAAATTTTTGTGTCTTCTATAACCAATTCATGAATTAAATTAGCTTTAAAAACACATAAATAACAAGCAAATTTCTTAGAATATAATATGCAGCAAATACATTACACATTAGTGATTAAGGATTTCACCCCTCCTGGGCTACGTCTCCTTGGACCAGATTCAATGGCTTGGCCCTCTTCGATTAACAGATCAAAATTTTGAATATGGTCATTTCCTGAGCTCTAATGGCTCTCAAACCTACTCCAAATTGTTAAGAATATCCAAAAATGCTAGGATTGCCTCTTTCTAAGCCCAATTTGGTTGAAATTTGCTCAAGTTATGGTATCATCAATTTTTCCTAGGAAAGCTCCTCTAAAATTGGAGCAACTCCAGTTAACTCTGCCAGAACTAGAGATCTTGCCGAAATTGGTGGACTCCACCAACTTAACCCGCATGGATAAAATCGCATTATCTGGAGATTAGTGGTGTTTAACTATGGTTTAGGCATGTTTAGAGTGTTAACTCCACCATTAGGGATAGGCCTATGTCGTGGTCATGAGCCGAGGGTATCGTGGTAAGGGGCTCGCCCTACGGGGCCGAACCCTATTTTCTTTCGACGGAACATATTTGAAACTTCATATAGAAGTTTTAAAATTAGTCTTATAAGAAATAATGTTGTGGTATATTGGTATTGAGGTTGTGTGTTGCGGGCGAGGTCACATGGTTGACCTTGACCTTCGCCCATCCTCCCATATGAAATTTTATTCGACCATACAATTCCATTTTGACCTTTGGGATGGGGCATGTGACAGCGCCTAGCTGCACCACGCGTCCTCATCTCATTGTTTCATTAAAAAAATAACTAAACTTTTCCATGTAGACTAGATATTCAGGCCAACAACAAGCTGACAAGTGTCAGCACACCACTGGCCATAGAAAAACCCATGTTGACCAAAAATTAACTCCTTTGACCCTATTTGACTATTTTTTTTTTTAAATTCGCATGTTTGGCAAAGCAGACAACAGGCTCTAACTTTCTCATACGGATTCGGTTTTTGATGAAACGAAGTGCGTCAGATTCACGGCGATGAGCACTTCGTAGTCATTCTGGTTTCGAGTGATTCTAATAACTTTCATTTTTTTTGCAATTTTTTTCCCCCAATTCAGTTTCTAATCACTCCTTCCCACTGAAAGGCTTTTGGACCCACAAATTTTTTTTTTTTTATCTGATGACAGTTTAATCCTATTTACTTTTCCAAGTTCTATAGACTTGATTCTACTTCGAAAAATATTCATGACAACCACTTTGGTTCCTTGACATGCCTACTCTTGCAAATGGCTTGGTACTTCAATCAATGTCCTCCTTTCGCAACTGAACCTTTTTGGTTGCTTGATGACTAATGAAAAACATCTCAATGTAACAAAGTGATCTCTTTTTTCTTGGAAATATTAACAGATTGCCTTCCCACTAAGAATCTTGTTTCTCCTTTGCATAAACATGCATTTGATGCAAGCTTCTCCTTGGAAACACTTTTACAACTTAAGCCCATCTGAGTGAACTACAACAATGAATTCAAATATCAGTAATCACTAGAAATGAAATGACCATTCTTTTACCTTCACGGTACCAAATTCCACATCTGGAAGAATGTATTCCCCATCTCTTTTGCATCTTTGCGTCATGCATCATATGGTCTACAAAACGGTCGTTGCTGCAATCTTTTGTCATCATGTCTCTCTTTCAGCTTCTTGATTCCATCATCCTTCAGTAATGACATGCTTCTCATGCAATGATTTGAGAATTAAGGCTAATCATGAGCCTCTCGCTCAAGAGTGGACCTTCCAAAATCCCGAGACATCTTGTCACAAGCAAAACCATTAACTTGAAAAACACATCATGCAAGAAACACAACTTGACAACCTCTTCCTTTCAATCCTTCAAAGCAACAAATGTGACATCCTGTGAACATCGCCATGAATTCTTGCATATTGGTGTAAAATCCCATTGACCAAACACAAGTCGAAAAAACATGCATCTTCAAACCATTGAATCTTAAGTAAAAAAAAAATCATGTATAACACTTGACGATTCTTTTCCCAAAACAACAAGAATTTCACATCTCATGAAACAGGTCATCAACATCTCCCTTTCATCCTTTAAATCAACTCTTCCAAGTCGATAAGGCATACATGTAACAATCAATCGACCAAAATAATTAGATCACTCATGCATGTGCAAATGATCAACACTCTCAAGTTGACAACATACATGTTAACAAAGCAATCAACCAACACAAGTCAATCACTCATGCATGTTCAAGCGAAATGAAACTATAAACAATTCCACTTTTCACACACACAAAATCTCATGTATGTATAAAATTCTCAAATCTCTCACAAGTACAATCACAAGTACAAGAATCACATTGGTATGTATGAGTACTTAAAGAGCTAAAATGACCAAATTTGTTGCAATAAATTGAGTCAACATACTCCAATTTCAAACACCTTCCTGGCGTAAACAGGAAACACGCATTCTAGAGAAAAATTAATGCTTTCACATGCAAATTTCAACTACAAATTGCCATCTTTGCTACATCTAAATGAGTCAACATAACTCTACTTTTCCAACATCTTACTTTGTAAAATATGAAACATAATTTCAAGAGAAAAGAAATGCATTCAGATAACAAGGAAATGCATCAATAAGGAAATATTTGCATCAATTATCAAAATAAATGCAAGAACTTAATTGGTTAAGAAATATATCCATCTCTTTCCAAACCACTTCAATGGTGCTTCTTTCAGCTGCACTTCATCATTGTATCATCATGACCCACATAAACTATGGAATCCTATTTTCCATTATTGTCAAAATCTCTCTCCACTTTCTTCAAATGTCGTGGATGACATGTTGGATACAAAGTCCAACACTTGTTGACAAGATGACCCCGCTTATGGCAATGAGTGAAAAATAATTGCGTCCCATTTTCAACATGGTTTTCATTGTCCATTGGACCTTTGGCTTTTTGTCTCCTTTGTTTTTAAAGTTTCCTGTGTATGGCTATCTTCTTCCAACACCTTGAAACAGTATGGTTATTCAAACCACAAAAGGAAAATGTAAATTTTCTCCAAATATTATGTGAGTATTTTCCATGTTTATCATAATTAAAAGAAACTTGATTAAAGGCAGATTTATACATTACGCATTCACCTTTGTCACCTTCTTGAGGAGGTGAATTTGATGAGGTAGTGGATCCTTTCAGAATAACAACAATGGCTTCAATAGATTTAGAGCTTTCAACATCCTCTTGTTTTCCATTTCCATTAGTTGCATGCTTATGTGCATTTTCTTGCAAAGTGGGTGTAAAACTTTTGCATTCCTCATGAACACAAACTTCACAAGCTTGAGGTAATGAACATGTAATGAAAGTATTTCTTGGAACACCTTCATGTGCCTCCTTGGCTTTGGAGCATTCTCCCTTTCTTTATGTCCATAACCACTACTTGCATGGCTAAAATAAATCTATTCAACAGTGGGTGTAAACCTATTGTATTCCCCACGAACACAATATTGTGGTAGTGAATATGTAATGGAAGCATTTCTTGAAAAATTTCCAAAATTCTCCATATTTTTTTAGTGCTCTACATCATCTTGTTCACCAAAACCTATACCCATTTACCTATACCTTCCCTCAACAACAATAGGGTTTATAATTCCTTGTACATGTTTTCCTAACCCTTTACCTTCATAGCCAATATTTTTTAACAATTTGGACCCTATTCCTCTAGTGTGCCTTTCAAAAACACAAAAACATTCATCTTGAGAGGAAATTGAAGATAAACCTGATTTGGATAGCTCATTTTCATGCACATACTTGGCTAGGGGTTCCTTGGCATAATGGAGTTGAATCTCCATCTCATGCATCTTTTTTAGGGTTTCATTTGCAATATGGGGTTGAGTCTCCATCTCATGCATATTTTCAACAAACTCTTTCTTCTCCTCATTCATGGCCATCAAATTCTCCTGAAGCCTACTACTCTCCTTCCTATCTTCAACCATCTCTTGCACCATATCTCTCGTGACAAAGAGCTTCTACAACATCTCTTCATCAACAATTCTTGCTAAGGAAGCTTGATTAGAAACAATGTTGGATGAAGTTGCCATGTTCACACTTGTAATGCATAAAAAATATTCTTTGCTGTGATTTGAGAGTTGGGTCCTCAATCTTGGCCTTCTCCACTCTTCAGCTTATGTTATCACCAAAATAGGACCCTGATAGGCTGCTCATCAAGTCAATATCAGTGTAACTATTTCAAACCAATATTTTAGTTGAGGGTTAGCCTCCTCAGCCTGAGAGGGCTCTCTCAAGTATTAATGATATTGATTAAAGATGTAGATAGATGGCTAACTCTATGGTTTATGATTTTTTATGTTTATAGGTTGAAATATAGAGACTTGATACCATTGGGCTATGGAGTCAGTGACAGAGATAAAGATAACAAATAAATCTTCTTATAAAAATGAGGCTTGTATATACTTCAATGAAAGAGTGACACAGTCAGAACAGTCTCAATAACTTGAGGTTCAAAGGAAGTCAGAGCACATGGTACATGAATTTTGAGTAATGATACATCAATATATTGAAAGGAAAGTATTTAAAAGAGATTCATAAAATATTAACACTTAAAGGAAGTCAGAACATGAATAACCATGAATTCTGAGTAATAAGTATTAAAACATTGAAGAAAACCTTTCAAAGGTAGGATTCAGAAAACTCAATTCACCATAGTTCAAAACTTAAAGGAAGTCAGAGCATGTTCCTCCATGAATTCTGAGTAATAATCATTAAGACTATGGAAGTAAAACATATCAAAGATAAAAGATAAAACTCACTGAAGTACACTAAGAATCTCAGGTTTGCCAAGAAGAAAACCCCTCTGCATTACTAATCACAGTCAATTACATAAGACAACCCTTTTGCCAAAAAGTCTTCAACCCTTTATGAATTCAACCTCATGCTTGATATATAGTATTTACAATATTGGATTCCATGATCCACCACTAGGAGAATTAGAATTTCCTTTATTGACACCTATTCTACCCATAAAACAGAATTTTAATTACAAAATGACAAGTAAACAGTCTTTGAAGAGTCCTAATCCAAATAGGAGAGAAACTCCTAATTATGCTTGAAACAACCTTATATAAACTTAAATGCTTCCTTTGACAGCTGCAATCCCAAGAGGTCAAATTTGGATGATGCCTCCACCTTTGGTGTAATCCTTTGATGATGTCAAAAACTGTCCTAGAAATCAGGAGACAGATTTTCTATTTTTTAGCCCTTATCTTCCATGTTCATCTTCAAGCAGCTTTGTTAACATTGATGACTGTTTCATATGTGTCACATATGCCAATATTCCCTTGAAAACTTTAATCTTCCACTTGTGCAAAGAAATTTCTCTGAAATAGTGTAAAAGGATATGAAACTCGATGCGCTACGAAAGTAGCCTGTTTTCGTAGCGCAGTTTGTAGGTCATTGTAAAACTCTGTCCTCTAACCATCTTTTCTCATGTTTTGCACTTTGAGTCTTTAACTGTGATCTTCGTGTATCCACTAGAAACATCAAACCTCAAAATTTGTCTTTTTGTTAATGAAAAACTAATTTAAGATTCATCATTTTTGCACTTGTTCCATTTCCCTATTTTACTATTTTTACCTGAAAAATAGGTGTTGAGACAGAGATTTTATCTCCTCATCCAAAATGTATTTTGATAAACCGAAGGATGCTTTTGGATACCAATCTTTCTTGAACAAAAACTCTCTTGGGTTTTTGAAATAACTCTCCTACTACCCAGAAATTGTCTTTGAACAACATGTGTAAAACTAGAAAATTCTGATTTCTAAAAATATGGCTTCAAAGAAAGCCTTGTATCTCCCAACTGGTAACACTTGTGAGAAAATTGATATAGGTTATTGTAGAGAGAGATTTTATGAAGAGAAACCTCTTTCATAATTCCAAAATACCTTTTCTTGTGGCCATAAACGGATTTTGAAGTGAACTACTAAAACTAGAAAGCAGACTTTTTCTCTCAATGACTTTCAGTAGTTTCGTAGTGCAAGTTGAGTCATCAATTTCTCCCACCTCATAATGAATTTGAACAAACAGAAAGAGGTTTTTGTATTTAGGTATGTTAGGAAGAAAAACCTCTTTTAGCGTTCACAAATTCATTTTAAATTTCCCATAAACCTCCTTGGAAAGTTACTACTAAAACCAGAAAACAGAGTTTTTTGATGAAAAAGGTTGCTTTAGCAGTTTCATAGCGCGCTACGAAAATAGCTTGTTTTCGTAGCACAAATCACCTTTTTTGAACTAGCTGCACTATGAAACTGTGGATTCTTGTATGATTGCAAAAATTTAATCCTAAACTTAATGGAATGACTTCTAAATGGATGATGGGACTTTTTAAGCATGAAATGAGACTTAAAAGACCTTATTTGGAAATGAAAAATGACATCTTAAGACCTTTAACCTATCACTTACCCAATTCATAAATGAAATGACTAAAGACCTACTTGAAACCATGACCAAAAGCAGATCTGACACAATGATTTTTTTGAAAATTTAGGGTGTGATAACAGCGGCTGCACTAGGGATAGTGTGCCCTTGTGGTACACTAAGAACTGGTAGCTCCAGTGCTGCTATCCATCCTTCTCCAAGCTTCTCCTCAAGCTTTAATGATTTCCGCAACAAGGACTCAAACTGCACCTACTAAAAAATTCTTTGCTCAACCTACCTTGAGCTTATTTGCACATTCCTACCTATCCTATCAGCTGCAATTTCCACTTTAGCTCAGGCAACATGATATTTCCAATAAAGTCAATCAATTGTCTTTTCTGATATATGAGGTTCTTGACTGCATTCGACCTCAAAGTAACCATGATAATGAGATGACCAAAGAAACTTATAATGTATCTGATCTTCATAATTCAAATGAAAAGGAAATACTGGTGTGCAAAGCTTTTCCATGTATTTAGCTATAGGATCCAAAAATACATGATCAATTTGATGTTCTTTATGACATTATGGCTATTCAAACTGATCTTCAAAAATAGTGTATTCTTCCTTAACCTCAAAAGAGAAAGGAAGTAACACCCTCTCTTTGTGTTCTGCCATAGGAAGCTTTTGAAAATGATGATCATGATCATGAAGACTATATGATTGAATTTGACCTTGTAAAGCTTCAATGTCTTTCTCAATGTTCTTAGCAACTTCATCTAAAAATTTAATCTTATCTTCTATCTTGCACTTAAATGATTTTAGATAAGAAGACAAGGATAAAGAAAAATTTTCATCTAGTTCTTCATTAATATGATCATCATTCCATTGTTTGAAACCTTGAATTGAAGGATATTTTTCCACCAACTCTGTTCTGTCTATCCATTCCAACAAAAACATAAGCCAAAAGTCTGTAAATGACTTAATAGATCTGATAGGAAAAATTTCAATCCACTGTCTACATTTCCCTTGAAATGAATCATAGAAAAACATAATGCAAACATCTTCATGTTTGACTCTAAGAAGCTCAGTAAAATCATAGAAATCTGATATATGCTTCAAACTCAAACTCAAATCTTCTCCATTGAATTTTGGACCATTCCTTAAAAAATATGTATCCTTGGGAAAATTATTTGGGAAACCATGAATTCCTGAAAAATTTATACATGCATACCTTGAAACAAGAATGGCAACATCTGAGTTCTTCATAAGTCCAGTGGAATCACCATGAATCTATGAATTTTTAATTCTTCAACAATGGAGTTGCCAAGGTAGTTTTGGAGCCTCGAAAATATTCCTGAGCTCCTGCTACCTTCAAGAGTTCAGCTTCATGATTTTAGGGAGATGTATATCTTCAGACTCCCGGCAGACGCACCAAAATGTTATCGCCAAAATAGGACCCTGATAGGCTGCTCATCAAGTCAATCTCAGTGTAACTATTTCAGACCAATCTTTTAGCTGAGGCTTAGCCTCCTCAGCCTGAGAGGGCTCTCTCAAGGATTAATGATATTGATTAAAGATGTAGATAGATGGCTAACTCTACGGTTTATAATTTTCTATGTTTATAGGTTAAAAGATAGAGACTTGCTATGATTAGGCTATGGAGTCAGTGACATAGATAAAGATAAAAAATAACTCTTCTTATAAAACTGAGGCTTGTATATACTTCAATGAAAGAGTGACACAATCATAAAAGTTTCAATAACTTGAGGTTCAAAGAAAGTCAGAGCATATGGTACATGAATTCTGAGTAATGATACATCAAGATATTGAAAGGAAAGTATTTAAAAGAGATTCATCAAAGCTTAACACTTAAAGGAAGTCAGAGCATGAATAACCATGAATTATGATTAATAATTATTAAAACATTGAAGAAAACCTTTCAAAGGTAGGATTCAGAAAACTCAATTCACCATAGTTTAACACTTAAAGGAAGTCAGAGCATGTTCCTCCATGAATTCTGAGTAATAAGCATTAAGACTATGGAAGTAAAACATATCAAAGATAAAAGATAAAACTCATTGAAGTACACTGAGAATCTCAGGTCTGCCAAGAAGAAAACCCCTCTGCATTACTGATCACAGTCCATTACATAAGACATGTTGAGATTGAAACAAGATGATGAGCTTAGTGGAAAGAAGTCGCCTTCACTAAGTGGGCCCGTAGGCTATTTTTAGCGCAAAGTCTATTTTAGACTATGTCTATTTTTAGACATATGGATCATGTTCTATGAGTTGCAAGATGCTATTTGTGGATGGTTGGTCAAGTCGGAAAAAATAGATGGACTTCTATTTTTAGACATATTGAGCGGAATCTATTTTTAGATTTCCAGTCTAAAAATAGATATGTCAAATATTATTAGCTCTTAATAATATTTGGACTATAAACATTATCTTATTCTCTTGGAGCAGTTCAGTTAAGTGCACAGATGTGGCACAGGAGCTGACATAATGAATTACACTATTCCTAAGGGTTAAGTGGAGCTATTGCATGGATACTTTAGTTAGAACTCATGTGACAGAGTTTGGTGGAGTTGATTGAGGAAGTTAGTGGAGTTGTATTCAGTTTAACTAATCTAAACATAGTTGAGCTATTTGTATTAAGTTTAACTAATTGATAAAATTAGTGAGAGTGGTGTGAATTAATTATTAATTAATTCACTAATTATAAACTCATTAATCAACTAAAGAATGCATCAGTTAACTTCAGTGCATGGACAGTTTCAGTGGAGACCAGTGCAGAAATAGGTGAAAGAGCAGGTTAACTATCAGTTGTGACTATACTGTTGCTATTTGCAACACACAGATAGGTGGAGAAGCCCATGAGTATTGTGCAATACAAGCCAGGTGGTTTATCTATTTAATGAAGCCATCCAATAGCATTGATTACGCAATAGAGGCTGGCTATCAAGTGGCAAAAGATTGGAGCATGTGTTTTTCTAGATCTAGCTTGATAGTGTGTAGCAATTGAGGGTGTGCATGAGAGCTTGTGAGGAGCTTTGTACTATGATTGTTACATGATCTCCATGACATATAATATACAGATAGTTGGGGTTTTCAGCTTTAAGCTTTCCTATTAAATACTGTGTTCATATGTGTGATTGTTCGTGGTTTTAATGTGTGCATGCAATTGATTTTATTTCCGCAATTAATGATCAATGGTAGAAGAGATTCTGTATTATGCATGAAGCTAAAATAGTGTGTGATCAGGAGAATCTCGGTGAATAATATATCAGTTATTCAAATTTATACATGGTATCAAAGAGATATTGATCATTGGAGCAATTGCAAAACATTGAAGCGGTTGAGTTTTGTGCTAGTGGAATTCAAATTTGCAGTAGTGCTTTCTTGGTGTCGAAGTTGAGATGTCTTTAAACGAATTGTGATTGGAGTATGCCCTTGAGGGAAGCTCAAATTATATTGCATGGAAGGACAAGATGGAGGCGGTGTTGGATTACAATGGGTTGAAGGAGTTCATAGATGTAGAAATTCCAAAACCTACTTCTAGCGATGCTGCCGTACTTGACGCATGGCAAACGAAGACAGCAAAGTGTCGAAGGATTCTGTTGGAAGGTGTGAAGGATCACATAGTGTCCAGCCTTCATGGTAAGGCTTCTCCATTCTTGACGTGGAAAGCTTTGACAAATTTATTTCAAAGCAAGAGCGACCAGAGGAAGTTGGCACTCAAGGACAAACTCAGGAACATAAAAATGGAGAAAGGCGACAGTATGCCCAGGTACCTTACGAAGTTCATCTAATGCAGGGATGAGCTAGGAAGTGTGGGGGTTACTGTTGATGACGAGGACTTGGTGAGCTTGGCTCTCCTTGGGCTTCCAAAGAGTTGGCATTCCTATCAGGACTCTGTCAATGGTCAGGAAAAATTTCCAGGATGGGAGCGACCTTGGTCGGATCTTGTGCAAGAGGAGATAAGGCGGAGTATCAAGGACAGATATTCATCAAAGAACTCTGATGAAGATAATTGTGCTTTGGCTGCCAAATCAAAGAAGGGGAAGAGCAAGAAATATTCTCAATTCGGTGCGAAAGGCAAGAAGCAGGACATGTCCAAGGTGAAGTGCTTTCACTGTCACCAACACGGACATTATGCCACTAATTGTCCACAGAAGAAGAAAAATAAGCAGTATGCTAGATCTGCAACTGGAGAGGCCTTAGCCTTGCAGTTTGAGCTATATTTTTCACTGATCGCATGCTTGGTCTCATGACGGTTCACAAGTGGTGGTTTCTTGACAGTGGTGCATCTTTTCACATGACAGGAGATCGAGATTTGTTTACTGATCTGGATGAGAAAGACCTTGGAGTGCACATCGAGATGGGCGATGATGGTAGATACAGTGCGACCGGTATCGGTACCATTTCCTTTGAGAGGGAGTCTGGTAAACCCTTCGTATTGAAGGAAGTGATGCATGTTCCTGGATTGAAGAAGAATCTTATCTCTGTGGCGATGTTAGAAGACAAGGGATATGATGTTGTCTTTAGCGAGGGAAAGGCTTTCCTACGCAGTAAGGCAACTGGTGAGACCCGGAGGATAGGGGTTCGAGTTAAGAACCTTTATCAATTGCAGGTAGATGGCTGCGCAGCAATGGCAGGCAAGGTAGAAGGAGTGGTGAGCCGGGATGATGGCGAGTTGTGGCACCGGAGATTGGGCCACCTTCACCATGGAGCTTTGAAGATACTACAACAGATTTCTACTGGGCTTCCTAAGGGTACTCTTGCGCAGTCAGATCAGTGCAAGGGATGTACCTTGGGAAAATTTGTGAAAGCCACCTTTCATGAGAAGGATATTCATGCCATGACGATCCTTGAGAGAATTCACACAGACGTGTGTGGACCTTTCTCAGTAGCTTCGACAGCAAAGCACAGGTATTATGTGATATTTGTTGATGATTTTTCTCATAAGTGTTGGATCTTCTTCATGCAGAAGAAGAGCGAGACATACTCAAAGTTCTGTGAGTTCAAGGCACTGGTTGAGAAAGAATCGCGGAAGCAGGTGAAGGCTCTTAGGAGCGACAATGGTGGTGAATTCATCTCGCGAACCTGGGCGACTTGGTACGTAAGGAATTAAGAGAGCTATAAGACCTCATAACCCACGTAACGGGGTTGGTCGAGCGGAATAAATGTAATGATCGGTGCCGTACCTGACGATGTTGCATGATCAAGGCCTTCCCATACACTTGTGGGCTGAGGCATGCAATACTGCAGTATATGTGCAGAACCGTTGTCCTCACATGATACTTGGCATGAGTACACCTGAGGAGGCGTTTTCTGGTAAGAGGCCTGATATTTCCCATTTGAGGATTTTTGGTTCACCTGTTTACATTCATGTGACGAAGGATGCCCTCTCTAGTAGTGGAGCCGAACATTGCAGGTTGGTACATTGTGTACACTGATACACCCCACAACTATCGTGTGTATTTTCCAGACAGTCGCAAGACTGTTGTGCGACGGGATATCAAATTTCATGAGGAGAAAGCCATGAAGTGTTCGATTGAGAGGGAGCCACACTTGCATGCAGATGAGGAGCTATTAGTTCCTAAGGATGAGCTTCAGGATGTGGATAATCCACAAGAGGAAGTTCATGGAGTGGAAGAGACCACTCAGGCAGCGCCAACCATCAGAGGGCGAAAGCGCACTACAAAAGCTGAGCGACTGGCTCAAGATGTAGATAAGGTTGTAGGATCACCTACATCACAGCGCAGACAGAGACAGTCACCTGACCGGTATACTGGATACATGGCTCTTATGATCAAGTGTATCGTGATAGATCCATCCTCTTTCGAGGAAGCTGTGGAGGACCCCGCATGGGTAGATGCCATGGTGGAAGAGTATGATTCGATTGTCAGAAATAGTGCATGGGATATTGTCCCAAGGCCAGAAGGGAAATCATTGGTGGGTTCGAGATGGATCTACAAAGTGAAGCAGGCAGCTGACGGGAGTGTGGAGAAGTAAAAGGCAAGATTTGTTGCCCGAGGATTTTCACAGATTGAGGGGATCAATTATGAGGAAACCTTTGCACCTATCGTAAGGTATTCTTCCATACGGATGATTCTTGCTCTCTCAGTGCAGATGGGGTGGCATATTCATCAGATGGATGTGAAGACTGCATTACTCAACAGGGTGATTGAGGAGGAGGTGTACATAGAGCAGCCCGAAGGTTTCGAGATCTTCAGCAGCGAGTCGCATGTGTGCAGGCTCAAGAGAGCGTTGTATGGGTTGAAACAAGCACCTCGTGCTTGGTACACACGGATAGACAGTTATTTCACCGGACTTGGATTCTCCAAGAGTGAGGCGGATCCTAACCTATACTAGATTGTGGTGGAGGGTAAGTTGCTGATCATTGTACTTTATGTAGATGATTTGATTTTGACAGGTGATGAACTGTTGATACACTCATGCAAGGCTGATCTTGCAAAGGAGTTTGAGATGAAGGACTTGGGCCTCCTTCATTATTTCCTGGGATTGGAAATTTGGCAGCGCAATGATGGATTGTTTGTTTCTCAAGGCAATTATGCCCGGGAGATACTGGAGAATTTCAACATGCATGGTTGCAAGCCTGTTGATACTCCTCTTCCTGGTGGATGGAGGAAGGAGGATGCTACTTTAGTGGCGGTAGTGGATGCCACTGTTTATCGACAGTTGGTGGGGTTGCTTATGTATCTGGTTAATACACGACCTGACATATGCTATGCTGTTAACCAGCTTTCACAAGCTATGGTTAAGCCAACCAAGCTCTTCTGGAAGGTAGGTAAGCATGTATTGAGATATCTTAGAGGCACATCGAGATATGGATTATGGTACAGACAGTCGGATGAGGTGAAGATGTGTGGCTTCACGGATGCAGATTGGGCAGGGAGCCCAACGGACAGAAAGAGCACATCTGGAGGGATTTTTAGTACCTGCCGACAATGCTTGGTACATCGTAGCGTAGATCCGTGGCACCCGCCCAAAGAGGTTGAGTATATGGTGGCACTTGGCCGCATGCGAGGCTATAAGGATGAGGAAGATCCCGGGTCGGGCTGTTTGGCTCCTTACACTTGGATCCACAGATTTATTGTGATAATCGAGTTGCATCAAACTCTGCTAATCCAAAAGATTTCATGATAGATCTGCAAAAACATTGACATCCAGTATCATCATATCAGAGATTGTGTGCAGCGGAAGATCATGTTACTTTCATACATTCCCACGGAGGATCAGGATGCTGATATCTTGACGAAGGCGCTCACCAGGAGAAAATTCGAATACCACAGGGGCGAGATAGGGGTTGCAGATAATCCTTATCTTGTTGAGAGGGAGTGTTGATATTACAACAAGATGGTGAGCTTAGTGGAAAGAAGTCGCCTTCACTAAGTGGGCCCGCAGGCTATTTTTGGCGCAAAGTCTATTTTTAAACTATGTCTATTTTTAGACATATGGATCATGTTCTATGAGTTGCAGGATGCTATTTGTGGATGGTTGGTCAAGTTGGAAAAAATAGATGGACTTCTATTTTTAGACATACTGGGAGGAATCTATTTTTAGATTGCCAGTCTAAAAATAGATATGTCAAATATTATTAGCTCTTAATAATATTTAGACTCTAAACATTATCTTATTCTCTTGGAGCACTTCAGTTAAGTGCACAGATGTGGCACAGGATCTGACAGAAGGAATTACGCTATTCCCCAGGGTTAAGTGGAGCTATTGCATGGATACTTCAGTTAGAACTCATGTGACAGAGTTTGGTGGAGTTGATTGAGGAAGTTAGTGGAGTTGTATTCATTTTAACTAATCTAAACATAGTTGAGCTATTTGTATTCAGTTTAACTAATTGATACAATTAGTGAGAGTGGTGTGAATTAATTATTAATTAATTCACTAATTATAAACTCATTAATCAACTAAATAATGCATCAGTTAACTTCAGTGCATGGACAGTTTCAGTGGAGACCAGTGCAGAAATAGGTGAAAGAGCAAGTTAACTATCAGTTGTGACTATACTATTGCTATTTGCAACACACAGTGATTAGAGAAGCCCATGAGGATTGTGCAGTACAAGCTAGGTGGTTTATGTTATTTAATGAGCCATCCCATAGCATTGATTACGCAATGGAGGCTGGCTATCAAGTGGCAAAATATTGGAGCATGTGTTTTGCTAGATCTAGCTTGATAGTGTGTAGCAATTCGAGGGTGTGCTGAGAGCTTGTGAGGAGCTTTGTACTATGATTTTTACATGATCTCCATGACATATAATATACAGATAGTTGGGGTTTTCAGCTTTAATATTTCCCATTAAATACTGTGTTCATATGTGTGATTGTTTGTGGTTTTAATGTGTGCATGCAATTGATTTTATTTCCGCAATCAATGATCAATGGTAGAAGAGATTTTGTATTATGCATGAAGCTAAAATGGTGTGTGATCAGGAGAATCTTGGTGAATAATATATCATTTATTCAAATTTCTACAAGATAGCCCTTTTGCCAAAAAGTCTGCAACCCTTTATGAATTCAACCTCATGCTTGATATATAGTATGAAAAATATTGGATTCCATGATCCACCACTAGGATAATTCGAATTTCCTTTCTTGACACCTATTCTACCCATAAAACAGACTTTTAATTACAAAATGAAAAGTAAACAGTCTTTGAAGAGTCCTATTCCAAACAGGAGTGAAACTCATAATTATCCTTGAAACAACCTTATCTAAACTTAAATGCTTCCTTTGAAAGCTGCAATCCCATGAGGTCAAATTTGGATGATGCCTCCACCTTTGATGTAATCCTTTGATGATGTCAAAAACTATCCTAGAAATCAGGAGACATATTTTATTTTTTTTAGCCCTTATCTTCCATGTTCATCTTCAAGTAGCTTTGTTAACATTGATGATTGTTTCATATGTGTCACATATGCCAATATTCCCTTGAAAACTTTAATCTTCCACCTGTGCAAAGAAATCTCTCTGAAATAGTGTAAAAGAATATGAAACTGGCTGCGCTACGAAAGTAGCATGTTTTCGTAGCGCAGTTTATAGGTCATTGTAAAAATATGTCCTTTAACCATCTTTTCTCCTATTTTTAACTTTGAGTCTTTAACTTTGATCTTCATGTATCCACCAAAAACATCAAACCTCAAAATTGGTCTTCTTCTTAATGACAAACTGATTTAAGATTCATCATTTTCTGCACTTGTTCCATTTCCCTGTTTTACTGTTTTTACCTGAAAAATAGGTGTTGAGACGGAGCTTGTATCTCCTCATCCAAAATTTATTTTGAGAAACTGAAGGAGGCGTTTGGAGACCAATCTGTCTTGAACACAAACCTCCTTTTTTTTTTTAAATAACTCTCCTACTGCCCAGAAACTATCTTTGAACAACATGTGTAAAACTGGAAAATTCTGATTTCTGAAAATATGGCTTCAAAGAAAGCCTTGTATCTCCCAACTGGTAACACTTGGGAGAAAAGTTAGATAGGTTATTGTAGCTGAAGATTTTATAAAGAGAAACTGCCTTGAGAATTCCAAAATAAATTTTATTTTGGCCATAAACTAATCTTTAAGTGAACTACTAAAACCAGAAAGCAAAGTTTTTCTCTCAGTGATTTTCAGCAATTTCGTAGCGCAAGTTGAGTTACCAATTTTTCCCACCTCATAATTAATTTGAAGAAACGAAAAGATTTTTTTGTATTTAGGTATGTTAGGAAAAAAAAACCTCTTCTAGTTTTCAAAAATTCATTTTAAATTACCCAGAAACCTCCTTGGAAAGTTACTACTAAAACCAGAAAACATAGTTTTTTGATGAAAAGGGCTACTTCAGCAGTTTCGTAGCGCGCTACGAAAATAGCTTGTTTTCGTAGTGCAAATCACCTTTTTTTGAACTAACTGCATTACAAAACTGCAGATTCTTGTATGATTGCAAAAATTTAAACCTAAACTTAATGGAATGACTTCTAAATGTATGATGGGACTTTTTAAGCATGAAATGAGACTTAAAAGACCTTATTTGGAAATGAAAAATGACATCTTAAGACCTTTAACCTATCACTTACCCAATTCATAAATGAAATGACTCAAGACCTAATTGAAACCATGACCAAAAGTAGAGTTTACACAATGATTTTTTTGAAAATTTAGGGTGTGATAACAGCTTACACACACAAACTTGCACATAGCTCCTTGCACAAATACAGAACCAATAGCTAATTTTCTAGCTAACCTTGGAAAACCCTGAGATAAAATTGGGCTAAAATGAGCTAAACTATGCTCTGATACCAACTTGATCTGAATAGGGAAAACTATTTTTGTTGTGCTAGCTTCCTCATCAATATAAAAGATAATTTCTTAAGGATTGTGTCAAATAGAAATTTTATGAGAGGGTTTATGTGTCAAATTTGTGAGTCTTTTATGAGAAATTCATGAAATCAATTAGTTTTAAAAACACATAAAAAAAAGTAAATTACAGAGAATATAATACACAACAAGCACATTACACAGTAGTGATGAAGGAGTTCACCCCTCCTGGGCTACGTCTCCTTCGACCAGCTTCAATGGCTTGGCCCTCTTTGATTAATTGATTAAAAATTTTAATATAGTCATTTCCTGAGCTCTGATGGCTCTCAAACCTACTCCAAACTGTTCAGAATATCCAAAAATGGTAGCATAGACTCTTTCTTAGCCCAATTTGGTCAAAATTTGCTCAAGTTATGGTCTCATGACTTTTTCCTAAGAAAGCTCCTCTAAAACTGGAGCAACTCCAGTTAAGTCTGCCAAAACTGGAGACCTTGCCAAAATTGGCATACTCCACCAACTTAAGCCGCATGGATAAACTCGCATTAACTGGAGATTAGTGGTTTTTAACTGTGGTTTAGGCGCATTTAGAGCGCTAAATCCGCCATTAGGGATATGCCTCCCTCGTGGTCATGAGTTGAGGGTCTCGTGGTAAGCGGTTGACACCTCTTTTCTTCCGACGAAACATATTTGAAACTTCATATAGAAGTTTTAATCATCGTCTTATAAGAACTAATGTTGTGATCTATTGGTATGGCAGTTGCATGTTTTGGGCAAGGTCTCAGGTTCGACCTTGACCTCTTCCCATCCTCCCATATGAAATTTTATTCGACCATACAATTCCATTTCGACCTTTGGGACGGGGCACGTGGTGGCATCTGGCTGCACCATGTGTCCTCATCCCATTGGTTCGTTCAAAAACCAATCAAAATTTTCCATGTACCTCAGAAATTTAGGCCAACCACAAGTTGACAAGTGTCAGCACACCACTGGCTGGAGAAAAACTCATTTTGACCAAAAATTGACCCATTTGACCCTGTTTGAATTTTTTTTTTTGAAAATTCGTGTGTTTGGCAAAGAGGACAGCAAGCTCTAACTTTCTCATACAGTGTCATTTTTTTATGAAAGGAAGTGCGTCAGATTCAGGGTGTTTAGAACTTCGCGGTCATTCTAGTTTCAAGTGATTTTGAGCACTTTCATTTTTTTAGAAAATTTTCGCCCCCAATTCAGTTTCTGTTCAGGGAATTGAAACTAACGCTTACTAAAGTAAGTAGATTTGGTTGAGATGTTGAGATAATTTATCAACAACTATTCTTTCTTTTTTGGAATCATTTGGATCTCACAAGCATCATTTGTTTTTTACCATGGTGAATTAGTAACTCTTTAGAATAATCTAAGGGAGATCTGTTAGCTCAAGGGGTCCTGATCCAGGTTCGGAGTTAAGGTTTGCAAACAAACCCCTATACTACTAGCCCTTTCGATAGTGACCTTCTTGCGCAGGTCAAAGTCTCAACCGAAGCAGTATGGGTGGGTGCTGGAACTAGGTTTCCGCACCCTGAGAGAGGATAGGTAAGCCAAGCAGAGCTTCATCCGGCTTGATAATGACCAGATTTCCTATCTCAGAACTAGACTTATATATCCCTTTCGCATCCACGTGCGCAAGTTCAACTATAATTACTTTACTTAATAAATCATATACATCTAAACCAGTAGTGCAGTATCACGGTTTAAAACATAACAGAACATAACCAGATGCAGAAGAAACACTTAACACAGTAATTTTGCAGCTTAAAACAGAATATGCATAACACAGCAGTTATTAAAGATTCGCATCAACAATACAAATACATTCAGCTACACAACAGCCTTTCTCATTCATCAATCCTTCAATTCCTTCTTACAATACCCAAACCTGACCTGCGCACACAGCAGTAGGGTCCGCACACATCTGGACTTGGGATCTCCGCGCACACAGCTAGCAGGAGTCCTTTCCCCAAAAACCCAAACAAATCTACTAAGCCATAATTTGCATCAATATCTCCTTATCTTCCTACCTTACAATTTAAAATGTCCCTCTATTTATAACAATTTGGCCTAATCTTTCCTATGGTCCGCAAACCATGGTTTGCGAACTCTAGGTCTACCCTTTGACCCATTACAATGCTTTCGGGGATTTTACCCACCCCAAAACCCCTACGCTAGAATAAATATAATAAAAAATATACAAATTTGGACCAGTTTCGAAGCTTGTAGGAGACCCTGTTCCAACAGTCCCCCAACACAATCTTGTGACTCGTCCCGAGTCACTGTGGCCGTGGGTCCACCAGTTGTCCCTGGAGCTACTTGATTACCCTAACCAGTGTGCATATCTCGTTTGTGCCTCAGCGCCTCATCTCTGGTAGGTTGATCGTGTCAGAGACAATTATTCTGGCCATATAGTCATTTAACCCTATATGGTTTGAGCCAACTGCCATTGACATATCCTGATAACACATCACCACGTAGGGTAGCTAACCTAACTGATCCACCATCTGTGATGTTCGTAACAGTGTAGGGACCAAGTCAGTGCTGTTGGAACTTCCCTGGGTGCTTCACAAATTGGCTATCGTATAAGAGGACCAGGTCGCCTTCCACGAATGCCTTTTGGCAGATATGTCGATCATGCCAAGCTTTATCGCGAGCCTTCTGAACTTGCTGATGAAAGTTAGCAATGAAGTGATCTTCTTCCAATGCCAAAATTTGCGCAAGGCGTTCTTCCATGATGACAGGTTCTGCCATATTTGTAAAGGCTACGATACGTAGACTAGGAACAATGTATTCCATTGGCATAATGGCCTCTTTGCTGTAGACCATCTGAAAGGGGGTCCTTCCCGTTAGCTTTTTGTAAGTCGTTCGATAGGCCCACAGAACAGAGGGGATGCGCACACCCCAATCACTACGATAGGAATTGCAGACCTTAGTCAATGCCTGCTCTAAGATTTTGTTGAAAGCTTCGACCACCCCATTTTCCTGTAGATGATACGGTGTACTTTTTGCATGATGGATCCGAAATTCCTCATTCAAGGCTTATATTGTTTCATTAACGAAGTGCGTGCCTCTGTCGCTCATCAAGATCTTTGGGCATCCAAATCTGGTTAGGATTTTCTCAAAGATGAAGTGCGCAGCAGTATCTACAATATAATCCTTTACCGCTTGTACTTCAGCCCACCGAGTGACATAGTCAGTGGCAGTAATAATGTAGTGCGCACCTATCTTCTTTCCTAGAGGATTGATTGTTCCTACAAAATCAATGGCCCATTTTTCAAAGGCCTGCAAAGCTATTTGAGGTTGCAATGGCATTTCATCTCTTCGTGAGGGTCGTCTTGTCCGCTGGCACGTATCGCATGATTTACAATAGTCATGAGAATCATGGTGTAGGGTAGGCCACCATAACCCAGCTCTCAAGATCTTTTGTGTCGTTTCCTTTCTGGCATAGTGGCCTCCTGCGACGCCTTCGTGTGCCTTCACCAAGATGGCATGTCATTCATGTTCCAGGATGTACCTGTGCAGTACTTCATCAGCGCCTAGTTTATATAATTGGCTGGCGATGATAGTAAATTCCGCCGCCCGAGTAACCAACTCCTTCTTCTACTGTATCAAATATTCTGCGAGGGCCACACCTGTATCAATAACTAAATGATATCAGCGAATTTTGAGTCAACGACCTTAATGGCGAATAGCTACACATCTGGTAATCCTTCCTCCAAGTTAGTGGGGTCTTCGCTTGTCTCGATGTGGGACAGGTGGTCTGAACCCGCATTCAGTCTTCCAGGCTTGACTATGATTTCAAAATCATATTCCTGAAATAGAAACAGCCATCTGCAAATCTTCCCCCCCCAACACAACCTTGTTCACAAGGTATTTAAAGCCGAATGATCGGTAAACATCTTAAAGTGTCCTCCCAAAAGATAGTGTCGATATTTCTATAATGCGTAGGCCATAGCCAGTCCTTCTCGTTCGGTGGTGGAGTAGTTGTGCTCTACACCAGAGAGTTTTCGACTAGCAAAGGCAACCGGGTGATCAATATCTCCCTCCCCAGGCTGGGTTAAGACAACACCCAAGGCGATTCTTGATGCATCCACATGTACATGAAATTCCTTCGACCAATCAGGAAATATTAGTATGGGTGTAGAGACCATCTTCTCTTTGAGTAGCTCGAAACTCTTCTGACATTCATCGTTCCAAAAAAAGGAAACATCCTTTTTAAGTAGTTTTTCCATGGGTGCTGTGATCAGTGCGTACCCCTGAATGAATTTTTTGTAATATCCCGTGTGTCCGAGAATCGAACGCAGTTGTTTCTCCGTTGTTGGGACTGAAAGGTTTATAATTACTACTACCTTCGCAGGGTCAACCATCAGCCCTTGTTGGCATACTATGTGACCAAGAAAGATTCTAAAAGGCACACAGAAGATACACTTCTTGATATTCAAGGAAATTTGGTGCTTCTTATAGGCATCCAACATCATGCGTAGGTTGGAGACATGCTCTTTTACCAAGCCGAACACCATCCAGTCATCGAAATGCACTTCCAGGAACTTATGAATGAACTCCTTGAATAGGGAAATGACTACTCTTAAGAAGATAGCAGGTGCATTCTTGAGACCAAAGGGCATGACTGTATACTGAAATGATCCCCATTTGGTTGCGATCGTAGTCTTACTGCGATCTTCAGGTGCGATTCGGATCTGGTGGTACCCTGAGAACCCATCAGTGAAGGAATAAGCTTCCTGTCCGCCCATGCTATCAAGGATTTCATCTGAGAAAGGCGTAGGGAAGGGGTCATGTACATAGGCATCGTTTAACTTGCATAGGTCTACACAGATTTGTATCTCCCCCTTATTTTTCTTCTCCTGGATGACCATCGGACTTACCTAATCCGATTGTTCAACTGGTTCAATGATACCTGCAACAAGCATTTTGTCTAGTTCTTCTTTAACCTTTTGCTTATATTTAGGGTTCATCCAGTAAGGTCGCTGCTTTACGGGGCGCGCCTCTGGTTTCAGAGTGATGTGGATAATGCCTAGGTCCCCCGTGATTCCTTTGAGCTTAGAAAAATTTGTTGGAAATAAGTCTTGATATTCCTTAAGTAGCTATGCAATTTTGCCTACAATTCCTTCATCCCAATAGTCCCCAATTTTGGCCAACTTAGGATATTCTTCCATCCCGATATTAATTTCGCGTAGCTTCAGAGGCTGGGTAACATCAATATTCTGCAGCGGAGGTCCAATAACTATACATTCCCCTTCGGATTATGGGACAAAGATGTCCCGAGGATTATCTTCTTCTTCTATCGCCAAGCTCCAGCAGTCGACTATGTCTTGCATCTACGCTTCCCATGTCAGGACTTCTGGTTCAGCGTGATGACGGAAGTCATTTAATACAAAAGCATCGATTTCCTACAGAGCTTCGTCGAGCACCTCCATCCCCCCAATGAGCCCGAACATTCCTATAAAGTCATATTTAGTGTCTCCCAGTGGCAGGTGTGCTGATGTAGCTCCGCATCTAAATACCATGCAACGGGGATAGGCCCCAAGGCATGAATAAACAGATGAACCCACTCTTATGTAGTCCAGTCAGATCATTTTTCCGTCTAGGTGAGAAGATGCTCGTGGGGATCTCTTGTTCTGAGGAACATCTTGGTGCGTACGTCAGTCAGGGGTGCGAACCGCAGGATCATCATGTCCCAACATTCCTCCCAATCTTGGAATGCTTCTTTATGGGTGTCCCACCACCGTGCAGGGGTTCCTCGCATAGCTAGATTAAGGGCCCATAGCCTTCATTCCTTCAGAACTGTAGCTTCCAATGTCCTCAGGAACTCCTTGATGCTTCCAGGCTCATCAAAATGGGGCAGATCTCTTACCTTTGAGGAAATGCAGCAGAAGTCCTTTGTGACTCGAATACATCATAGCGTTGAGACATCGTGCAACCAATTTTTCCAATTCTCCCTTTCCTCATTAGAGTCAAAGAACCATTCACTATCTGCCTCCCCACAGAGTACTCCATCCGCCATGGGATTGATCCAATCTTCGTACCGCGCAGTCAATTTGTACATGTGATCCACCTCTTCTTCACTGTGTACTGGCTCTATGTAGTGCTCACCTTCTGTAGGATCTAACGGTACTATCACCCTTGTTTCGTTATCTTCAAAAACCATGCTTCTCTTTTTGAGATTGATGATACCACCCATATCTATCGACCAGCAGAATCTTCACCATTATTGCTTCAGTTCCGAGACGTATGCACCTAGCTAGGGGCAATGGTATATATCATGCAGTCCTGCTACACAGTAGTCATCGCACCACAACGCAGATTCACTTGAGCCTGGACGCACTAGGTTGGGTTCTCCACTTGCTCCTGGACATACCAGACTAGGTCCTCCTGCCTATATGTAATCCGCCAGTAGTGGGCACTGATCCTTCATATGTCCAGATGCCCGAAATCGTATGCACCATAGGTCTGTGCTAGCTCCTTTTCCTCGTTCCTTTCGCAGGTTCTGAATCTCCATGTGCATAGCTCCAAGTTTCTCCTGAATTTGTTGTACCCCCAATAAATTATCTTCTCTAGGCACAACTTCTAGTTTCATAGCGACTTCCAAAACTTTTTCCTACGATTCAAAGGTCTGGTGACTCATTGGTATGCGTAGGTGAGGCAACAACATAGTGATGAACCATTTTGTATGTTGTTGATCATCGTACTCAAATCCTCCTTCCCTGATTGCTTTCTTTAGTCACTGATCAGCCCCCCATATCGACTCAGATGATCCTTGCTTAAATTCCTTCATGTCTGCTACTAACTGAGAGTAAGATTTTGGCTTTTGGAACTATTGCTTCAGAGCGTCCTTTATATCTTGGATATATGCATTCCCATTCTGAGATATGTATCGCATATACCAGTCCAAATCTCTTTCTTCGAATGCCAGGGAAAGTTGCGCCCTCTTCACTATATCTCTTGCCATATTTTGCGCAGTCCATACAAAATCTGCAACAAACCAAAATCTGTCCATGTCCTCATCTCCCGCACCTTTTAAGGTAGGTAATTTTAAGTGTGCTACCATCTCTTCTTCTGGCGAGGTTTTGGGCGAAGTTTTATTCTAACGTGGTTCTGAAGGCGGTGTAGCCGGGGGGCTCTGCGCAGCTTTCTCTCGCAAAGGGCTATAGACAAATCTATTCCCCTCTCGATTGCTTCTATAGTAATTATCGCTCCGCGTTGTACTTTCGTCCAGATTGGGGATCATTCAACCTGTTAGTCATCAGTATTTTGCACCTGTTGTTGATGACTAAATTCCTAGCTGAGTTTTCTAGAAGCTGATCTCCATATGTCAATTTTTCATCTAGAAAACCCCCATAAAAATTTTTGCCTTCTTACCTTTTCAGTTCACCCATGACGAGATAAAACCTCATTAATAAATCCTACCTAACCTCAGCCATACTAGTCTGCCCATCAGCCCTAAAGGGACAATCCAAATCTATTCAAACAGTCTCCCCTAAGTTAGGAAGTGGCGCTTTAAGGAATTTCACCCTTGGAAAATTATCAAAGAGCCAAAAACCTCCATCTGCTATATACCAGTCATAACAGACCTTCCTACTCTACTAATGAAGTTGGTTACAGCCCTAGGTCGCGCCACTAATATACCCTTAAGTATCAGCAATTCATAGACCATAAGTCAAGCTGATTGTAGGTGTTTTTACAGTGATTGATGGATCTTTCAAAGACAGAAACATGCCAGCATCTCAGAAGACAATTTTTGGCTCCACATGAGAAGACAGTTGCTTCTCAATGTGATCTTGAGCCTGAGATACAGTTACAAAGCAAAGAGTTTTTCATCAAGCTCTTACGACCTCATTCAAAGCCTGAAAGGACAATAAAAGGATAAACAACATTGTCAAGAGGCTGTTGATATAACATGACTGAAAGACCTCCTTCATCTATAAGCAGAGGGTTTGAAGACTGAAGAACCTCCTTCATTTATAAGCAGAGGGTTTGAAGACCAAAGCACCTCCTTCATTCATAAGCAGAGGGTTTTTGAAAGCGCCTCCTTCATTCATAAGCAGAGGGCCAAAACAGGGACTGATTTTAGGTTTTAAATGACCAAGAGACAAATGATAAGAGCAACAGAAGATACTGAAAGCTTCTGAAAAGGGAAAATCATGTCAAAATTACAAAAACTCACCTCCTTGATAGACTCTGTTGTTGGTTAAAAGAACAAGTCATTACACAGGCCAGTGATGATAAATATGTTTCAAAGAATACTCATCTTCCTGTTCATGAAAGAATGTCTTTCAAATGGCTCATCACAGTGGACAAGAAGGCAAATTATGTTTAAGTTTTCCAAAGGAGGTCTGCTCTTATAGCAGAGGACCAAAATACCTTGCTGGTATATTTTGAGCAGAGGAAAGGTTTTAAAGAAGCGCCCTTCTTGATAGACAGAGGATGAAAAAGTCTAAATGAATGCAACTAATTTTGGCACCTACAGTCGAAGGAAGAGCTGATGAAACACCTGGAAGCAGAAGCTGTCAACCAAGTTGAATAAGACAGGCCATCTCCTTGCAAAATGACAAAGCAGTTTTCAATGCTCTTTGACAGATCTTGAGTGGTTTTTCCACGTTAAAAATGTCACCAAAGGTGTTAACAGTGGTAAAAGGTGGTCCATAAACCATTGGTATTATTCAAGTGGAGCTTCTATGTTGATAATGTCACCAAAGGGATCTAATAGTGGCAGAAGTTACCTTTCAAACATACAGTGTTTTGAAAAGGATGCCCTCCGAACCCTCACAAATTCATTTCAAAGGAAGTTGGTTTCTCTGCGTTTAAAGGAGTAAGAGGACCGTTGCAAGCCTTCTTAGAATATCTTGAAACGACAACAAAACTCCTCTTGCTGTCTACAAAACCGGAGAAAGAAGTTGTGATCGAAAAGGACAAAGTTTTTAGGGCTTAAGGTTGCGCGGCGCACCTGTAGTGGCGCGTTTGGGCGAAATTTTTACGAAGGAAAGCATTGTGGCGTAGCGCGTCTGTGGGCATTGGTCCTGTCGGCCCGAAAGTGACCCAACACCCCTCATTTCGCGTGGCACCTTTCCTATCAAACGTGTCGCGTAGGTTTGAGTGATCAAAATACCTCCAAATCAATCCTAAAGCAGATCAAACTCCTCAAAAAGCACCATCATCATTTTTCAAAGGTACTCCAAGTGCCTCTTTGATATTTTCAAAATTTCTAAAGGGTGTTAAGAGCTTTGTTTTCAAGAGTCTAAATGTTGGTGAAAAGGGGGAAAGTCTTCATAAAATTTTCAAAGTGATTCAATTATAATCTATTAACAAATTTTTTCATGATGGAAAATGGTGGGAGGTTTATTCGATTTCAAAGGAACTCTAGAGCTACCCTCAAAGGACAGTGACAAACCATGAACTCTATAAACTATATGTGACGGAGAAAACCATGCTTGGGAGGTTTAATCTTTTAAAAACTCAAGAGTGTTGTAGTCTGTGATTGCTCAGCAGTAAGCATAGCACAACTTGGATTCTTTTTAAATTTTTAAAAACCTGTAAACTGCCCTCAAAAGAGTATTAGGAGATGGAGGCACTGTTTTAAAGCAGAATCTCAGCATTTGAAAAAAGAAGCAGTGGTCCTAATTCCAACCACAGTAATCATACATGGATTGCTTGTTCATTTTTCAAAGTCTTCCTCGGTATGGTAAAGAGCAAGGTCATGGCTGCATTTTGACCATAAACAGACTTTAGTGAGTAAAGTAGTTCAAATCAATTGGAAAGGGTTGTCAGAATCTGTGTAAGGAATAGCAAATGCCAGAGCAGTGTTTTGAATTGGGAAGATGTTTCTTTTTCCTTTTGTCTACAAAGCAAGGCTGTCCTATTGTCCTCAAAACACTAAGGCTTTGTGAACTTATCATAAACTCAGAGAAATCTTGTGACTGTGTTGACTGTGTGCTTATTCCTGAAACTGTTTATTGGCATACAAAGAAAGGACAGGGTTTGGAAGGAGCAGGGATCTTATACCCAAGGAGGTCATCACACACCACATTCGAAACCATGGTTGCCTTGATAAAAAAGTGACTGACAGAGAAGGTAGAGTTTTGTTTAGCAACATGAAGATGATGAACAAGGCCATGACAGTGATGAGCAAGGGAAACCAAGAGGTGATACACAGCAGCTTCCTGAAGAGAAGCGCCCGGCACGGAAAGTGAGAAAAGACACATCAGGACTTCATATTTTGGCTTCTACTTCAAAACATGTTTCCAAGGACCCTTGAGGGTCATACACACCGATTTTGGGCAAATTTTTGACATACTTTGGTTTTTTGGCATTCTTGAGTTTTTGGTCAAAACTCATGAAATTCGCCATTTCATTTTGGGGATTCGTCAAAGTAGGAGAATGGTATCATTGGATGCCATAAATTTAGGAGCACACACTCAGCGATTTTCAGGACATTCAGAGATCATTTTCTTCCCCGAAATGGCGAAAAATGTTCGCTTTTTGCACACTCTGCCCGGTCTATCGGCAGACTGTAATTTTTGGTTGTTTACACACAGGTGCAGTTTTGGAGGACTTCTAGGCATCAGATTGGGAAAATTTCAGTTGCTCCAGAAATTAGACACTCAGAGATTTCCAATGAGCTATCATGAGCCTCATTTTGACATCGGGAAGGCTGCCAAATGTTGCCAGCAAGTCAGGGGACCTTTTGCTGATATAAATTTTGAATATTTTTGTAAATTTTGAACCTTTAAAAATTGTTTTTTCCAAATGTGCGTTTAGCTATTTTTGCACATGAAAAATGATGCAAAGTCAATTATTTTTCCCTTTTTAGCATTTTCTAGATATTTTATGAGATATTTTGTGCCTTGGGCTTTGCAAAGCCTCAAGGACAAGATTAGATATTTTGATTAGGCCAATAGGATGGCAAGTTGAACCGTGAGGTTTTCCTCACTTAAGCCTATATATTCCAAAGGCTTTCATTATAAAACAAGGCTCAACTTGAGAAGAGAAGCAATATATGGTCATATAAGCTTTGGAAGAAATACTTGTCTTATGCTTTTGGATTGCCTCTTGGATGCTCTTGGATGAATGAAGAAGGATTGTTGTTGGATTCCATGACTTGGTAGAATGGTATAGTGTCTCTTGCTTTGTTGTTGTCTTCTAGTTTTCATTCATGAATACATGTTTCTTACTTGCTATAGATCAGTAGAGAACAAATTTGAGATATGCCCTTGGAGGCACCTCAAATTTCATGTTTCTTCATAGCTTCATGTTTTCTTCTTCCTTAGTTACATTAAAGAATTCTTAACTGCTCTTTAATAACTTGAGGATATTGTTGCTTGTTTCATTCATATTTATATGCATGCTAAGTATGATTTATGGTACGCCCTGCTTACCTATGGCTAGTTATAGTTCCATCCATGAAATTTCTCTTTGACTGATTAGATTATCATTTTGTTTGAACCAAGGAGGCCTAGTTCCGATCTAGCCCTTTGCCTAAAACTATGCAAATCTTGTTGTCCAAAGTGCCCAATAACTCGAAGTACTGTGTTTAGGCGTTCCAGCATAGTAAGTTAAGTTTTTTGTCTTTCTTAAGTTTTTTCCCCGAAGTCTGATATTCATTTCCCAAATTTAGAGGGTCATATACTTCTATGCATGGCTTGAATGTTTATTTCTATGTATTGATTAGCTTATAGTTACATTTTGCATGATTAATGGTTTTCCCTACCATGTTTATGTTATCTATTAAACTAGTTATGCTTGAAACTCTTTTTTGTTCACAAACTTGATGTCCATTTACTCCATTTTTCCCAAAGATCCTTTCTACCTTGAAATCAAATCAGCCCTTCAACAGCCTTGTATCATCATCTTATAGCTTTCTTGACCTTTTCAACCCCATAGCCCAGTTGATCTGACATCTTTTTACCTATCTTGTATCTTTAATCAGTTTCATCCCTCACAACTTAAAAAACCAAAACCAAAAAATTACTTCACAACTAGCCTAAAATCAGAACATAATAAGCAAACATACAGATATCCCTTACACTAATAGAGAGAGCCCTCTCTGAGTCCAGGAAGGCTAGATCCTCGGGCTCCAAAGCTTGGTTTGATGTTACACTTTCATTTGGCTTGCCAATCAGCCAAATCACGGGAACCTAACATAATGGCGATCACGGTGGGACTCTAAGTATTAAATAAACTTAGATTCCCTAGACCTTAAGAGACCTTTAAGAATACTATCTGATTGACTTATCCCACCGCTCACTAACATAATGGCGATCACAGTGGGACTCTGAGTGATAAACAAACTTAGTTTCCCTAAAATATTTAGAGACCCTTAAGAATACTATCTGATTGACTTATCCCACCGCTCACTAACATAATGGCGATCACGGTGGGACTCTGAGTAATAAAAAAACTTAGTTTCCTTAAACATCCCAGCAGCTTTAAGAATACTATCTGTTTGACTTATCCCATCGCTCACTAACATAATGGCGATCACGGTGGGACCTTCCGAGTTAGTGACAATCTAAGTACTCCTTAGTAACTCTCGAAGTCTCATTCAAACTTATAAAACTTATGTGTTGTCTGAAGAGTAGAAAATAGCTCATTCACCATCTTATCAAAATGATGATTCAATTATAGAAAACTCTTCCAAACCTCAGGACTACATAAAACTCAGAAAACCCCAAAAAACTCCCTTAGATTGGTTTTTGTCAGTATTGGTGGTGGAACATACACATATGCCTCAAAACAACTAAAAATCCACCTGGCGACTCCACTAGCCTCCAGTAGGCCTTACTATTTTACCGAACTCTAGGTTACTTTCCGATCGACCTATCCCATCGCTCACTAACATAGAGGGAGACGATGGGACACTAAGTACATGACAGTCTAGCGAACTCTTATAGACTCTTGGGTCCTTCAAACACTAAACTCAAACCAGCAGTCCATAGAATCATTTAGAGTAAACTCTTTTTGTTATCACCACCCTAGCAAAGTGAGGAAACAAGTTTAGAATACTTTAAATAAACCATAGGCTGCACATAAAAACTCAGAAAAACCCCAAAAAAATTCCCAGTTTGGCTTTTTCCTTAGTTATTGGTGGTGGACCATAGCTACATATTTTCAAAACAACCAAGTTCCACCTGGTGACTCCACTAGCCTCCAGTAGGCCTAAAAACTCCATAAAGACCATAAATTTCACACACCATACCTTTCTGCTGACTCATCCTTCCAAAACTTAAACTTAGGGTGGAAATTTTGTAATCAGTGACAATCTAAGTATAACTTAGCGATTCAGAAAAGCCTCACCTAAACATAGGAGATAAGCAGAAACCTTCTTGCCAAGAGAACCATTAGCTTGTCCATACAGCTTAGCAAACTATTGAAACCAAGTGAATCACTCTTCTTCGCAAGTTTCCTTTTCAAAGTTGGCTATAAACTTTTTCCCAAAGCATCTTTGATAGTGTTGGTGGTGGACCATAGTTTTCATAAAAATCCACCTGGCGACTCCACTAGCCTCCAGTAGGCCTATTTCCCCACTAGTCCTTATAAAGTCTCCTAGGAATGCATTAAGCAATCCCAATCATGTTGATGGTGGAAAACACAATGCAGATCATCCACCTGAGGACACAAAGGAGATATGCTCCGATGAGCAGAGAACATATCCCTAGATTCCCACACAAAATGCCTATAGACGTAGATTGGACTAAAAACCTACCTCTCTTTCAAGATGAAAATTTTGATGACCCATTTTTACACCTCATCAATTTTCATATACATGTATGGAAGTTAAAGGTTGAATGGCATGAGGACTGCCTCATGAAAATGTTCATGGGTACATTAGAAGGAAAGGCAAGAGAATGGTATGAAGGCCTAGAACCTGGCACCCTGTTTTCTTTGAAGGATTTCCACAAAGTATTTTGTAAACGCTATATAGGGCATTTTCCATCTCTATCATTGGCTGAAAATTGTTGTGATCACTTTGAAAACCTCATACAACACCTTGTAAGCATTGAAGAAAACTTAGGAAATTGGCATCCTGAGGATTTTTTAGAGGAGGTCCATAATTTTCTTACCCAAGCTAACCATCAAGATGACCAAGAAAAGTTGATCCTAGATGAAACCCATCAAAAAATGAGAGAGGATCCACAAGAACTCTTTGAAAAGGTTGAAGCAAATAACAGTCCATCTACCCTTCCCTATAAAATACAAGAGGACATTCAACCACAAGATCAACTTCCACAAAAAATGGAAAGAAATTGTTTCCCCATCCAAAGAAAACAGAAAATACTTTCTCCTTTAACAGAACAGGAAATAGATCAAATTATAAACATATAGACAGACTCTGAAACTTCATATAACCAAAACTTCGCTGATCTTTCTCCTGTTAATCCTGCATATCATAAGTCAAAAAATAGATTTGTAAATCAAGTTGAAGAAAAGAAGTCTGATAGTCCAATATACATGGCTGGTGACATTACTTATGTTAATGATTCTCCAATGTTTGATCAATATGTTGATGATTATGATTTCCAAACAGAAGCTAACTTTGCAGAAGACTCATTTTTGGTTTTCGGGAGGAAGCTCAGTTTCATAAACTTGAGAAAAGTGAGCAGCCATTACAGGTCATCTATGACACTGATGAGGAGAGCCTTGAAAGTTCATAAGTAAGTGAAGAGTCTCATACTCTTTGCTCTACTTCACTTCAGTCCATCAAAGATAACATTCACATAATTGGAAATCAACAGTTTTTCAGCTTTGATGATGAGGTTGAGGAAGATGGTGAAATTCTTGAGCATATTGTAAATGAGAATCCCTTGCCTGAAATGGTTGAGGAAATAATTTTGGACATAGAATCTTCCTTAACTCCAGATTTGCAGCCACCCAGTTCCATTGAGTTACAAATTGCAGATGAAGAAATAGAGGTTGATAAACACATGGGAGTTGTCACACTATCCTTTCAAGATAATTTACTGTCAAAGTGTATCCCTGCCCATCAACCTGATGACCTTCACACAATTTTCAGTCCACTTAATCAGAACACATCAGCTTGGAAAGAAAACTACACTGCAATATATGATGATTCTGTCAGTTCAAGTGATCATGAGCAAGAGGAAGAGTTGCTTTACGAGAGAAGTCCCAAATATATCCAAGTGGAAGAAAGAGTAGTCCTGAATGAAGCCTATATCTCAAATCCTCTATATCAGGTATTATTCCAGGATCCATTTGTTGTTTTCCTTGAGAAACATGAAGGAGTAGTGGGTTCTATCATGAACAAGTTGCTACCAAGAATGAGAAAGAACTTAAGCACTACTGTCCGAAAACAAACCAAGCGAGAGTGGCCTTTTCATTACTTCATCATCATGAAAGAACTAAACCAGAATCAACCATGCAATCATCTACTTGACTGGCTATATTGGAAAGAAGAGTTCACCAAATGAATGTATGTTGTGTATAGTTTAGGCTAGGATAGATAGATAGCTGTGAAAAATAAGCTCAGCCTTGTGAGCATCTTTTTAGTTTTAGTTTGTTTGAAGAAAAAGTGAAAAATCAGAAAAGCCAAAACCATAGAAGAATAGAAAAGAGGGCAGTTGAAAAATAGAAAAAGGCCCCATGTTCCAAAAAATAGTCATGCTGAAAGCGAGCAAGTCTAAATGCCGCTACTAGTACTCAAATGTCTTGTTCAGTTATCTAGCCTAATCATAGCGGACCATGTTTAAATTTAATTGCTGATAAGTTAGTGAGTGAAAAATATGGTCAACATTGTGTAAGCTTGAATTATCAAAGAGAATAGATTAGGAAAATATACTGGTTCCGCACGCCCAAAACAGAACCAAAGAAGGAAGCGGGGATGAAAAACAAATTATGCATCTTAGCCCTGTTTTTCCTAGTTTCCATTTATGCAGAATAATATTTGTGTGCAACTTGTCTTTTATGCCGCAAATACACGACAAATCAGACTGTCTAATCCTGATTTGATCATCTTTTAAATTTCGTGTTTATATTAGAGAACAAAATCCTGTAAAACCGCTTAATTTTGACAGTTGATCTAGCATAGGGAGAGTAATGAAGGAGTTCATCAGTTTAATCTGAACTCCTGGCGGATATAAGTGTAGAATTAGATAGGTTCATTTTGCAAAAAGAAAAAATATGTATTGTCAAAGGGCTGCTAGTTCAAATGTGCCAAAAAGAAGAAAAAATGTTAGGAAAAATAGTGGGGTAGGTAGAAATATCATGGATGCTAATCATGCTATCACTTTTCAGAAGTAGCATAAAAGAAGGGTGAAATTTTGCGCCAATGGGTAAGGCACTGGTATTCATAAGCCAAAGATATGAAATTCTGGACACCTCCTGAAAAGGAGCTGCCCTCCCCAAATGGAGCCACTGTTAGTCATCAGTATTTTGCACCTGTTTTTGATGACTAAATTCCTAGCTGAGTTTTCTAGAAGCTGATCTCCATATGTCAATTTGTCATCTAGAAAACCCCCATAAAATTTTTTGCCTTCTTACCTTTTCAGTTCGCCCATGACGAGATAAAACCCCATTAATAAATCCTACCTAACCTCAGCCATACTAGTCTGCCCATCAGCCCTAAAGGGACAATCCAAATTTATTCAAACAGTCTCCCCTAAGTTAGGAAGTGGCACTTTAAGGCATTTCACCCTTGGAAAACTATCAAAGAGCCAAAAACCTCCATCTGCTATATACCAGTCATAACAGACCTTCCTACTCTGCTAATGAAGTTGGTTACAGCCCTAGGTCGCGCCACTAATATACCCTTAAGTATCAGCAATTCATAGACCATAAGTCAAGCTGATTGTAGGTGTTTTTACAGTGATTGATGGATCTTTCAAAGACAGAAACATGCCAGCATCTCAGAAGACAATTTTTGGCTCCACATGAGAAGACAGCTGCTTCTCAATGTGATCTTGAGCCTGAGATACAGTTACAAAGCAAAGAGTTTTTCATCAAGCTCTTGCGGCCTCATTCAAAGCCTGAAAGGACAGTAAAAGGATAAACAACACTTTCAAGAGGTTGTTGATATAACATGACTGAAAGACCTCCTTCATCTATAAGCAGAGGGTTTGAAGACTGGAGAACCTCCTTCATTTATAAGCAGAGGGTTTGAAGACCAAAGCACCTCCTTCATTCATAAGCAGAGGGTTTTTGAAAGCGCCTCCTTCATTCATAAGCAGAGGGCCAAAGCAGGGACTGATTTCAGGTTTTAACTAACCAAGAGACAAATGGTAAGAGCAACAGAAGATACTGAAAGCTTCTGAAAAGGGAAAATCATGTCAAAATTACAAAAACTCACCTCCTTGACAAACTCTGTTGTTGGTTAAAAGAACAGGTCATTACACAGGCCAGTGATGATAAATATGTTTCAAAGAATACTCATCTTCCTGTTCATGAAAGAATGTCTTTCAAATGGCCCATCACAGTGGACAAGAAGGCAAATTATGTTTAAGTTTTCCAAAGGAGGTCTGCTCTTATAGCAGAGGACCAAAATACCTTGCTGGTATATTTTGAGCAGAGGAAAGGTTTTAAAGAAGCGCCCTTCTTGATAGATAGAGGATGACAAAGTCTAAATGAATGCAACTAATTTTGGCACCTACAGTCGAAGGAAGAGCTGATGAAACACCTGGAAGCAGAAGCTGTCAACCAAGTTGAATAAGACAGGCCATCTCCTTGCAAAATGACAAAGCAGTTTTCAATGCTCTTTGACAGATCTTGAGCGGATTTTCCATGTTAAAAATGTCACCAAAGGTGTCAACAGTGGTAAAAGGTGGTCCATAAACCATTGGTATTATTCAAGTGGAGCTTCTATGTTGACAATGTCACCTAAGGGATCTAACAATGGCAGAAGTTACCTTTCAAACATACAGTGGTTTGAAAAGGATGCCCTCTGAACGCTCACAAATTCATTTCAAAGGAAGTTGGTTTCTCTGTGTTTAAAGGAGTAAGAGGACCGCTGCAAGCCTTCTTAGAATCTCTTGAAACAACAACAAAACTCCTCTTGCTATCTACAAAACCGGAGAAAGAAGTTGTGATCAAAAAGGACAAAGTTTTCAGGGCTTAAGGTTGCGCGGTGCGCCTGTAGCGGCGCGTTTGGGCGAAATTTTTACAAAGGAAAGCATTGTGGCGTGGCGCGCCTATGGGCGTTGGTCCTGTCAGCCCGACAATGACCTAACACCCCTCATTTCGCGCGGTGCCTTTCCTATCAAACGTGCCGCGCAGGTTCGAGTGATCAAAATACCTCCAAATCAATCCTAAAGCGGATCAAACTCCTCAAAAAGCACCATCATTGTTTTTCAAAGGTACTCCAAGTGCCTCTTTGATATTTTCAAAATTTCTAAAGGGTGTTAAGAGATGTGTTTTCAAGAGTCTGAATGTTGGTGAAAAGGGGGAAAGTCTTCATAGAATTTTCAAAGTGATTCAATTATAATCTATTAACAAATTTTGTCATGATGGAAAATGGTGGGAGGTTTATTCGATTTCAAAGGAACTCTAGAGCTACCCTCAAAGGAAAGTGACAAACCATGAACTCTATAACTATATGTGACAGAGAAAACCATGCTTGGGAGGTTTAATCTTTTAAAAACTCAAGAGTGTTGTAGTCTGTGATTGCTCAGCAGTAAGCATAGCACAACTTGGATTCTTTTTAAATTTTTAAAAACCTGTAAACTGCCCTCAAAAGAGTATTAGGAGATGGAGGCATTGTTTTAAAGCAGAAGCTCAGCATTTGAAAAAATAAGCAGTGGTCCTAATTCCAACCACAGTAATCATACATGGATTTCTTGGTCATTTTTCAAATTCTTCCTCGGTATGGTAAAGAGCAAGGTCATGGCTGCCTTTTGACCATAAACAGACTTTAGTGAGTAAAGCAGTTCAAATCAATTGGAAAGGGTTGTCAGAATCTGTGTAAGGAATAGCAAATGCCAGAGCAGTGTTTTGAACTTATCATAAACTCAGAGAAATCTTGTGACTGTGTTGACTGTGTGCTTATTCCTGAAACTGTTTATTGGCATACAAAGAAAGGACAGGGTTTGGAAGGAGCATGGATATTATACCCAAGGAGGTCATCACACACCACATTTGAAACCATGGTTGCCTTGATCAAAACAGTGACTGACAGAGAAGGTAGAGTTTTGTTTAGCAGCATGAAGATGGTGAACAAGGCCATGACAGTGATGAGCAAGGGCAACCAAGAGGTGATACACAGCAGCTTCCTGAAGAGAAGCGCCCGACACGAAAAGTGAGAAAAGACACATCAGGACTTCATATTTTGGCTTCTGATTCAGAACATGTTTCCAAGGACTCTTGAGGGTCATACACACCGATTTTGGGCAAATTTTGACATACTTTGGTTTTTTGGCATTCTTGAGTTTTTGGTCAAAACTCATGAAATTCGCCATTTCATTTTGGGGATTCTTCAAAGGAGGAGAATGGTATCATTGGATGCCATAAATTCAGGAGCACACACTCAGCGATTTTCAGGACATTCGGAGATCATTTGCTTCCCCGAAATGGCGAAAAATGCTCGCTTTTTGCACACTCTACCCGGTCTATCAGCAGACTGTAATTTTTTATTTTTTACACATAGGTGCAGTTTTGGAGGACTTCTAGGCATCATATTGGGAAAATTTTAGTTTCTCCAGAAATTAGACACTCAGAGCTTTCCAACGAGCTATCATGAGCCTCGTTTCAACGTCGGGAAGGCTGCCAAATGTTGCCGGAAAGTCAGGGGACCTTTTGCTGATATAAATTTTGAATATTTTTGTAATTTTTGAACCTTTAAAAATTGCTTTTTCCAAATGTGCGTTTAGCTATTTTTGCACATGAAAAATGATGCAAAGTCAAATATTTTTCCTTTTTTATCATTTTCTAGATATTTTATGAGATATATTGTGCCTTGGGCTTTGCAAAGCCTCAAGGACAAGATTAGATATTTTGATTAGGCCAATAGGATGGCAAGTTGAACCATGAGGTTTTCCTCACTTAAGCCTATATATTCCAAAGGCTTTCATTGTAAAACAAGGCTGAACTTGAGAAGAGAAGCAATATATGGTCATATAAGCTTTGGAAGAAATACTTGTCTTATGCTTTGGATTGCCTCTTGGATGCTCTTGGATGAATGAAGAAGGATTGTTGTTGGATTCCATGACTTGGTAGAATGGTATAGTGTCTCTTGCTTTGTTGTTTTCTTCTAGTTTTCATTCATGAATACATGTTTCTTGCTTGCTATAGATCAGTAGAGAAAAAATTTGAGATATGCCCTTGGAGGCACCTCAAATTTCCTATTTCTTCATAGCTTTCATTTTTTCCTCTTCCTTAGTTACATTAAAGAATTCTTAATTGCTCTTTAATAACTTGAGGATATTGTTGCTTGTTTCATTCATAGTTCTATGCATGCTAAGTATGATTTACGGTACGCCTTGCTTACCTATGGCTAGTTATAGTTCCATCCATGAAATTTCTCTTTGACTAATTAGATTATCATTTTGTTGAACCAAGGAGGCCTAGTTTTGATCTAGCCCTTTGCCTAAAACTATGCAAATCTTGTTGTTCAAAGTGCCCAATAACTTGAAGTACTGTGTTTAGGCATTCCGACATAGTAAGTTAAGTTGTTTGTCTTTCTTAAGTGTTTTCCCCGAAGTCTGATAGCCATTTCCCAAAGTTAGAGGGTCATATACTTCTATGCATGGCTTGAATGTTTATTTCTATGTATTGATTAGCTTATAGTTACATTTTGCATGATTAATGGTTTCCCTACCATGTTTATGTTATCTATTAAACTAGTTATGCTTGAAACTCTTTGTTGTTCACAAACTTGATGTCCATTTACTCCATTTTGCCCAAAGATCCTTTCTACCTTGAAATCAAATCAGCCCTTCAACAACCTTGTATCATCATATTTTAGCTTTCTTGACCTTTTCGACCCCATAGCCTAGTTGATCTGACATCTTTTTACCTATCTCATATCTTTGATCAGTTTCATCCCTCACAACTTAAAAAACCAAAACCAAAAACTTACTTCACAACTAGCCTAAAATCAGAACATAATAAGAAAACATACAGATATCCCTTACACTAATAGAGAGAGCCCTCTCTGAGTACAAGAAGGCTAGATCCTCGGGCTCCAAAGCTTGGTTTGATGTTACACTTTCATTTGGCTTGCCAATCAGCCAAATCACGAGACCCTAACACAACCATGCCTGCTTTCTTCCTTCAATCCTTCTCTTAGCATCACCCAATCCCTCTCTCAAAATTCTCTCGGTCCTGGCAAGGGAACCATTTGTTGTCTCAGGGGGTCCTGACCCAGGTTCAGAGTTGAGGTTTGCCAACAAACCCCTATACTACTGGCCCTTTCGGTAGTGACCTGCTTGCGCAGGTCAAAGTCTCACCTGAAGCAGTATGGGTGGGTGCTGGAACTAGGTTTCCACACCCTGAGAGAGGATAGGTAAGCCAAGAAGAGCTGCATCCGGCTGTATAATGACCAGATTGCCTATCTTAGAACCGGACTTATAGATCCCCTTCGCATCCACATGCGCAAGGTCAACTATACTTACTGTACTTAAAAAATCATATACATCTAAACCAGTAGTGCATTATCACAGTTAAAAACATAACAGAATAGAACCAGATGTAGAAGAAACACTTAACACAGTACTTTCGCAACTTAACACAGAATATGCATAACACAACAACTATTAAAGATTCACATCAATAGTAAAAATAAATTTAGCTACGCAACAACCTTTCTCATTCATCAATCCTTCAATTCCTTCTTACAATACCCAAACCTGACCTACGCACATAGTAGTAGGGTCCGCACATAGCTGGACTTGGGATCTCCACGCACACAGCCAGTAAGATTCCTTTCCCCAAAAACCCAAACAGATCTACTAAGCCACAATTCGCATCAATATCTCCTTACCTTCCTACCTTATAATTCAAAATGTCCCTCTATTTATAACAATCTGGCCTAATATTTCCTATGGTCTGCAAACCATGGTTTGCGAACTCTAGGTCTACCCTTTGACCCATTACAATGCTTTCGGGGCTTTGACCCACCCCAAAACCCCTACGCTAGACTAAATATAATAAAAAATATACAAATTTGGACCAGTTTCACAGCTTGTAGGAGACCCTGTTCCAACAAGGTCCCAGGATCAATCCTCATGGATGCCTTATAACACCAAGAGCATATCTAGCAACCTACAAGCCAGATACACTGAAACTTTATGATTTAGCAAGAGTTGAGACCCCTACGAAAAAGGGGGAGCCTACTCCTTGAGCCGAGATCATAGTAGGCCATATACTCAATGGGATTTGAACCTTGGTATCATTGGTTTCACCCAGCGAAACTAACCGTTAAACCACATATCACTATATGGATCTCACAAGAATCATTAATATGTGATGTATCTATGTGATTTTTATTGTGTAATAGAACTTTTTCTTTGTGTACGCATATCTATGTTTTTCTACTTTTGTGTAGTAAATTTTGGGTGCTAATCATTGGTGTTTAGGAGAATGAGTTATTTGGATGCCTTCCAGTATGGCCAAATTCACGTTATGGTGGTGTCCTTTCCTCTACCAAACTGTGCAAATCCAATGCTGCATTTTTTGAAACAGCTCGCCTCCAAAATATGGGAGTCATCTTTGTGAAAAAGGAGGAAAAATCGTAACTCGATATTACAAGTGCACGACACAACATCTGGTACCTCAAAAAAATCTGAGGAAGTTCATTTGAGACAATCCCAAACAGATTGACGACATATTCCAAGAAGGAGGACGTAGTTATTTTGTGGAAAATGTTATGTAAGATAATAGAAGTGACGTTAGGAATATGATAGAGAGGTTCAATTCTTAAGACACTGAGCATATTTCTTGCATCATTCAAGACCCCTTTCATGGCTGGGTTCCGGAGATTGCAAACAATTTTAACATTCCTTGGGCCTTTTTCTGGATGCAACCTTGTGTAGTTTATTGAATATTCAATATATCACCATTTTTTCCATGGAAAACTAGGTATATTTTACATTAAAAAAATTGCATCCAAGTCTATTTCTTTTCATTGTGTTCTCATTATTTCTAATTCTAACATAATGTTCTTGTTTTCAGCTATCCCTTTGGATGAAACAAAAAATACATCAAGTGACATAGGACTTCCACTACTGAGTATCTCTGATATGCCATCCTTTCTGCAACCTTTAAGTCCCTACTCCCTACAAGTCTTAGTGGGTATATTTATGTCTCTTCCAGAGGCAATGTGGGTTCTTGGAAATTCGTTTAATGAACTCGAATCTGAATAAATAAAGGCAATGAAATCGATATCTCCAATTTGCACTGTGGGTCCTTTCATACCCTCTACTTTCTTGGATGGGTGGAATCCCCCAAACACAGAGTCTGTTGCACATATGTGGAAAAATTTCAACTGCATGGATTGGATGAATACCAAACAACCCACAAGCATTTTGTATGTTTCCTTGGGAAGCCTCGTGGTTCTTCCTTATAAGGAAGAAAATCATGAGATCGTTCTTGGGCTCAAGGCTAGTGGACACTCCTTTGTATGGGTTATTCGTCTATCTTCTTCAAAAGAGGAGATCCACGTTGATAGTGAAAACTTGTCGGAGGGTTTCTAGAGAGAAAGCTTCGATAGGGTCTTGTCGTTCCAATATGGTGTCCATAGTTGGAAGTGCTTTCTCAACCATATCTCGATGAATTTATGATGCACTTTGGATGGAATTTGATGCTAGAAGGCCTTAGCTCAGGATTTCCCATGTTGACAATTCCTCAGTGGTGTGATCAACCGACGAAGTCTATGTGCATTTCTGAAAAATGGAAGACGGGATTGAGATTAAGAAAATGATCAGCAAAGGGAGTGGTAAGGAGGGATGAAGTGGAGAAGCGTATTAAGAAAGTCATGGAAACTGAGTATGGAAAAAGGTAATTACTCTCTTTGGGTTATTTTTCTTTTGGGTTTTTATGGCAATGGCTTTATCTCCGAACCACATTATCTTGGGGTATGCATGAAAGTTAAGAAAAAGCGAGTGGAGTCTAATATTATTACTCAAGTTTAATGTGACTTTACATGAAATAGTTAGGGGGAGAAAATTCAAGTTTAATTAGAGTTTACATGATTTCATATTTATTAAGGTTGGTATTTTTTGGTTGAGTCATTGTAATGAAGGAGTAATCTTAAGTGTGATTTTTTGGAAGGTTATCTGCTTTATTTTTCAATATAATTAGAATCAAGGATTTATTGGAATCACAAGTTTGACAAGTGAAATATTCATAATAGAAGTACCCCAAGGGATTTTGAGGGTCATCAATCCATATATGCAGTGAAAAAACTAGTTTAAACAACACAAATCAATATTTAGCCAGAAAATGTTTTCCGAATTCCAAGAAAAAATCCATCGAAAACTCCAAAAAATCGCATTAAATTCTTCTCCATAATGAAGAGACAATAATTGAGACAAGTCGCAGCTCGATGGATGTAATTTTAATGAAGTAACTGAGCCACAATTAACTTTTTTTTGTGTATTTTTATGTGTCCCTCCTCTATCTTTCCAACTTATTGGTATTAGAGCTAAAGAGAGCTAAAGTCTATGAGAATGAGAATTTGCAGTTAAAGTGATGACAGTAATGCACCTAAGCCAAGGATTACATGCATTCTAGAGGCACACAAGCAATTGCCTCTCTCGGGCCCTCCTTATTACAAGGGTGCGTTGGTCAATCGAGAGACTCCCCTATTGAGAAGTCAAAGTATTACTTATTAAGTTTAAAGGCTTTAAAATTTTACTCAAAGGGGTGTTTTTTTCTAATAATTAGTAAGGGCCCCTTTGGAAAAAGGTTTTTTTTTTAATTGTATAAAAAATTCAAGGGTTTATTAAAAGTGTAAGGTTTATAAAAACTTTAAATAAAAAAATGGGTTGTTTTTTGTTAAAGAAATTAAAGTGAAATTAATGTGTTACCAAATTTGTTATGATCAATTCATTCTGGAATTGCTCTTCTTCATCTACTTGTCTTTTAGAGGTATAGGCTATGCTGAGAACCTTTATGAGCTCTTCGAAATAATCTGGCTCTTCGTTTTGATTTTTTTTCTTAGCTCAAAACAAATACAAGAGAATTCAAGAAAAAATTGAAACAATAGCAAGTGAGAAACATGGAACTTACAACCAGAAATCACAATTGAAAAAGAAGCAGTTTTGAGGGTATATAATATGGAATAAAAGAAAAATAAAATACAAGATTGTAAACAGTTTTTGAGTCGTTGTAAGCCAAGATGATACTTAACACTACAAGGAAAAGACCCTGTAGTGGAGGTTATAAAGGAGGTTTTTAGTGTTATAAAATTGGCCAAAATTGTCAAAAAAAAAATTACTACAACACTCGTTTTTAGTAACAGAGGTTTTGGCGGAGCTTTTAATGGAATTTCAACACAACTAAAAAACCTAGACGGCTAGAGGTTATTATAGATTTTTTTTTCATCGGTGCACTGCTAAGGTATCAACACACCGGTGCGTGTCATATAGACGGTCAGCCTAGGGCGGTCGAAGGTGCATGCACTGGGCTGTAAAGGTCTAAAACCACATTGAGCGCACTGTAGGTGATACAACACACGGGGCCATTCTAATTGGTATTGGGATTTGTGCAGTTTCCATATGTCGTATCAATGCGCTGGTACGTAGTATTATAGAAGTGCACTAGTGCGCAGTATCAGAAAACCACACCAATTGTTTTAATTCGTATTGGGATTTGTGTGGTGCCCATATGTCATATCAATGCACCGGTATGTATTCTTATAGAAGTTCACTGGTGCGCAGTATCAGATAAACACACTAATTTTTCTAATTTTTATTGGTATTTGTGCGGTGCACATAGGTCGTATAAATGCACTGGTGCGTAGTTTCACATAAACGCACCGGTGCGCAGTATCGCAAAAACGCACCGAGATTTAAAATTAGTATTAGTATCTGTGTGGTGCCCATAGGTAGTAGAAATGCACCAGTGCGCTATATCATACAAATGCATCGGTGTATAGTAGCTGAGACGCACGGGTGTTCATTTTGTATTTTTTAGAAGCATCGACCCATGACAGTGCAATTATTGTGATTTTTTAAAATTCATTATTCATCAAAAGTTGACATATCTTATAACAATACTCATATTAATTAAATTTTTATTAATGCAGTTGAATGTGATGTTTGGATTAATTTTTTATATCATATCATAATTATTGTGATTTTTTTAAATTCATTATTCATCAAAAGACGACACATATCTTATAACTGTATTCATATCAATTCATTTTTTATTAGTGCATTTGAATGTGATGTTTGAATTAATTTTTTATATCATATCATCATATTTCACATCTCTTTATTATAATATTTAATCATTCATAAATTTAATCAGTGGTGTTAAATTTCACAGCAACAATGGAGAACACAATAGAATAAATTAAAAAATATTTTATTATATATATCTGTGTGTGTGTGTGTGTGTGTGTGTGTGTGTGTGTGAATAAGACAGTCTTTGTCATACAAAATGGGACAGTTATCGATATCCCTTTGTCTTTCAATTAGGACACTATGTCCATTAAATTAAACAAAATGTATGATTTCACAGACAAATATTTCAAAAAATTCAACACCTTGCTTTAATATCCAAACATAATGATCATCATTCTTCACTTGAACTGTTGTCACTGCTCCAGCTACTTCCATGACTTGGGTTATTTTCAGGAATTTCTCATTCACGGTGTTGATTATTTTCTTCTTCTTCACCTTCCGTCTACAAACATAAAAATAAATTGTAATGAGTGTATATGCATTAATGAGAATAATGAAAATTGAAATATTAAATAATATACATCAATGTAAATCGAAAAGAAATAGTGTACCATAGCAACAATTTACTCATGAACTATACACATTCTTTCAAAACCATGTAGTATGCCATCTTTCAAGATTTCATCTATTGGCACAGTCCCATACTTTGTTTCCTGTGAGTTTTATACCCCATAAAAAATCATATACTTAATATAAAAGATTTTTTTGTTCTATTAATTATAGACAGAGCAAAGTAAAACAAGATAGATAGATGCTTACAAATTCCACAATTAATTTCTGATATGCCAACATATACTCACAACCCATATTTAACCCAATTTCAATCAATTCGTCTGATGGTTCTTCTTTGTATGTTATTACCTGTTTGGAGACATTCAATGATGATTTTTGTAAAAACTTAAAATATACAAAAATGAAATCTTGTTAAGTTGTTATAAGGAAGTAACAATTACTCACAAAATTAGATATCAACTCTTTTCTTCCTTGTCGTCATATTTTATGTGCTGAATGGGTTCCATTTTCTTTTCTTTTCTGCAAGAAAATACTTGAAATTTAACATTTAATGCTAAATTGTTTATTTATTATACCTAATGATCGAAAAATTCAATGATTACAAATTACATTTGAAGTACGTTGTTGTTGAGATGGCTCCTCCTACGATGCAATTTTGTCCATTTCTTTGACCATCTCCTTGTACACCTTTTTGGACATTCCTATTGACATATTTCTGATATTAGCTCGTTCATCTTTTGAGATTTTCATAATATTCCTGAAAATGTAACATGACAATAAACTATTTAATTTTTATATTGATATATGAAAAGTAAATATAACAAAAGTGATATTTATAAATAATTCTAGAAAAGAATTTAAAGGAATATTACTTTTTCGTTCTTTCTTTTTTGTTGTTGTACATTTTTGCTATTAAAATTATGACATGTCTCATTAACAAATTCTCTGGAAACTCTTCTTGTAGTTTAGATAAATATTTGGTTCTTGGAACCATTGGATTGTTTTTTATATTTGAAGTGTAAATAACGTCTATACATTCGTTCCACTAGATCCCTCAAACTTTTGTAAAATTTTTCCCCCGTTTCGTCAACCTCCAGCACCACTCCAGATGAGCTAAGGAGCAATTCATTTTCATTTGCATGTTCTATTTTCTTTTCTTTTCTTAGAACAACATTCCTTTTCTAATTTTTTGGTCCCTGTAGAACATTAAACAGATGTGAATTAATAGATTGTTTTAAACATGTTATCTAATAATTTTAGGTTTATTATTAATGAAAAATAAAAAAAGAAACTCATATTGGATCGATAGTATTTTTCATTCACCTAATTCATCCTTTTGCAATTTTTCCATCAAGCTTTTACGCTCTTCTGGTCCTAGATCAGAAATAATCTTATCGAGCTTCGTCATTTTGTGGCTCTGCATGATACACAGTAAACAATACATATTAGTTAAGCTTACATATAGTTCAAAAATAATATTTTTTGTAAAGAAATTACAAAGAACTTGCCTTTTTTCTTTCTTGATCTGCTATTAGTATTTTTGTTACTTGATCTCTTGTCAACCATTTTTTATCAATATGAAACCTGTACCATATCATTCATTAATATATTTTATAAATAAATTGTCAACTTTTCAGGTTTAAAAAAAAAAACATCAAGAAATCGGTGTGCTTTTCATGGTGTATGCATCGATGTCAGTGTGTGGTGGTCTTATAAACGCACCGCCCAAACAGTATAAAACACCGTATCATGCTCTATGTCAAAAAGTAGCATTGGTGCCTTACATGTTAACCACCGCACCGATTAACATAGACAAAATAATAAAAATCGTCTAGTGTTATTTTTGTAGCATATGGTGTTATGAAGGGGGCAGTGCAGCCTATTCTTATAAACACCCTGTACAAACAAGGGACCACCGTATGGTGCTCTCTGTCAACTAGGAGACCCGATGCGTTATATGTTACATGGTGCACCAATTAACACGAAATAAAAAATTGTTTTTTCCAAACAGTACGTGAGCAGTGCACTGTAATGAAATAGCGCATCGGTGCCCTATTTTTCATATGGTGCATGAATTAAAAAAAAAATTGTTTTTAAATTTTTTATCAAACAGTACGTGCGCGGTGTGCTGGGATAATCCAACACACTGGTGTGCTAGGTTATGTAGGGTGCACCAATTAAAAAAAATCTGTTTTTTTTTAATTCACGCAAGGGCCGACATGGATTGGGATCCAACTATGCAAGTCGTCCCATGGGTTGGATGACGTAGGCCTATATATATAGCAATACAAACCCTATAAATATAAAATTAAAATCCCTAGTTTTGAATCACAGAAACAGGAAGAAGCAAAGGAAAAAACAAAAAGAATGAAGATTTTAGGTTAAAAATGGATTTTTTTTCTTTTTTTCTCTGAAAATGAACAAATTGAAATTTTTTACTTACTGCGTAAAAAATATTGTAGAAAATGTAAAAAAACAATAAAATTTAATCATGAGATCATTTGAAATTCTATGCTATAGGGTTTGAATCACCAGAAGTTTGGAATTCTGATTGTCTGAATACTTTTGTTCGAAATTATTTCGCTGCTCCATAGTGCTCTCATGCTCTCTTGCTCTAGGTATATCTCCTGCAAATATTTGGCTGAAAATTTTTGCAAAAATAGTGAAAAAATGAAAAGAGTTTAGTATTTAAAGAATTTTTTTATGAAATTAGATTTTCAAAAATATTTTGCCGCCTATTTTTCAATTTACCACATTTTTTCACTTAAAAAATAAAGTTGCGTTTTTTTTATTTGTAGCTTTTCGTCGCAGATGCATCAATTAATAAAACCGCACTAGTGCGTCAGTTAATAACATGGCACCGGTGTGTAGTAACTAAAACAGGATGGTGTGGTTATCTGTACATAAGCACCGATAACAATATGTCCATTTTTAAGGCACCGAAATTACTTTTAGGTGTGTGCGCTAAAAATTATTGTTGATTTTTCTCAAATGCGGGGAGAAAATATCATAATTATATTGAGTGGAAAATTCTTCAAAGTCCATCTCGTTCCATAATATTTCTCAAATTCCATCGCAGAGTTCTCCCTATCCATCTCGAGACGTAATATTTGCTTCATATTTTATTTATATTTTCATTATCTGATTTGTTAGCCATCTATAAATTTTGTTATATCTCATGATGGCTAAAAAGGTTCTTAAGCTTTCAAGAAATGAATTTTTAAGAAAAATTTGTGAGTTCTTCAAAGCCCACTGTGTTCTTTATCCTAAATCTACCAATCCACTGAAAATCTTCGCCCAAAACCTCCAATATTATCCTGCTGATATAAAGGAATTGTGATAAAAGGTTTTGTTCATCATCTCATAATTCTCCCCTCCATTTCACCCATTTTTCACTCATTTTAACAGTCATTTTCCTCTTCAAAAAGGTTTTCACACTCTTCATTTACCCTTCATTACCCTTGAAAAATCCATTCAAATCATGAAAAATCCCCTTCATATGGTTTAAATTCACCCTTTTTATCGTATCGGAACGTCAAAAAGGCTCAAAAACTCACATTTTAGGCCTATTTTCCAACCTTTTATTAAAATAAGGCCTTAAGCCCCTTTCGGCTTAAGCCCTCAGCCCCTCTTCTTCATGTAACCCGGCCCTGCAACCAAACGCCCATCGCTCATTGGCACATTGCACTTCCCAAAGTTCTCAATCCCCTATCTCCTCTCCCATTGATGGACGATTCCCTGACTTGATCCCAGTCGTTAATTGTCCGCCAGATCTAACGGCCATTGGCGAATCGCCCACGAAAATCGCTCTTTCCTTAGTTTCACTTCCCTTTTCCTTTTTCTTTCGATGGTTGATCCTCCGATGAGATCTGGACCGTCCATTCCCCAAGATTTGATGGCCATCGACCTCCGTGCTCCACTTTATCGGCCATCGCATTGGCCATTGCACATCGGCGATCCCCGTTTCCTCATTCCCAAGCCCCTTCTGCCTGCCATTCTCCAATTTAATCTCTGTCGTTGATACTCAAGATCTAAAGGCCCTCGCTTCCTCACAACTTCGCCATCCCCCTAACCCCTCATCCACCATCTTTAATCTCCGATCTCCCGATTCAATCTGGACCGTCCATTCCTTCCAAATCAACGATGCAGGTTCACTACGGGGGCATCCAACCAAAGTGGCCCGTACTCCCCATTCCCCCCGTAGTTAATCTCCACCGTTGATTTTCTCCCGATCCGACGGCTAGTATTTCCCCATTCACTGTCGGAGGCACCCTGCCGACGAGGTCCATGATCGAGACAACAAAACACATGTAGTCTTGTCAAGGATCCACTCTAGTGTCTATGGACGCTTCTCGACAACCTCCACTACTAGACAAAAATATTTTGTCATTTTTATTGATGACTTATCGATGAAGTGTTGTATTTTCTTCATGTGGAAAAAGGAAGAGACATTCTCCAAGTTCATATAATTCAAGGCATTGGTTGAGAAAGAAATTGGCAATAATGTGAAAGCTCTCAGGAGTGATAATGGAGGTGAGTATGTCCTAAATGAATTCAAAAAATTATGTTGAAAAGAAGGCATTCGACGAGAGTTGATAACACCCCAAAACCCACAGCAGAATGGCATGGATGAGAGAAATAATCATAGCATTTTGGGAGTTGCGAAGGTGATGTTGCATGACCAAGGCCTACCATTGCACTTGTGGGTAAAAGCATGAAACACATCAGTCTATTTGCAGAACCAAAGTCCTCGTCGGATTATGGGAATGATTACATAGGAGGAGGCTTTCTCGGGGAGAAATCCGGATGTGTCGCACTTAAGAATTTTTGGAGCCTTTATTTACTGCGATGTCTCCAAAGAATCAAGGAAGAATATTGAGTCGAAAATAGAATTGGGGATATTTGTGGGTTACACAGAAACTCCTCACAACTATTGTGTGTACTTATCATCCCTCAGAATGACAGTTGTGAAAAGGGATGTAAAATTTGATGAGGATAAAGTGATGTGGTGCTCTCTTGAGAAGGAGCTTTAGATCCCACCAGAAGAGGATATTTTAGCTCCAAAGGAGGAGCCTCAGGAAGTTATCGAGTAGCCAAAAATTGAGGAGCAGAGAGTGGAGACATCCACTCAAGAAGAACCATCCAAAGAAGGCAAAGAAAGAATAATGGAAGCTAAGGGACTTGTGCAATATACGAGGGAGAATGTGGGTGCTCCTTTAAATTTGTTCAAGAAGAGAAGGTCACATGAACGATACATTGGGTACATGGCTCTAATGACTAATCTTATAGAAACTGAGCCATCCTCATTTGAGGAAGCAACAGAGAAACTTGTATGGGTTGATGCAATGGTGGAAGAGTATGAATCCAATGTAAAGAAAAGTGTTTGGGAAGTGGTCCCAAGACCAACAGATAAATCAGTTGTGGATTCGAGATGGATCTTTAAGGTTAAGTAGGTAGCAAAAGGAAGCATAGAGAAGCATAAGGTAAGATTTGTGGCCAAGGGGTACTCTCAATTTGAGGTAATTGACTATGAGGATACCTTTGCTCCCATAGCAAGGTACTCATCCATTAGATCAAATTTTTCTTTGGATGTGTAGATGGGGTGGAAGATCCACCAGATGGATGTAAAAACAACATTCCTCAGTGGATTTATTGAGGAGGAGGTGTACATCGAGAAACCATAAGGTTTTGAGACATTTGACTGGGAGTCTCATGTGTGCAGACTCAAGTGAGTGTTGTATGGTCTCAAACAAGCACCACATGCTTGGTACACCATGATCGATATTTATCTCACTAGTTTGGGCTTCACCAAAAGTGAGGTGGATGAAATCCTCTATCATATATTGGTAGAAAACAATGTAAATTATCAAACAGGAACCGTACCAAGTACCCGTTTTTTGAGATAGCAAAAAATCATCTGATTTTGAAAAGTGTTGATTTAGAATACACTTTTTTTTTAGCATGCTTTTTACACTTTAAATTTTCTTATGTATCAAATATGAGCAACTTTTATAAAATGTTGGTGATTTTCATGCTGATTTTAAAAAATGTTGATGCAACATCAAGCACTTCTTTTATAGGGCTTATTTTTGACACTTTAAATTTTCTAATGTATTAATTGTGGATAAATTTTTTTAATGTTGATGATTTTCATGTAGATTTTCAAAAACATCAACATTTTTTGAAGGCATATTTTTGACACAGTAAATTTTCTTATGTCTTAAGTATGCACAATTTTATTTTTAAATGTTGATTATTTAACCAAATTTCAAGTTGCCTTATTCATCTTCTTGGTTTTCGTCCTAACATGTTTGTTTTTCAAGGCTTTTCCAAACATGTGACTTTTTTTTCTTTGCAATGTTTTTTATAATGAAATTTTTATTTGTTTTTACAAAATTAAAATAATAATAATAATAATAATAATAATAATTTGAGGTTAATATTTTATATATTTATATATCTTTAATTAATACTTCAATACATATAAAATAATTGCCACTAAAAAATAATAATTTTAAATACTCAACAAAATATATATATTTTGCATATAGATATAATTAAAAAAAACTGTGTATTTGAGGATCTTTTCGCTAAAAATGACATACAAAATAAATAAATAAAATTATGACAAAACTGAATAAAAAATAGGGAAAATAATAAAATTTATGATATTTTTATTAATTTTATATCAAAAAATGATATCATTTCAGTTTTTTTTTCCAAAAAAAATGTTTCAGATAGAATTTGAAGTAAAAATAACAAAAATAAAAATAAAACATACCATTTAAAAAAACTATAATTAAAAAAAAAAAAAAAAAAACATATAAAATTAAAAAAATGTGATTAAATTTAAAAGGAAAAAGAAAAAGAAAATTAAAATAATAAAAGCATTAAAACTATTTTTTAATTAAAAATAAAAACACATAAAAATCAATAAAATAATTAATTAAGAATTAAATTAAATTAAATTAAATTAAATAAATAAATAAACATTAAAATAAATATAAAATAATAAAAAATTGTTAGAAAAAAACTAATTAAAAAACATTAAAATAAAAATTAAAAATTATGGTCCCACGGGCCTAGGGCAATGGAGGCTTGATTCTCATAATCATACCTCCTCCTCCCTGGGCTCGTTGGGCCATGGGGGTGTGAGGGGCGGAGCTGCAGTGTGTAGCTCTACCCCCTCGCCCACCCAGAATTGGATTTCCCCCCTCCTTAGGCCCATTGGGTCATGACTTTTAAATTCGGTTTTTAAAATTTTAAAATTTTTATTTTTTATATGTTACTTTTATTATTTTGTTATTTTTGCTAATTATTTTATTTTTTTTATTTTTTTTAACTCTTTATGTTTTTTTTAATTTAATTTAAATTTAGTGGTTTTTAATTAATTTTTATGTGCTCTATAATGGTTTTTTATTTTTATTTTTTTTTATTTTTTAATTAGGTTTAAAGTCCATTTTTATTTAATTTTGAGTTTTTTTTTAATTTAACTTTATGGTTTTTTTGAATTTTTTTATTTTTTAAGTTTTTTTTAATTTTTTTTAAATTATAATGTTTTTTATTATTTTCTTAATTATTTTTTTGTAATTTAGATTTTTTTTTTAATGTTTTTTTTTTTTTTCATTTTTATGTTTTTTATTTCATAATAATGTATTAATTGTTTGTTTTAATGTTTTTTAATTTGTTTGTTTTTATTTATTATTTATTTTTTAAATTATCTCTCTCACACACATGGGTTAATATTTTAGTATTTTTTTCCATATGTGTGTGTGTGTGTGAGAGTTAATTTGGTTTTTTTCTACATTTTTATGTTTGATTTTTTTTTATATTTATATATTTATTTTTTATTTTTCCATATTTTTAAATTTTTTTATGTTTTAATATATATTTTTATTTAATTGTTATTAATTTTAAATTTTTTTATGTTTTAATGTATATTTTTATTTACTTGTAATTATTTTTTTTTATTTTTGTGTTTTTGATTGTTTTTTCTTTTTTCAATATTTTAATTTTTGTTTTCTTTTGTATTTTTCATTATTTTTATTTAAATATTTATTTATTATTTTGTTTTATTTTTATTTTTTTGCAGGGTCCATGTCGATCCTCGACTAGCTACCCGATTTCATTATGTATCAATTTGATAGTTGATTTTAAAGTTTTTGTTATAATGGATTGAGTTCACCCCCAAAATATATCAATTTCACGGTCGGTGTTTAAGTTTTCATTACAATGGGTCAAATTCGCGTACACTACATGTCAATTTGATGGTTGATTTTTAATTTTTTGTCGCAATGTGTAAAGTTGTCTTGGGCTAAGATTTTAAAGTCCTTTTACTTTTAGCATTCCGAAAAGAAGTTACTCTTGGTATAATGACTCTTTGATTCAAGTGTTCAGTTTTAAAGTTTTTTGGTCATAAAAATTTTCCATAATGCCATGGTTGAAATATGATAAAAACTTGAGGTTTTTTTATAGCCACAATCTTTGGTTTTAATTCCATGGTTGAAAAACTATCAAAATTTTAAGGTTTTTCTTAGTCATGATATTTTATCTTTAATGCTATGGTTGAAAATAGTTATAAGTAGTTGATCTTTAACAATAGCTTAAAATTGTTGGAATTTTAAGGCTTTTCACAGACACGATATTTTATCTGTAATGTCATGCTTGAAAATCGTTGGAATTTTAACGTTTTTGAGAGCCATGATATTTGATCCTTGACGTCATTGCTAAAAAAAGTTGAGAATTTACCTCAAAGAAAAATGATGTTATTACAACATTAACACTTTTTGTTTTCAGGGTGTTTTTCACACAAAAAAATTGGCTTTTATTGGATTTTACTACCATTTTTTTTTAAATGTTGATAAATTACCTTGAAAAAAAACGTTATTCTAGCATCAACACTTTTCATTTTCGTGTTGTTTTTCATGTTTTTTTTGGGTTTTTTGGCTAGATTTCTCGTTTTGAGTTTACAGTTCCCATTTCAAAGTTTACATTGTTAGAAGGTAAATTGCATATTATTGTATTATATGTTGATGATTTGAGTTTAACTAGTGATGAAAATCTAATCAGATCTTGCAAGGAGGACCTTAAAAGAGAATTTTAAATGAAGGACATGGGTCTCATGCACTACTTCCTTGACTTGGAAGTATGGTAAGGCGATGGGGAACTCTTTGTCTCTCAAGGAAAGTATGCAAATGAGATACTACAGATATTTCACATGGAGAGTTGCAAACCCATGGAGACACCTCCAATGACCAACAGGAGGAAAGAGGAGTCACTTCAGGTGACGAAGTGGATGCCACCATTTATCGGCAGCTAGTGGGTTCATTGACATATCTTATGGACACTTGACCAGATATGTGCTATGCATTCAACTAGTTGATCCAATATATGGTTAGACGAACCAAATTATATTGGAAGGAAACTAAGCATTTACGGTACCTCATAGGAACTACCCAGTTTCGACTATTGCACAGACAAACAAAGGGAGTGAAGTTGTGTGGTTGCATAGATGTAGATTGGGCGGGGACTCCATCAGACCAAAAAAGTACATCAGGTGGAATTTTTAATGTTGGGTCCACAATTTTTTCCTATTACAATAGGAAGCAAATATTTGTGGCGCTCATCTTAATAGAAGAAAAATACATCGTTGCAATTCAAGCAGCATGTGAGGTGATCCGGATAAGAAAGATACTTGTGGTACTGTTTGGTCATATGATGGATCCAACTGTGCTCTACTGTGATAATCATAGTTTCATAAAGTTCTCTGAGAATCTTGTATTTCATGATTGATCCAAGCATATAGATACCTGATATCACCATTTACGAAACTATATGCAGAGGAAAATAATGTTGCTACAATACATTTTGGCAGAAGAACAAGACGTTGAAATTTTGACAAAGGATTTTTCAATAGGGAAGTTCGAGTTCTAGAGGTGTAGGATAGGGGTGGTTGATAATCCCTTTCTTGCTAAGAGGGAGTTCTAAAAAATGCAGCAATAAATTATCAATTTGATTTTTCCTTAATTAAATTGAGAAAATTCAAATTTCCACATTATCAGACAAATTGGATGTAGTTAATTGAGGTGACATGGATCTTGTTACTTAGTTAGCTCAGTAAATTCAAGTTAGAGGAGTTATAGTTAAGTTGAGCATGTGTGATTACTAATTTGTAGCAATCAAGGTTAGTTATCTCAGATTTGTTTTTAGTTAAACTAGTTCTAATTGTTGGAGGAACTAGTTGATAGTTAGTTAAGTAGTGGCACTTCAGTCAAACTCGATGATCATCCAATTAATTGATATATCGGCCCAAAATAGCTAGTGCATGTAGAAAATTTGAGTTCCCCGGCTATGGTGGAGATTCCAAGGAAGTGTAACATCATTTGTAGATTATTCTTGAATATACATGTGTTGTGTGAAATTAGATGATAAACTTGTAGAAATTATCCAAAGGAATTCAATATGATCTTGTAATGTACTAAAAAAAATTATTGAATCCTTATACAATTTGCGGAAACCAAATACAACCGCACAATCACATAACAATCAAGAGAAATAAATTATCAATCACACAACACAAGATGCATATGGGGAAAGAAACTTCTCAAAACCCCACCATATGTATATTGCATAAAGTAAATAACATGAAACAATACAATTTTATTTCTCTTCCTGAGAAACCTCTGAACTCTGCTGACTATCTCACACTACCAACCTGTGCACAAGATTCTCTTGGCACACATTTCTCTGAAAAAATCCATGCACAATATTATGCTTCTAATTTCTTGGTCTCACCAACTCGTGCTCACCAAAAAAATTATTTAACTTGTTCCTTCATTCCTCCTTTTCAAGTATATTTTATCTAATTAAGGAATGATTTATTTTATGTCTTCTTCTGACTGCATGCACCACCTATACAATTTGGATGATTATACAATTGATAGTCTACTACCCTTTAACTCCAATATCAACTAGGACTTTCTTAGAAATGACATGTAACAATTATTTATAAATAATTATCATTTAATTAATTGATCACTACTTGTGAATTAAATCATATTTAATTCATTGTACCTATCACTATCTCATCTCTTAGTTAGAACTAGTTAAACTGATTTTAATTCAAATACTTCATTTAAGTCATTAAAACTCACAAATATTGTAATTGGACCCCCTAATATCATAGGATAACTCTACATGCCTCCTCTTTGACCTACAACTATAATTTCCTAAGCTAAATAAGTCTTCCTAGCTCAGCTAACTAATACAAGTTATCATGAGATGAAATTACAATTTCTCTTCCAATTTAATTAAGGGAAAATTAAATCAGAAGCCCCCTGGGTGCCATTTATGGGTGTCATTTTCAATATTTATTATTTCCATTTTTAAATTTCAACACTCCCTCTCAACAAGAAAGGAATTCAATCTATCCTGATCTGGGAACCTTTTGAATGTTCTGCATGTAACAATTGTCCAGTGTTGTTGGCTCCTGCAACTCTTGAAACTTAAAAGAATCCAAACTAAATCAGTATGATGCATTTTTCATCATAGTCTCTGACCACTAATAGTTACTACATTGTCTACTGAAAACTTTGTTATGTTACTGAATCTGCATTTGTGCCATCTGCACTGCTGCCAAATTTGATCTGCGCTCTAGTATCTGACATTTTTCACACTGATATCTGACTGCATCAATTGATTTGATTAAGTTATGTTAGTAATGTTGTGCTAATTCTTCTTTCATATTTTAAAACAAATTATTTTCATGTGCTTAAGGATTCAAGTTCTCTTGCAAGTTAACTGAGTTTCATGAGTAATTTGTATGTTAATTTTATAACAATTTAATATAAAACAAAGACTGAACAAAAGAAATAAAATGTACAGTACATCACCATACAACACATCAACACAGGGATTTGATGAAGGAGTTCACCCCTCCTTGGCTAAATCTCCTTCATCCAACTTCCATGGCTTGGGCCACTATATTATGCTCAAATTTGCAAAATGATGTGTTTACAATGCTTTTATTCTCCTGAAACACATTTCATTGAGTCCAAAACAATAAAAAAAGGTACCTTAGCCTCTTTTTTCTCCTCATTTGGTCGAAAACTGAATGAGTTATGACCTAACCTATTTTTTCCACAATTCGGTCCAAAAATTGCACAAAATCCAGGCTAATCCTACAAATCCGCCCAGAATTTGGAAAATTGTCCTACAATTTCGCCAACCAGTGGCACAAATTGTGGGACAACTAAATTTTCTAATGATGCCTTTAAACCATATTAGCACTAACAACACCCACTTAACTGTTAATTAATCCAAGATTAATGTTTTAATCAGTGCGCTTAAGGGCTAGCGCCTATTGCTCCATCGGTGGTCCTGGATCGTGGTTGCATGGCTTAGGGGCTGGGCCCCTCTCCCCCCCAACGACACTTTCTTTAAACTTCAAATAGGAGTGGTGCTTGTATAGGGTAAGAAACAAAGTGTAGGAGAGATGGTAATGGTGCACAATTGTTTCGGCGGAGGTCTCAAGTTCGACCCCCACCCGGTCCCTCCAGTCCTTAGCCAAATTTTTACACTACCATGAGGGGGGCATGTGGAAGCCCCAGGCTAAGGCATGTGTCTCCTCCTCATTGGCCTACTTGTGACCAATAGAAATTTTTCAACACAACCATTTCACACCAACCAAATTCCCACTTGGCAGCTATTCATTCACTGAGGAGATGGGTTGATAAAACCATTGACCTGCCCAGTCAGCATGCCACATCAGAAGTACAGACTGCTAACTGGGCTCCCTATCTGCATAATTTTTTTTCCAAATTTCCCTATTTATGGAAATAGACAGAACTCGTTTCTGAAGCCATACGGAGTCCATTTCGCGCAAAACAATTTGTACTGGATTCATAACGACGGACACTACGCGGTCGTTCAGGTTTTGTGACATTTTGAGAACTTTGATGTTTGAGAATAATTCTGAGCACTTGATCATTCCTCCCCACTGGAAGCTTTTGGACCCCAAAATATCATATTCATTTGTTGAACAGGTGAGGGTATAGTTCCCTCACCTTCCCAATTTTAATCCATTTGGCTTTTGAAGGAATTATTCCTTTGAGCCCCACTCGAAGATAGTCGACACTTCCTCTTTTCAATGTCCTTGTTCTTCTGTCAAGTATGGTGTCTTGCTAAAGTTCATTAAATAGTTCTAGAGAAAAATCTTCAATAGATGGAAGTTGAAAATTCTCTCCTTGATCTTCAATCAAAGGAGGCTTATACAATATTAAATTTTCAACATTAACAACATAGTAAATTTGCATGTATGAAGGCAAATCAAGCTTAAAGGCATTGTTACCAATCTTTTCCAGAATTTTAAAAGAACCATAACGGATTGGTTTCAGATTTTTACCTTCTCCTTGAAGCCTATCATTGCTAATGTGAAGCCAAACTTCGTCACCAACTTGAAACTTATGATCCACACGATGTTTTTCGTGTCTCGATTTGTACTTGCCTTGAATTTTTTCTAGTTGATCTTGTACTATTTTATGGATCAATTGAATTTCCTCTATGAATTTATTTGCTTTATCTATGTCTCTATGCCCATCTATAGCCACATATTTTCCAAAAATGAAATCCAACGCTGATTTTTTCAAGTATCCAAAACATACCTCAAATGGTGATGTTTGTGTAGAGGAGTGTTTTTCACGGTTGTAATCATGTTGAATGTAATGCAACCGTTAATTCCCACAACTTATGATGTTTTTTGCAATATAATCGAAGAATATGAATGACTGTTCGATTGACCACTTCGATTTGACCATCTGTTTGTGCATGAAAGGTTGTACTCTTCTTCAACTTAGTGTCCATCAAGTCCCACAATCTTGACCAGAAATTACCAAAAAATTGAGAATCTTGATCACTTACAATGGATGTAGGCAACCCAAAATGAAACCAAACATTTGGAAAGAAAAGATGAGTTTTTTTTTTTTTGTTACTTTCTTTTTAAATGGAAAAAATATACACATCTTTCTGAACCTATCCACAACTACATAAAAATAATCATGACCTATTTTTGACAAAGTAAGACCTCCTACAAAATCCATAGAAATAATATCCCATGTTCGTGAAGGAACTGGAAGTGGTGTGTACAATCCTAACTTCCTATTACTATCCTTACTGACTGAACATAATGAACAACCTTTAAATTAAATGTGACACGCTTTCAAGCATATGAGGCCAATAAAAATACCTCTGAATATTTTCCACTCTTTTTCTTACACCAAAATGTCCAGCAATAAGAGTAGTGTGTGCCTCCCTTATGACATTCACTCTCTCCCCCTGTGGAATGTAAAGCTTTCCCAAATGATACAATAAGTTATTATGTACATGGTAATCCAATTCCTCAACTTGGCAACCTTGACTCAAGTTTTCATAAACATCTTGAAAGTCATTATCAAAGGCATATTGCTCAACATAAATTTCATGTAAAACAAAATTATTCTTGAGTAAAGTAGTTGCACTATTAATAGGCCTAGAAAGCATATCAACAACCTTGTTGTATATACCTTTCTTATACCTGATGACCAAGTGGAATTGTTGTAAGAAACCCATCCATCGAAAGTGCCTTGACTGCGGCAACTTAGTTTGTGATTGCAAGTATTGCAATGGTTGGTGGTCAGTGTGAATGATGGTTTCCTTTCCTATAAAATAGTGTTTCCACTTCTTCACACTTTGATCCAACGCATATAGCTCCTTGTCATAAGTAGAATAGTTTATCACTGCACCATTGAAAATTTCTGAATGGAATGAAATGGGCTTACCATGTTGTAAAAGGACCGCGCCCATGGCATAGTCACTTGCATCGGTTTGAATCTCAAAGGGTTGTCTCAAGTCCAATAGTGATAGTATTGGGGCTAAAATTATCTTCTCTTTCAAAGCATCAAATGCTTTTTGTTGCTTTCCTCCCCACTGGAAGACCTTCTTAACACTATTCAATGCATGTAATGGAGCTGCAATAGAAGAAAAATTAGCAATGAACTTCCTCCAATATTGTGTTTCTCCTAGAAAAATTCTTGCCTCAGTGACTGTCTTGGGTGTTGGCCAATTCACAATGACCTCAACCTTATAGGGTTTTATCTTCATCTCACCTCTGCCAACAATATGTCCCAAATATACTAAATAATTTTTACCAAATTCACATTTTGAAATCTTCAAAAAAAATTATTTTATTTAGAAATCAAGCACCTTTCTTACATGCATGACATGTTCATCTTGTGATTTTCTAAATATAAAAATATCATCTAAGTATAAAATGACAAAATCATCAAGAAATGGTATTAATACATCATTCATAACTCTCATGGAAGTAGCTAGATCATTTCAAAGACCAAAAGGCATAACCAACCACTCAAAAAATCCTTGTTTAGTTTTAAATGCAGTCTTCCATATGTCCTCTTCAGCTATTCTAACTTGATGGTAACCACTTCTTAATTCTAACTTAGTAAAATACTTTGCATACCTCAGTTGTTCAATCAAATCATCTATTCTTGGGAGTGCATAACAATTCTTTACCATGACTTTGTTTAGTGCATGAAAATCCACACATATGTGCCATGTTCCATCCTTCTTGGGCACCAACACAATTAGTGAACCACATGGTGAGGTAGATGGAAGAATGCTCCCTTCATTCAAAAAATATTGGATCTTCTTCTTGATTTCTGCACTTTCCATTATCGACATGCGATACATGCCAATATTAGGGAATGGATAATCCTGCTGCAACTGTATCTCATGTTGGGTTCCCATCTTGGGAGGTAACCCCTTTGGCTCCTGAAACATCTTGCCATGTTGACTTACCACATCAAACAAATCAGATTTCAATTTATCATCACAACCTTCAAAAGATTCATATTGCATATTATTCTTTTGTTTGATCATAAGAAGCACAATTTTTTTGCTTAAATTTACTAGTCTTTTCATTTTCTTAGCATTAAATAAAGAGATGTTTATTTTTTGCAATGATATCTAACAATATATTCCACTCCATCTTTGAACAAGTGGTAATTTTTCTCATGGCGATAGAAGACTTATTTCCTATCATAGAGATAAGGACTACCCAAAACAATTCATGATATGTCAAGTGGTACAACATCTAACTCAACTTCATCAATAAAGTTTACAGTGATTGCAAACTGGAAAAGACATTTTCTTGTAACTTGTAAATTTGTATCCTTGGTTATCAAACCCAAAGGATACGGCTTGTGATGAGGTATGGTTTCAATTTTAAGGTTCTTGACTAAGTCTTCAAATACTAAATTTGCTTGAGACTCACTATCAAATAGTGTGTCGATTTTTGTATGTTTTGAGACAACTCTTTCATGAAACAACTCTATTATTGTTTCTTCACTTGGAGTGTTACTGTGACAATTTTATGAACTAGTACTTGCTATGGATTCTTTTCCCTTTGTGACCATGGCTGAAATTTAAGTCTCATCACCTGACTTGGATCCAAGATCTTGTTGTGTGGTAGCGGTTTTCTTTTGTTTTCCCTTTTTTTTGAATTTATTAGGCCTCAATTATGGATGAAGCTTCCAACAGTGGGCTTCCTCATGACTCTCTTTGGAACAGTGTTTACATGTGGTTTTATCCCCTTCTTTTTTATGGATGCATTTTTCTTTTTTTTCCTTTGAAACCCTTTCCCTTTTCACACCGTTAAATGGTTTCTTTGTACCCTCTTCTTGTAAATTTTCCCCTCTTGCCTCAAGGTGTGTAGCTTTCACACAGACCTCATATAGACTAGTGGGATTAAACATGAGGATGGTATATTCAGGTAACTATGTAAACCCCCTATATACTTCACCAAGGTATCTTGAGAATGCAACTTAAAACCTAACATAAGAGCTCTTTTTATAAATCCTTCAGTGTAATCTTGCACACTTTGACCTTTCAATTGTCTAAATTTTTTCCAGTTCATAATGGATTTTTGCATGTAAGCTAGAGGGTAAAATTTCATTTTAATGGTAGCAATGAAATTAGACCAATAAATTGAGATCTTACTGTGTTTCTTAATCTCATATTGTGTCCTTGCTTCTTACCATACAAGTGTTGCACCCTCCATTCTAAATGAAGTTAATTGAATCTTTATGTCATCCTCTTGAAGGTTCTGAATTCTGCAATAAACCTCCAACTGATGAATCCAATTATCCAGCTTCTCTGCATTCACTTCACTATTAGACATAGGTATCTCAAATTTAACATCAAGTTTAAGTAAGGGTGATTTACCAATTCCTTTTGAAGTATGTGTATGAACATGTGGAAGGGTTGTGGTAGTGGAAGATGATGAAGAGGAAGGTGAAGATGGTGGTGAGGATGATGGTGGAGTGGATGGTGGTTTATCACCATCTCCATGACCTCCTCCTCCTGGAGAACCCTCTCCTCTAATATTCCTATAACTTTCTCTCCACATCAGAATTAAATTCCTCTCCTCATAGAGGACCTTTACCATCTCTATCATGTCAAAAAATTCCTTATTGAATACTCTCTCATCTTCTGTAATGGTAGGTTCTCCTTCATGAGACATGCTCACTGAATACTCAACTTCAATTTGAGGATGTGCTATTGTTGAAGACTTTGGAAACCTTTCCCTTATTCCTCTTGAACCAACTGTAGTGCTTTCAACTAGCTTCCCTTCTTCTCTTTTGAGTTTTAACCTTGTAAGCATGACAAAAACCTGCAAATAGTTAGATCCCTTCTCGCACAACAAACCTAAAGCTCTGATACCAAAATGATCTGATTAAGGTATGTTAGTGATGTTGTGATAATTCCTCTTTTAGATTTTAAAACAAATTATTTTCATGTGCTTAAGGATTCAACTTATCTTGCAAGTTAACTGAGTTTCATGAGTAATTTTTATGTTAATTTTATGAAAAAAATTACATAAAACAAAAACTGAACAACAACAATAAAATGTATTGTTTTTATGAAACTAGCTCCAAAAATAGAAGAAAAGAGAGATAAAATCCTTATAAATAAGACACTTCGAGGGAGAAACCTCCTTTACATTACATAAATGAACAAATCTTGGATCATACAAATGAAAAAACCTCCTTTATATATAAAGGAGTCCATGGGGTCACAATATAATCCTAGACGACCTAACAATAATAATGTAAGGGCACAATACTAACAATATGGGGGTTACAGGGGGCACAATAATAACAATATGTGGGCTACAGGGGTACAACAATAACAATAATGGGGCTACGCTAACAACAATAAGGGATACACTAGTATTATAGGGACCTAACATGACCCTATCCTTCAAACAAGTGTTGCCCTCAACGCTTGATTATTTCTGGATGCTTCTATATAAATTTCTCATCCTTCCATGTGGAATCCTCAATGGGTAAGTTCTTCCACTTGCTGAGATACTCTGAAATTGATTGATTTGGTAGTTGTCAAGTTATTGTTTCTGTTACTACTTCAGAACTTCTTTCGTTGTGATGCTGATCTTTCTGTTGTTTCATTCGATTTTGCACCAAAGTTAGGTTATCCTTTGAGATTTGGAGAAATTGTTGTTGATGCTCGATGTGATATTTCACTACTTTCTCATCCATATTAGCTTTCATTTGATCCTTCAAACCATCCAACTTAGCCTCCATTTTTTCTTTTAAACCATATATGTCATCTTTGATTTCTCTTTGTAAGATCGAAATTTGTTTCACTTGGTACCGTAATTTTGATATCTCATACTTCAATTCTTCCTCTTCATGCCTCATTGTAGAGATTTCAGAGGGCTTAATGGGTGTGTAATTATTTTTGGGAGGCATTTACAACCCAATATTGATAAAAATGCTTCAATATTCCCCTGGAATCACTTCAAACTACTTTTTCAAACAGACATTATGCAATTTTAAAAAACAAATACACACATTTTTCTTGCTTTTTAGGAGGTCGATATTAAACCTGAATTATCTCTATGATTTTGAATCTTCAATATCTGAAATTTGGTCTTGCAGTAGCCCTCTGAATCTTCTTTCCAATACCACAGGTCTGACCTGATTTGGCTTCTTCAAGGAAAATTTATGCCCAATCTCCCTGAATGACCTAATTATGGATTGGTTCAGTAGAGTGAACTTGTATGGCATTCCACGGGTCTGAAATTGATACAAAGGAAACTACAGTCCATTTACTTTCAGCCATGTTTTACAGAATTCCAATCAAATGCTCAGAGAGAGATTTATTATGCTTTTCCCACGATCATCTCTTTCAGATGAAATTCGGGAGCTTGAAAAAACCCTAACTTCCACAGATCATATCTCTAAAAATGTTGCGAACCAAGATCTAAAATTTTTACACGATGTTCCTAGGGATTTCACCTTTGCGTGGTAAATTTTTTAGCTTCTGAAACTTCTTAGAAAAAAAATTATAATGAAAATTCCACAATGACATGTTTGGAGCAGTGAAACCCTATAATCCAAAGCTCTGATAGCAAATGTTATGAAACCAGCTCAAAAAATAGAAGAAAAGAGAGATCAATGCCTTAGAAATAAGCCACTTCGAGGGGGAAACCCCCTTTACATTACATAAATGAACAGTTCTTCGATCATACAAATGACAAAACCTCCTTTATATATACACGAGTCCATGGGGTTACAATATAATCCTAGCCGACCTAACAATAATAATGTAAGGGCACAATACTAACAATATGGGGGCTATAGGGGTACAAAAATAACAATAATGGGGGATACGCTGAAAACAAGAAGGGGATACTCTAGTATTATAGGGACCTAAAAACTGTACATCACCATACAACACATAAATGCAGGGATTTGATGAAGGAGTTCACCCCTCCTGGTCTACATCTCCTTGGTCCATCTGTCATGTCTTGGGCCTCTATATTATGCTCAAATTTGCAAAATGATGTGTTTACAATGTTTTTATGCTCCTGAAACCTATTTCATTGAGTCCATAACACTCAAAAATGGTACCTTAGCCTCTTTCTTCTCCTCATTTGGTCGAAAACTGAATGAGTTATGACCTGACCTAGTTTTTCCACAATTCCCTCCACAAATTGCACAAAATCCGGGTCGAACCTACAAATCCGCCCGGAATTTGGCAAATTGTCCTACAATTTCACTGACTAGTGGCACAAATTGTCATATAGTTAAATTTTATAATGACACCTTTAAATTGGATTAGCGCTAACAACACCCACTTAACTGTTAATTAATCTGAGATTAACGTTTTAATCATTGTGCTTAAGGGCTAGCACCTCTTGCTCCACTGGTGGTCCTGGATCGCGATCGTATGACTTGGGGTCTGGCCCTATCTCTCCCCCAATGGCACTTTGTTTAAACTTCAAATAGGAGCGACGCTTTTATAGGGTAAGAAACAAAGTGTAGGAGAGATGGTAACAACGCACGTTGTTTTGGCGGAGGTCTTAGGTTTGACCCCTGCCCGGTCCCTCCAGTCCTTAACCAAATTTTTACACCGCCATGAGGGGGGAACGTGAGGGCCCTAGGCTAAGCCATGTGTCTCCTCCTCATTTTCCTACCAGTGACCAATAGAAACCTGCCAACACAACCAATGCGCACCAACCAAACTCTACCATTTGGAAACTATTCATTCGCCAACGAGATGGGTTGACCAGACCGTTTACCTGCCCAATCAGCATGCCACATCAGTAGTACGGACTGCTGACTGGGCTCCCTATTTGCATAATTTTTTTTCCAAATTTTCCTGTTTAGGAAAACATACAAAACTTGTTTCTGAAGCCATACGGAGTCCATTTCGCGTGAAACAAGTTGCACTGGATTCATAACCATGAACACTACATGGTTGTTTAGGTTTCGTGTCATTATCAGAAAAAAAAAATTTAAGCATAATTATAAGCACCCGATCATCAATCCTACCGATCCATCCCGCTATTGTGTATTGTGGGCCCCCCATAGACAGGTCTGATCCATGATACAAGGCATCTCAATAGACCCTAAACAAATTTCTTCTCTTGGGATTATGTCTTCACTTTGTCCCACCTCTCAATTATATGCGTTGTTAGTCATCAGTATTTTTCACATGTTAGTGATGACTATATCCATAGCTGAGTTTTCTAGAAGCCGATTTTCATATGTAAATTTGTCATCTAGAAAACCCTCATAAAACTTTTTTTCGCCCTCCTACTTTTCAGTCCACCCATGTCAAAGTCAAAACCTCATTATCATTATCCTACCTAGCTTCAGCCCTACTGGTCTGCCCATCAGCTCTAAAAGGAAAAATCCAAGTATGTTTCAACAGCCTCCCCTAAGTTAGGAAGTGGCGCTTTAAGGCATTTTACCTTTGGCATACATCAAAAATCCAAAAAACCTTCGTCTGACACAGGCCATTCATGACAGACCTCCCACTCTGCAAATCAAGTTGATCACAGCTCTAGGTCGCGCCACTTACACACCCCTAGGTCTCAGCACTGCATAAACCACAGTCTCAAGCTGATTATTAGGTGTTTCACAGTGTTTTATGGATTCTACAAAGACAGGAAATATAACTTCATCTCAGGAGAAAATTCTTGAATCTACATTTAGAAGAACAGCTGCTTCTCAATGTAAACATGAGCCTGAGATATATCTGCAAGACAGAGAGTTACTCATCAAGACCTTGCAACTTCCTTTCAGCATGAAAATCACAGTAAGAGAAAGACACCACTGTCACAGCAAACTGGTAATTTTTCATGGCCAAGAACCTCCTTCATTTACAAGCAGAGGGTTAGGGCGCCTCCTTCATCTACAAGCAGAGGGCGCTGGCCAGTATTGACTTTAAGGATTGCAAAAGCCCAGGTTTGCTTTTTACTGAATAGTGAAACAGTGACTCTAGTTTTTCTGAGTGTGAGTGATGATCATAACAGGGCTAGGGTCTAAAGTGTGCAAGTTAAAGGGAAAACAGAGTTTTGGTCTTGTAAAGGAAGTCATTTGAAGTTTTCAAATCATATGAATTGTTAAAACCTTGGACGGACATATCATTAGTGAAAACAATTCTAATCATAAGCAGCCTGCTGTTTCAACAAGACCAAATTGAAGAAAGGTTGACAAATCATGTCATTTCACAGGCAGAAGAAAAGGTGGTTGTTTTTCAAAGGGTGCTAACCTCCATACTTACAGAGATCATCTTCAAATGACTTGGCATAAGTTGACCAAGGCAAAATGGTGACATTTCAGTTCCCCTCAGCAAAAAGCAGTGCAATAAGACAGTGAAAAGCTCCTACACAGGAAACATAAAAAGCAGCTCTCCTTGTTTCACTTTCTAACTCTCATGCATCATCCCCTGTTTTGTCTTCTACCCATAGTCAAAGAAGAAAGCTCAAAAACACCTAACAGTTGCATTTACAATCAAGTATGTCTTTCTGGAAAGCAGCTTCATCAATGAACAGTTGCCTTGTCAAAATTTCTATAACAACTGGCACAAATAATCTAGTTTCTGTCATCAAGATACATCACCATGGAAACTATTGTTCATAATAGACAAAGAGTTGTTTTGATAGATTGTCAGTATTTTAGAAAGTTCAAGACAAAAATGGGTTTTCATTATTCAATGGACAGAGATATCATATAAAATGTTTTGAGAAGAGAAGTAATTGAAAAAGGGCCATGGAAAATCCAAATAAGTACAGCAAATGCTTGATACCTGCAGTGGGGAAGAAGTTGAAGAAGCTTTTGGAAACAAAGACTGTCAAAGCATGTTGACAATACAAACCCTATCCTTTCAAAAACAAAGCAGTCTTCAGGTTTTTTTAAACATTTTTGAAGAGGGGTTACTTTACACAATGAATATCACTAGCATTATTAACACAGTGTCAGAGATGGTCTGAAGGTCATTAGGTTATTTTTCAAATTTGAAGTTGCTGTGTTAAATGGTCACTAGGGAGGAAAAGCTGACATAAATCACCCTTCAGAGTCATGTGTATGAGTGAAACAGAGTTCTGAATTTTCAAGCTATATCTGCTATTTATAAAAAGGTTCATTCATATTAGCACGGTCCAAAAAACATAAAAAGCTCCACTGCCTGCATCGCTGCCGAATCCAAGTTACAAATACGCCAAAGGGTTGTGTTGAAGAAAGTCAAAAAAGTTGTGAAAACCTTGCGAGGGCCAATCAAATTTCATTTTGCATTTCAAAAAATAAAGGTGACCGTTGGGAGTTTTGATATGTCAACGGAGTGAGGTCGCGGAATAAATTTGTATTTACAAATCACAAGTGAGTTTTCCTTTGATGTTCTCAGCATCAAGCGAAGAAGACTGGAACGATTTTGAGCATTTTGCACACAGTTTTTAGGTTTAAACACCGCGCGACGCGCCGGGAAAATCGCGCGATGCGGCTGGGAGAATTTTTGAACGGGCGTTCAACTGTCGCGCGACGCGCCTGTACATGGCGCCCGACCACGACCCGACAGACCGCCCGGTTAGATTTCTGCGCGACGTTCTTTCTCTTCAGAGTTCCACTCAAGTTTAAAGCCTCCAGTGCACCTCCAGTTCATATGCAAAGCTACTCCAGCTCCCCACAAAGGATTTCCATCAAGTTTGAAGGTATTTTTACATGCTCTCCCCCTCGGTTTCAAAATTGCTAAGTGCTGTGAGGGTTTTAAAAACTACAGTTCAAGTATTTTAAAAACTAGCTATTGATGTGGTGCTGAGGTTAGAAACAAACACCAAAAGGTTGAATTAAGCACCAGTATGAGTGACCATTGCAATTTGCTCTCAAATTTGGATAAGACAAGGTCAAAACCGTCATGTTATGTATTTGAAACAGTCAGAAGTTTCCAAGGATACTTTGAAGGCGTGTAGGTCAAATGATTATGAGGAACAGTGATACAAAGGAAGGATAGTTGTCATGTGAGAGTTTTCTCATGTAGTTTGAATGATAAATGTTGGTTGCCATATCATAAAAGCATCAAAAAAGCAGGGTTCTCTTACAACCAACACCAGAAAGTGCCATCACTGTGTTTTCTATGGCTTAACTATGTATGCCCTTGTTTGAAACCGTGTTGGAGTGGTAGATATATTGCTAGAAGTACCTATAAAGAAAACAATGTGCTAAACTACTACAAATTTTTCATACCACAACATACAAAGCTTTCAAACTTTGTCAACACATCTGAAAAAATCGTGTGTGGTGATCTGAGGTGTAAGACTGTGGTTAAAAGCTGAATGTGTTGTTAACAGCGCCTACAGGAAAGAAATGTGTTGAAATAAGAATAGTGTGTTCTTACCTTTTCCTAAATCAAAGAACAAAAGTGTTTTATTCCTCAAGACACCAAGGGCAGAGGTTAAACCTATAAGACCACAGAAGGGCAGTTTGTTCCTGAGTTTTCCACTTGACTGTTTTGTTCTTCAAGCTTATTTAACAAGTTGATATTCAGATAGGGCAGAGGTTTTTTCTACAAAGAACAGGGTTTCCATATTAAAACAGGAGTTTTGATTGTGGGAAAGAGATAAAACTCCTACAGGCTTGGTTGAACTTGTGAAACATTCTTCAAAATTCTGTCACCTTGTTCCATATCAGTGAGTTTGGCTGTATGCTCACACTGGGGGTTAACTTTGTTTGTGTATGATTCTGTTTGATGAAGTGAAATACCTATAGAAGACAGTGAAGTATAATCAGAAGAAAGGGTTTTTTTCAAAAGAGCAGTTTATAAGTTGAAAGACTACAGGGTAAAGTTGCTCCCGCTCCTCATAAAAAGACAGTTTTCACTGTGCAGTTGCTTGACTGAATTTTGGTCTTCGAGCTGGTTTGATAAGTGGATGTTGAGGTAGAAGCAAAGGATGTTTCCTACATAGCCAGGGGTGTTACATTGATAAGAGGTCCTAGTTATTTTGAAAAGAGAAGACTATTGCAGGCTTGGTTGAACTTTTGGAGCATTTTTACTCTGTCACCTTGTTCAGAACTGTGATATTGACTGTCTAATCATACTAATGGTTGATTGCACCATATGAAAGTTTGTTGAATGTTTGACACCTTAGACAGGGCAGGTTTTTAATGATTGGAAATTCTACCTTGAGACAAAGATTAAGATGTATTGAGTGACCTCTAAACCTCATAAGAACAAGGAAATTTCTTGACACTTTGCACAGGGAATTTACCTAGCAGTCTGTCTCCTTTTTACTGTATGGTATCCTATTGAAAATTCTGTTGGCAAAGATACATTGAAGGTGTAAGGCTACTTTTTAAAGAGAGCAGAGGTTGTGTATTGTAAGGAAACTTGTTGCAACCATCCAAATCACATTGTTTCTCTGTCAAAGCAGTACATTGACACAGTTTGGATCCAAGAAGGCAGTTTACACACAGTGAGGCAGTTTGTTTCTTCCAAAGCATATTTAGGTCAAAATGCCTCCAAGGCAAGACAGCAGGAGTGGTCTACATAAAAGATATGAGCCAATCTCTACAGAAGAGGTTAATGCTCATCCATCTGTCCTTTTCAACTTCCATGAAGTAGGTTGCCTAGATTTCTGCCAGAAGATACAGGCAGTCAAAAGTTTTTCGCCATTAACACATCTATGCGCCCTGAGGTTCCAGAACAAGCATTTCCAGGTAGCGGACCTTGACTTCAAGTTTTCTCCAAGATCAGTGTCCAAGGCCACCAAGATTCCATATCATGGCGAAAAATGGTTCAAACAGGCCCATCTTGACTTAGAAGATTACAAGCCTTTCATCAAGCCTGAGCATAGAGATGCTTTCACTGCTATTTTCCCTTTTTCCTATCTTCTTGACAGCTATGCTCCTCTTATGAAAGTCATAATGAAATATTTTACTTGTGAAGGGAGGTTTGATCGAGTTTATGCCTACCATGTCCACCTATTGATGCATTTCACTAGAAACAGGAAACTAAACCTCCCTTACTTTTTATTCAAGAGCATCGAGAAGATGGCATCTACAGTCCAAAAGAAGGCCCCACCTCTGCAAATACCTTCTCTTTTCCACCACTCTTTGATCAATATTATCATCCTACACCAGCTAGAGAAGAAAGAGGTTCCATGGGATGTATTCATCAGTCATCCAGATTTCTCTACCGTTCCTCCCGTCCATATATCTCCCACTCATCCTGTTCATCGCCCTATACCTTTGTCTAGCAGGCCTACTAGACAAAGGAAGACAGCAGGAAGAAGGAGAAGGGAGTAGACATCAAGAAGAGGAAAGAGATGAACAGCAACAAGAGGAAAGGGATGAACAGCACCAAACAAAAAATGAGGAACAGCAGCAGGACAGTGGTGAAGGCCAGCAGCGAAAAGAATATGATGAACAGCAGGTACAAGAAGAAGAACAACAGCTTGATACTGAAGGACAGAAACAGCAGCTTGGGCAGGAAATTGAGCCACATCTTGAGCCACAAAATGAGCAGGAAATCCAAGCACAACAACAGCTTGATTTCGGTGAAAAAGGGCAGCAAGTTGAAACACAAATTGAACAAGGCATTGAAGCAGAAACTGACAGAATTTGATGTTGGTAAGCAGGCAGGAAAAGTGAACAACGAAGAAAACATCCCAGGCGGCTCAAGGAGAAGCAATGGAGTTTACGAAGATGTCGAGGGTAAAGTAGGTTGTGTCTCCTCATATTGTTAAGAACAAAACTAGGCACGACCAAGGAGAAGAAGAGTCTCAAAGGTATCTACTCTTATAATAGGTGACAAAGAGTTTGTTCCTGACAAAAATACATGAAAGGACACCTACTAGCATGCAAAGAGAAAAGGCTAGAATTGGCCTTCAAACAAAGTTTGGAGAAAGTCTGAAAACGGCAAAGTCGTTAGGCATCATCCTAATCCAGCGATAGCGGTGATAATGAGGCCCGCCTTCTTGAAAACCTCCTAATCCATAAACAGGGGCAAATTGAGCCATTAGAGGAGGATCTTCAACGGGCAAGGAACTTCAACCACTTCTTGGAGATCGAAAACAAACAGATGAATGTTCACACAGCAGTTCATGAAGCACGAGCTATCAAATATAAGAATGAAATGAAAGAGGCGCAAGCAAGGATAGAAGAACTCATTGGTGATTTTGATGAGGAAGAAGAGAGAGACCAGCCTAGGCAGAAGAGGCCTAGGACCATAGGGCTTAAAAGAGCCTTGGAAAAGTAGAAAGAAGAAGAACAAGCCCATCTGCAAGCCTTTCCTCTCACTGCACTACTTGAGTAGGAAATTGAAGAAAACAAAGAGGCATGGCTTGAAAGAGCCAACAAACACTTGGAGATGAAGCTTGAAAGAGAAAACAGAGATCTAGAGCTGCAAAGGAAGAGGACACATCACTTTCAAAAGTTGAATCAGTTTGCCCAGCGCAAACTAAAGGCAGCCCAAGAGAAATTGAAGAAGGCAAAGAAGAAGCGCCCGGCACGGAAAGAGGAGAAAAGCACATCAGCTCTTGACATTTTGGCCTCAACTTCGGAGAATGTTGCTAGGGACCCCTGAGGGTCATGCATGTCAATTTTGGGCCCATTTTGACAACTTTTTGTTTTTTGGCATTTTTTGGGTTTTTGGTCGAAAACTCATAATTTTGCCATTTCAGTTTGAGGATTTTTCAAGGAAGAAAGATGATACCAGTTGATGCCATAATTCTATGAGCAGGTCCTCAGCGATTTTTAGAGCATTTGGAGATCATTCGCCCCCTCAAAACGGCGAAAAATGCTCACTTTTTGCACATTCTGCCCGTCATATCAGCAGTCTGCTATTTCCTGGCTTTTTACACACAGGTACAAATTTGGAGGACTTCTAAGCATCAGATTGAGGTGATTTCCATTGCGCCGGAAAGTAGACATAGATATCTTTCCAACGAGCCATCATGAGCCTCATTTCGACACCAGGAAGGCTGCCAAATGTTTCCGGCAAGTCAGGGGACCTTTTTCTGATATAAATTTGAAGTATTTTTGTAATTTTTGAACCTCAAAAATCTGCTTTTTCCAAATGTGCGTTTAGCTATTTTTGCACTTTGAAAATGATGCAAAGTCAATATAATTTCCGTTTTTAGAATTTTTTTAGATATTTTATGGGATATTTTGTGCCTTGGGCTTTGCAAAGCCTCAAGGACAAGTTTAGATATTTTGATTAGGCCAATGGGATAGCTAGTTGCACCATGAGGTTTTCCTCACTTGGGCCTATTTATTCCACAAGGCTTCATTGTAAAACAAGGCTGAACTTGAGAGAAGAAGTAATACATTGGTCATATGAGCTTTGAAGAACATACTTGTGTTATGATTTTGGACTGCCTCTTGGATGCTTTTGATGAATGATGAAGGATTGTTGATGGATTCCATGACATGGTAGAATGGTATAGTGTTTCTTGCTTTGTTGTTGTCTTCTAGTTTTCATTCATGATACATGCTTCTTGTTGCTATAGATCAGTAGAGATTAAGCTTGAGATATGCCCATGGAGGCACCTCAAAATTCCTGAATCTTCATAGCTTTTATGTTTTCTTCTTCCTTAGTTGCACTAAATAATTCTTAACTGCTCTTTAGTAACTTAAGGATACTGTTTGCTAGTTTTATTCATAAGTTCTATGCATTTGAGTAGGATGTATGGTGTGCCCTGCTTACCTATGATTGTCCATAGTTCTATCCATAAAACTATCTCTTTGACTGATTAAGATTATCATCTTGTTGAACCAAGGAGGCCTAGTCCCGATCTAGCCCTTTGCCTAAAACTATGAAACCTTGTTTGTCAAAGTGCCCAATAACTTAAATACTGTGTTTAGGCGTTCCATGCATGATATTTTTGAGTTTTTTAGTCCGTCTTATGTATTTTCCCCAAAGTCTGATAGCCATTTCCCGAAGTTAGAAGGTCTTATACTTCTATGCATGGCTGGAATGTTTGATTTCTATGTATTAATTAGCTCATAGTTACATTTAGCATGATTAATGGCTTGCTATAACATGTTTATGTCTGCTATCAACTAGTTACACTTGAAATCCCTCATCTTTCACAAACTTGATGTCCATTTACTCCATTTTTCCCAAAGATCCTTTCTACCTTGAATCAAATCGGCCCTACAGCAGCCTTATATCATCATCTGATAGTTTCCTTGACCTTTTTGACCCCATAGCCCAGTTGATCTAACTTCTTGTTACCCATGTTATATCTTTGATCAGTTTTATCCCTCACAAACTTAAAAAACCAAAAATCAAAAACTCACTTCATAACTAGCCTAATATCAGAACACCATAAGCAAACACACCGATATATTTTACACATATAGAGAGAGCCCTCTCTGAGTCCAGGAAGGCTATGTCCTTGGGCTCCAAAGCTTGGTTTGATGTTACATCGTCATTTGTCTCACCAATCGGCCAAATCACAGGACCCTAACATAATGGCGACACGGTGGGACTTTGAGTTAGTGACAATCTAAGGATACCTTAGAACTCTATAAGTCCCTTATTTTCAAGAATACCTACCAGTGAGCCACCTCATCGCCACCCTAACATAATGGCGATCACGGTGGGACTCTGAGTATTAAACAAACTTAGATTCCCTAGACCTTAAGCAGCTTTAAGAATACTATCTGATTGACTTATCCCACTGCTCACTAACATAGTGACACTCACAGTAGGACCTTCCGAGTTAGTGACAATCTAAGTACACCTTAGTAACTCCTGAAGTCTCAATCAAGCTTAGTAAACTTAGATATTGTCTAAAGAGTAGAAAATAGCTCCTTCACCATCTTAGCAAAATGATGAGTCAGTTATAGAAAACTCTTCCAAACCTTGTAGGCACATAAAACTCAAAAAACCCCAAAACACTCCCTTAGATTGGTTTTTGTCAATATTGGTGGTGGACCATACAAGTATACCTCAAAACAACTGACATTCCACCTGGCGACTCCACTAACCTCTAGTAGGCCTTACTATTTTACCGAACTCTAAGTTACTATCCGATAGACCTATCCCATCACTCACTAACATAGCGGGAGATGGTGGGACACTGAGTACATGATAGTCTAGCAAACTCTTATAGACTCTTTGGTCCTTTAGATACTTAAACAAGCAAGCAGCCCATAGACCCATTTAGAGTAAACTCTTTTTGTTCTCATCACCCTAGCAAAGTGTTGAAACAAGTCTAGGATACTTTAAACCATAGGCTGCACATAAAACTCAGAAAATCCAAAACATTCCCAGATTAGTTACTGGTGGTGGACCATAGCTATCTTCATAAAAACAACCCAGTTCCACCTGGCGACTCCACTAGTCCATCCCTTTTATTTTGACCATCCTTTACCTTAGTAGAACTTTAGAGAGACCACTCATCCAGAACATTCACCAATACCATTCTCTCTAAACTCTAGATCCAAAATTTGGCTTCACGAAGAATCAACACCAGATCCCATCCAGACCCAAATCCCCCTATCATAGTAGATGACCCAGAGAAGATTTTGTGGCAAGCTTCCGAAACTGACCATCTAGCTACTGGTAGATCCATCTGTAAAACAAGATCAGTACCTAAACATCTCACTATCCTACCAGATTCACCTTTTGAATTAGAGTCATCAAAAACTCTTCCCAGAAGCAAATCATATAGTAAGATAAACTTTGACGATCTTGAACCCCTAGGCCCACCACAGAGTCCTAGTAGAGAAGCTTCACCAACCACTCCTCCTGACTTCCAGCTTCTCTATCAGTTTGGCTCCTACCATCCCAGATCTGCTCAAAACCAGATCACTTGTCCAAGTTCATCCGCCACACCTGTTCAAACCACCTCATCTCATCCCACTAGTCCTCATCTTGTACATCATCCATTAGCTCCCGTAATGGCAGCCTGGTATGCACGTTTGGTGTTGCCACCACCCTTGGCTCCTCTCCCAAATAAATATCAAGAAAAAATCCCACACTTTACTGGAGAAGACACCACTACACCTCAACAGCATATAAGTAGGATGACTGATGCCTATGAATACCTAGAGGTACAAGACGAGACCGTCAGAATGAGAATATTCGCCCAAAGTCTTGGTGGTGAACCCAAAGCATGGTTCAAAAGCTTAACTCCAAACAGCATCCACGATATCCCAGAACTACATCAAGTCTTCAGAAATAGGTGGGAAATCCGAAGAAACCCCATTCAAATCTTGTCAGAATATAACAACCTAAAACGGGAAAATGGGGAAAGTGTCCAAGCTTACTGCACTAGGTTCAACAATGTATATAACTCCCTCCCACCTCATTTCAAACCCCCACTTGGTTTAGCCTTGGAAAAATTCCCCGAGGGTTTCGATCCGGACATGACATATCATCTGAGAGACAAGGATCCCCCCACCTTAGAGGAAATGCAACAAATAGCCATAAAAGCAGATGCCAACTTAGCAGAAAAAAGGGCTAGGACTAGATCAGAAAGAAAGGTCACATATAAAGACGAGGTCTCCACTTCATCACCTTCCCTAGATCCTAGAATAGATGACTTAGTCAAAACTATGGCCAAAATGTGGGAAAGGATAAATGAAAAGGCTCCTGTTAGGGACAACCAACCAAACCCTCCAAACAGAAACCGAAACCAAAACTTTAGGAGGGAGCAGCCTCAAAACAGACCAAGGGAAAATGACCAACAAATTAGGCCACCTTTCAATGAAAACTATGTGGAAGAGGATGACAGGGACACAGAACCTCTTGATGAACATCATTTAAACCTCATAGGATCTGATAATGAGAGTGAGGTGTACCTCACAGAAGAAGAACAAACGTTCTTTTCTCCTAATCAGGATGAGACCAACTATGAAGATCTCGACGACCCTGCCATAGATTTTCAGAATGCCATTATAGAGGCTCACAGGCAATATGACCTTAGAAGCAAAAGAAACCAAGATAATTCCAAGAGAGGTAACTCAGATACTGCTAAGATCTCTGATACCATCCTCAAGAAAGCAATAAGCAGTGACAAAATCAAGGTGGAGAAAAATGACCAAAACAAAGCTAAAGTCACCCAAACTAGTCCTAACTCAGCTGTTCTGAGTACTTCCACAAAAGTTTCCGAAGCAACTATGGCAAACAAAATCCCAAAACAAAGCCAACAAACTCAGAACATAGAGAAGGTCGTGGCTGAAAAAACTGAAACAAACATATCTAAACTTCAGCTGCCTTTCAGTTTTGAAGGCGAAATCGCCAAGATCAAGATCACCATGCCTCTTACTGAACTCATTGCCCAAAACTCTTATAAATCCCAAGTACTAAAAGTCTTAAATCTAGGGAATGATGCAAACACTGTTAATCTCACTAATGACACTCCTGAAGTATTGTTTGGTCCAAAGGTAGAGGGAAAATTCCAAGAGGGAGCTACTCTTCCATTTTACATTAGCCTAAACATCCACGACCAAATCCTCCACAATGCCATGCTAGACTCCGGCGCCTCGCATAATCTTATGCCGAAGGTAGTAATGGAAATATTAGGCTTGGAAATCACAAGACCATACAAAGACTTGTATTCATTTGATTCAAGTAGATTCCAATGCCTGGGTTTGATCAAAGACCTTTGTTTTAGTCTGGCCCAAATACCTGCGAAGCATCTAATCATGGATATAGTAGTAGCAGACATTCCTCCCAAGTACGGGATGCTTCTATCCAGATCTTGGGGAGCCAAACTCCAAGGGAATATCCAACTGGACATGTCATACGCCACCATTCCTGTGTTCGGCCAGACCAGAATACTCTACCGAGAATCACACATGAAATACATGATCAGCAGTCAAGATAGGCCAGATAACATTCCAATGTGTTCCTTGCGTTCCGACCTGAACTCTTTCATTATGCATATTGATGAAAACATGGAGGAAGAGTCAGAAGAAACTGATATAAACTTAGATCCACCACATCAGCTGTCCCTGGTGCCTTATGATGAACTAGACACTCAAAACTACCATGATCATGAACAACTATGTCATAAAAAAAGTAAGTATGTCCCTTCTAAGGTACGATTAGAGCAAGAAGCACAAACCCTTATGTACTATCAAGCAAATTACTCTAACCTTAGTCAAACATCAGAAATAACTTGCGGAAAGTTTTTCCGGGTAAATGCCTTAGAAGACTTACACATCATAAACCTGTTCGGAACCTGGGAGCAAGGGAGTTTAATGTTTCTACCATACCTCAAAGATATGCCATCATATAGATCATCCACTACAAATGAAACTTTGACTATAGCCCCAGCAGCTCAAAATCTAGAAAAGATACCTGATAAACTTCTTATGAGCAGGAATGATAGTTGCTGTTCTAGCATACCTGAGCTACTGAAATTGGCTCATATTCTGTCTTTTCATGAAGAACTCAGAAAAGCTAAAATCAGAAATCTCATACAGAATACCAATTTCTACAGGAAAAACAAGGGAAAATACTGTGTCACTACCTTTCCCTCAAAGAACAACTTTGACAAGAGAAAACACAACAATCTGAAACAAACTGAAATAATCAGGGATAAAACAAATGGTCATAGAATCTGCTTTGATTTTAGAAATAACACTGCATATTCCTATAACAGAAATCATGTTTTTTCTACCCAAGACCATGATTCACCAATTAAAAGTGCTTTTAATCATGTATTTTCGCAAGATGGTGTTTCAGGTCATGTTCAAAAGATTCCCTTGCAAAGTAGACAGCTTAAAGATTTTTTCCAGTTTGCGGGAGGTAGATCTAATTTCAAGTTCAAAATTGCAAAACCACCCAATATCAGAAATCTGTTCATGAAGGCCATGTTCCCAGTTTTAAATTTCTGCATTTTTGCATACCTTGATGATGTCATTATCTATTTCAAGAATGACCAAGAGTACATGCATTACTTAAGGAAAATGTACAGTAAGGAAAGGAGTGGAAATCAGATATTCAAAGAGGTACAACGGGAGGATACCGATCTGTTCAGAGATTCTTGCATGAATCCCTATGTCATGTTAGAGAGAGAAAACTTTCCAAATTTCTCTTTTCAGGAGTTGAGTGGGCCAAGGGTGAGAGGAGATCCTTACGAGGATAAGATGCTTAAATTCCGTCATTTCCAAGATTTCTGAGTTTGAAATACTTTCATTCATTGTATATACCATTGTTTGAAATATAGAAAAATAGAAAAGTCAAAAACAGTAAAAGAGAGAAAAGTCAAAAACATTAAAAGATAGAAAAGAGGGCGAGTGAAGATAGAACAAAGCCCCATGTTCCAAAAAATAGTCTTTCGGAAAGCGAGCAAGTCTAAATGCCGCTACTAGTACTTCAATGTCTTGTTCAACTATCTAGCCTAATCATAGCTAAGCATGTTTAAATTTATTTGCTGATAAGTTAGTGAGTGCCAAGATAGTCAACATTGTGTAAGATTGACTTATCACAGAGCTTAGATTAGGGAGAGATTCTGGTTCCACATGCCTAAAACAGAACCAAAGAGAGAAGCGAGGGATAAAAAAACACATTGTAGATCTTAGCCCCGCTTGTCTAGTTTCCTTTTGTTGCAAAATAACATTTGTGTGTAGCTTGTCTTTTATGCCACAAATGCATGACAAATCAGACTGCCTAATCCTGATTTGATCATTTTTGAATTTCATGTTGTAGATTAGAGAATGAAATCCTGTCAAACTGCTTAATCTTGACAGTCGATCTAGTTTTAGGTAGAGAAATGAAGGAGTTCATCAGCTTAATCTGAACTCCCGGTAGATATAAGAGTAGAAATAGATAGTTTCATTTTGCAAAAAGAAAAAATATACATTGTCAAAAGGCTGCTAGTTCAAATGCGCCAAAGAGAAGGAAAAAATGTTAGGAAAGATAGTGGGGTAGGTAGAAGTATCATTGATGTTAACCATGCTGTCACTTTTCAGAAATAACATCAAAAGAAGGGTAAATTTTGCGCCAATGGATAAGGCACTGGTCTTCATAAGCCAAAGATCTGAATTCTGGACACCTCCTGACGAGGAGCTGCCCTCCCCAAATGGAGCCACTGTTAGTCATCAGTATTTTTCACATGTTAGTGATGACTATATCCATAGCTGAGTTTTCTAGAAGCTGATTTTCATATGTCAATTTGTCATCTAGAAAACCCTCATAAAACTTTTTTCGCCCTCCTACTTTTCAGTCCACCCATGTCAAAGTCAAAACCTCATTATCACTATCCTATCTAGCTTTAGCCCAACTAGTCTGCCCAACAGCTCTAAAAAGCACAATCCAAGTCTGTTTCAAAAGCCTCCCCTAAGTTAGGAAGTGGCGCTTTAAGGCATTTTACCTTTGGCAAACATCAAAAGGCCAAAAAACCTCCATCTGATATAGGCCATTCATAACAGACCTCCCACTCTGCAAATCAAGTTGATCACAGCTCTAAGTCGCGCCATTTACACACCCCTAGGTCTCAGCACTGCATAAACCACAGTCCCAAGCTGATTATTAGGTATTTCACAGTGTTTTATGGATTCTACAAAGACGGGAAATATAACTTCATCTCAAGAGGAGATTCTTGAATCTACATTTAGAAGAACAGCTGCTTCTCAATGTAAACATGAGCCTGAGATATATCTGCAAGACAGAGAGTCACTCATCAAGACCTTGCAGCTTCCTTTCAGCATGAAAATCACAGTAAGAGAAAGACACCACTGTCACAGCAAACTGGTAATTTGTCATGACCAAGAACCTCCTTCATTTACAAGCAGAGGGTTAGGGCGCCTCCTTCATCTACAAGCAGAGGGCGCTGGCCAATATTGACTTTAAGGATTGCAAAAGCCCAGGTTTGATTTTTACTGAACAGTGAAACAGTGACTCTAGGTTTTCTGAGTGTAAGTGATGATCATAACAGGGCTAGAGTCTGAAGTATGCAAGTTAAAGGGAAAACAGAGTTTTGGTCTTGTAAATGAAGTCATTTGAAGTTTTCAAATCATATGAATTGTTAAAACCTTGGAGGGACATATCATTAGTGAAAACAATTCTAATCATAAGCAGCCTGTTGTTTCAACAAGACCAAATTGAAGAAAGGTTGACAAATCATGTCATTACACAAGCAGAAGAAAGGGTAGTTGTTTTTCAAAGGGTGCTAACCTCCATACTTACAGAGATCATCTTCAAATTACTTGGCATAAGTTGACCAAGGCAAATGGTGACATTTCAGTTCCCCTCAGCAAAAAGCAGTGCAATAAGACAGTGAAGAGCTCCTCCACAGGAAACATAAAGAGCAACTCTCCTTGTTTCACTTTCTAACTCTCATGCATCATCCCCTATTTTTTCTTCTACCCATAGTCAAAGAAGAAAGCTCAAAAACACCTAACAATTTCATTTACAATCAACTATGTCTTTCTGGAAAGCAGCTTCATCAATGAACAGTTGCCTTGTCAAAATTGCTATAACAACTGGCATAAATAATCTAGCCTCTGTCATCAAGATACATCACCATGGAAACTATTGTTCATAATAGACAAAGAGTTGTTTTGATAGATTTTCAGTATTTTAGAAAGTTCAAGACAAAAATGGGTTTTCATTATTCAATGGACAGAGATATCATATAAAATGTTTTAAGCAGAGAAGTAATTGAAACAATGGCCATGGAAAATCCAAATAAGTACAGCAAATGCTTGATACCTGCAGTGGGGAAGAAGTTGAAGAAGCTTTTGGAAACAAAGACTGTCAAACCATGTTGACAATACAAACCCTATCCTTTCAAAAACAAAGCAGTCTTCAGGTTTTTTAAACAGTTTTGAAGAGGGGTTACTTTACACAATGAATATCACCAGCATTATTAACACAGTGTCAGAGATGGTCTGAAGGTCATTAGGTTATTTTTCAAATTTGAAGTTGCTGTGTTAAATGGTCACCAGAGAGACAAAGCCAAACAGGAATTATTCTTCAGAACCATGTGTATAAGTGAAACAGAGTTTTTTGATCCCTCGAACTATATTTTATGTTTGTAAAAAGGTTCATTTATGATTAGCATGGTCCAAAAACATTAAAATCTCCACTGCATGCATCGTTGCCGAACCCAAGTTACAAATACGCCTAAAGGTCTTATTGAAGAAGGTCAAAAGCTGTGAAACCTTTGCAAGTGACGGTCAAAGGTTCATTATTTTGTTTCAAAAAAACAAACTGACCATTGGGGGTTTGACATATTAAATAAGTGGGGTCGAAGGTCAAAGCTTTCATTTTCAATACACCAAGCAAGAAGTTGAGTTTGCCTCTGCAATCTCCAGACATCAAAACAGTTTTTTAGAAATTTGAAAGAATTTTTGTTTGTTTGTGGCCGCGTGACACACCTGGAACTTTGCGCGACGCGCTCAGGCGGCATTTTGCACAGGCGTTCAACGGTCGCATGACGTGCCTATACGTGTGCGCGACACGCCTGTACACGGCGCCCAACCGACCCGACAGGCCACCCGGTTGGCCAGTTGCACGACGTTCTTTCATATAAACATGCCGCGCGTCTTTTGATGATCTCAAACACCTCCAAAGGTGCTCCAAATCCATTCAAGCGACCAGCCAACCATTGACATTCAAATCTCAAGGTATTCCACGTGCATCTTTGACATCTTAAAAATCTGTTGGGTAGAAGAATCACTGTGTTTGTCAAAACCAAACGAGGGTTAAGTTTTTGGTCAAAAGGGAGCTGTTCAACATTGAACCACCACAAGTCCTTGTTACCACAGCATACAAAGCTTTTTGAAACCCTGCCATCATAGCTATAAAATGTGTCTTTCTGTGAAATATCCATTGATAAAAACTATGCTGGAGTAGTGAATGTACTAT